>OX424576.1:118886386-118938886 GCA_949152435.1 Gastracanthus pulcherrimus | reverse complement strand
ACAACAGTAAACAGGTTCAGAACCTTGACTTGCAAGGCATTGAGATACAGACCGTCGTACACGTTCCCTTTGTCGATACAGTTACCAACCTCGGCGTGGTGATGGACGGAAGGTTAACATGGAAGCCGCAACTGAATGCGGTCAGTAAGAAAGTTAATAGAGCTCTGTATAGTTTAAAATTATTCTGTTCTTCCACCACAGAGATACTGAGGAAGCAGCTGGCATGTGCACTGGTACTTTATCTAACTTATTCATTTATTCGACTTAGTTATTTATTAATTTATTTATTTAATTTATTTATTTATCTAACTTATTCATTTATTCGACTTATTTATTAATTTATTTATTTATTTATTTAATTTATTTATTTATCTAACTTATTCATTTATTCGACTTAGTTATTTATTAATTTATTTATTTAATATGTTAAGTGTTAAGTGTGAATGTATTTATTAGCTCTACCACGAATTTGCCTGCGCTTGGACTACCGGCTTACTCTACAGCGACTGCGTCGAGTGCCAAACAAATCGAAAAATCCGAGAATGCTGATGATATGCTAAATATGATGAAGCAACTTATGCTGCAGCAGACGCAACTGATTTCTACAGAATTTAATGCATTAAAAGAAACGCAACAAAAACAGTTCGAACAATTTTGCACGAGACAAGAAAACCTAATTAAAGAAATGCTACATGACTTGACTGCGATTAACACAAGACTCGAAGACCATCAATTACAGATACAAAAATGTGTCCAAACAGCTGAGTCGCAAAATGCACAACTCCAAAAGTTGAACCAGAAAGTTGAAGCACTTGCCAACAGATCTTCGCTAGGTAATACCACTGCAACCCCAGCGCCTGCAGCTACTTTTGATTCTGCGGAACTTATCATCTCCGGTATCCCACTTGACATTTTGCTGATCCCGCACTAAATTGCCATAAAGGTTCTGGGAGCCTTGAATTTGCCCAATCTTGTTGGGGATATTTTGTCAGCGGAGGATTTTCCGAGGACTTCGGCCACATCATCGGACACTCGACAACAACCAGCTCCTATTTTTCGGTCTCAAGAGTCCAATACGCACCCACATAATGGTAATTCATTATCATCACGTTCCAGAAATTTTCGTAGCGTAGTAGTGAAATTTAAATCTGCTCATATTCGTGACCACGCAGTTTTCACGCGGTTAAATTTAAAATCATTCACAGCAGCAATGGTGTTCGGTCACGCTTCCACCTCGTTGATATTTCTGCGAACTTTTTACCCTAGGCATGTATATAATCTTTTATTAAAAGCCAGATCGCAATCTAGTAAACTAGGGTACAAACGACCCAGAGTTATCAACTTGGTGGTACACATGTGCAAAGATAATGCATCTCCTCTTATTCCGATCAATAGTGATTATGACTTACTAGCTTGCCAGTCGATAATAGAAGCTAGCAAACGGGTCTGATCTGTCAGGTGCTAATGTCTCACCGCATTTTCCGACAGGTGCCAACGGGAGCGACAATTCTTAGAATTAAGATCGGTTAATACGAATACGGTACACTCCCCACCCCCTGTCCTCCTCGGTGGTGTCAAAATCAAGCATACTAACGTCAATGGTCTTACAACCCATTTCGAGGAAGTAGAAGCATATCTTGACCTTCACCCCAAACATATAGTAGGCATCACAGAATCAAAACTGTCTAGTGAGGACAAAGACTTATCTGTGGCCATTGACGGGTATGCCCTGATTCGGCACGACCGCGTAAGACGTGCAGGTGGAGGAATCGCTATATACATTAACAACAACTTTAAGTTTAAGACTCTTGTGACGTCCGATGTCCGTGATGACAGCGTCCCTGAGTATATTATAATGGAAATCACCCATAATTGCAAATCACTCTTATTTTCAGTAGTTTATAGGCCACCAAAAACAGCAATGCCGCACGAATTTGTTCACAAACTCTCAGCTTTTTTCACACGTTACGACAATATAGTTATCACGGGTGATTTCAATGTGAACATGTTATCTACTGCGTCATATGAAGCCAAATACATGTATGACATCATTCGATCGAATGCTCTGTACCTTGTTCCTTCTGGGCCAACTCACCATACGATCAACGCACTACGTCTTCAATCTCACACATAGCTCGACCTATTTATTGTACATTCGCCTTCAGCGGGTATAAGATATAGCAAATCAGATGCTCCGTTTACCTATGGGCACGACAGTATAGAATTGACTATACCTTTTAGTATTATGCGCAATATTTCTCGTCAAATTAAAACTCGTGATCTCCGTGGTCTCAACAGAGCTCAGTATCTCGCTGATTTATCCAATAATTTGAATGATGGTAAACAACACAAAAATATTAATCAATTAATCACTCGATTTAACAATGCTGTCACTTGCTCCCTTAATAAATTTGCACCTTTTCGTTCCGTTAATATATGTAATCGCCGAAAACCATGGGTCTCATCTGACATCCGCTCCGCCATGAAAGAACGCGATAGAGCTTATCAGAGAGCACGTGACAGGGGACAGCAACTTACTGAATATCGAGCTCTGCGTGCAAGGGTCCTACAAAAGCTTCGAAATTCAAAAAACACTTATTATGCTAATGAAATAGCCAGAGCACAACACTCAAATCGTCTATGGAGTTCTCTCAACAGGCTAGGCATAACATCCTCTCGATCAACCTCGTCTTTTTCGCTCTTTTCACACAATGATATAAATAATCATTTTGCATCCGTCGCTAACGCATCTAGATCATCTCCTGCACTCCCACTACCACCCCTCTCCTCAGCTCCGTCTCGTATACATTTACTAACTTTCTCTAACATCACCCCCAGTGATATCTCTGAAGCACTTGCCTCAGCCAAGTCCAAGACTTACGGGCTTGATGCAATCACTATTAAACATCTTTCACTATCATGTCCCACCATTCTCGAAACACTCACCACAATTTTCAATCTATCAGTCACCAATGCATCTTATCCAACGCTTTGGAAACAGACTCTTATTACTCCTATTCCCAAAGTACCAGCTCCATCCGACATATCTGAGCTACGACCCATTGCTAGGTTGTCTGAGTGCTCTAAGTTGTTAGAGAAGATTCTATCAAAGCAACTTCTGTGTCACATTGAGAAACACAACCTTTTCATCCCACGGCAAGCTGGCTTTAGAGCAGGTCACAGTACTCAGACGGCTCTGCTCGGCGTTCTTGATGACATAAGATTCGAAATGGATAGCTCTGGTTTCACAATCTTAGTCTTATTTGATTTTTCCAAGGCGTTTGATACGATTCCCCATCACATATTAATTCATAAATTTCGATCATTAGAATCAGTGATCACTCCATACAGTGGTTCATTTCTTATCTTGCTGATAGATGCCATGCTGTTATTGATGAAGGTGGCCGCATATCGGACTGGATTGATACTTGGGCTGGCGTTCCCCAGGGCTCCGTCCTAGGCCCACTATTGTTCGCCATCTTCATCAATGATCTCCCCATGGTACTGAAATTCACCAGACATATGATCTACGCTGATGACACTCAAATTTACAGAAGCTGCAAACGCCATGATCTCATTGACACCATTAACAAAGTATCTGAGGATTGCGCTGCGATTTCCAAATGGGCCTCTTGCAATGGACTCACTCTAAATCTGTCCAAAACCAAAGCAATGCTCTTTGGTAGCACATTAAACATTTCATTGATCGATTTAGAACTCTTACCTAAGGTTACAGTCAATAGCACTCCCATCTCTTTTGTCAATGAAGTAAAAAATTTGGGTGTCTGATTGACTCCTGATCTTAATTGGGGAAGGCAAGTGTCATACATCTGTCAGCAAGTGTTTCGCACCCTCAGACAGCTACGCCTTCATCAACGTGCTCTTTCATTTGTTGTCCGTAAATCACTTGTGCACTCACTTATCCTCCCTCACTTTGATTATGCCTGCCTTGTCTACCATGACCTAACTGGTGAACAGAACCTGAAGCTTCAGCGGGCGCAGAATGCATGCACCCGCTTTGTTTTTGGTACCATTCCCTGGATGGCTCATGTTACCCCCTATCGCAAACGGCTAGGGTGGCTCACGGTGAAGGCCCGAAGAGAGTACTTCATGGGTGCGCCGACGTTTACTGTACTTAAGACGGGTTGTCCAGATTATTTGAAGTCTAACTTCATACTCACGGCAGATAGTGATGTGCGTAGATCAGCTCGACTCCGCACTGAACCCCTCCTCATCCGTAACTTCAAAACTTCCTTATATGCCAATTCCTTCGTAATAGCCGCCTCATATTTTTGGAACAGCCTACCAGAATACATTACTTCCCTGCCTCCCAAAACTACCTCTCTCCAAATCATCAAATCCTTATTACTAAGTTACCTCAACAATTGTGATGTTCAGTCTGATCTCGCACACAAGTAAACTCAAAAATTCTAAATATAAAGGTTTCTAGTAGCTTTAATGCTACGTACATATTGCTGCTTTAATTTTAATTTTAATTTTAGCTTTAATTATTCTTATATATCTCTATATTTTTATATTGTTATTGCGTCATATTTTGCGGCCAAAGAGCCGTTCAGATTACTTTATGTCTTATTTTATTTATATTTTATTTTATACACCGAATATTGTTCGAACCTGTACATACTATTGTTAAACACTATTATTGCGAGCGTACCGATGACGTTACATATTATATTATTATATTACTACACATTGTATATTCCTAATATATATATTGTTCTTTATGCCCTATGGGACAATTTCAGTCCCAGGGTGGAAATATCTCTCTCTCTCTCTCTCTCTCTCTCTCCCTCTCAAGTAGGGGTGGTATGAAAGAGCTCTCGGTTCCGGAGTCGCGCACCGATAAGGGCCTTTTCTCATTCAGAGTTCAAGGTGCGCACCTCTGGAATTCGCTCCCGAGCAGTGTGAGGTGCCTGCCATCTTTTTGTAAATTTAAAACGGCGTTTAGCAGGCACCTTAAGCAATTACATGGTGAAGAGTATGTATAGAGGTGAGTCGAACATTTATTTAAGCTCTTTATTTATTTTGAATTATTTATTTATTTAATTTATTTATTTATTTAAATTTATTTATTTATTTATTAAATTTAATTATTTATCTGGTTTATTTATTTATTCGACGTATTTATTTATTAATTTATTTATTTATTTATTAAATATGTTTAGTGTTAGTTAGGTGTGAATGTATTTATTAGCGTGATTGTTAAAGTGTTATGAATGAGTGTGTTTTAAATTTAGACGTGATAGTATACGCAAAAATTTAGCAAAGTATGTGTATGTATTCTTTTATATTTATATGTTATCTCTATTGTATTTATTTTTTATTATATGTATTATTTTTTGACGAAGCGTTTTCTGTGATATCTGACTGTGACTAGTTCATTACATTTAAATTTTATAAACTGACGAACTGATAAAGTGAATTATTATTTTAATAAGAAATATGCAATAAGTGAAAGTTAAGATAACAATTATATTAAATCGACTGATATTTTTAATTATAATTATAACTACATGTACATGAAATTGTAAGATTTTGTCTTTTGATGAATAAAAAGTATATCTATCTATCTCTCTCTCTCTCTCTCTCTCTCTCTCTCTCTCTCTCTCTCTCTCTCTCTCTCTCTCTCTCTCTCTCTCTCTCTCTCTCTCTCTCTCTCTCTCTCTCTCTCTCTCTCTCTCTCTCTCTCTCTCTCTCTCTCTCTCTCTCTCTCTCTCTCTCTCTCAAAAGTGTAGAATAGCGCATACGTATATTATGAGTATATTAGAATAAATTCAGTGCGACATATAGAAAAACGTGACATGAAATATTCAACGCGTAATAACTCAAACGCACCTTGCTATCGCCACGTGTGAGTGAAAACAATTATTGTAATAAATACTTTATTGTAAAAATACAAATGTAAATTCGGATTACAGAATAAAGTTAGTTTCGGAAAAAAAGCGTGTAAACGCGAACAGAGAGATCAACATTCTCTCTGTGTACAGTTACTTGTAAGTGTTGAACAAATGCGACGATAGGCAAAATTAGCCTATATTTAGAAGTCATTAAAATATAATATCTTTGTCACTATTTAATCTTACTGCACCTGAACAATTAATATCGATTTTTAATATAATTATAACATAAAAATCTTGGTTTTCAATTATTGATTACGTTATATAAATACATCCAAGTATTTATTGCAACTATATTCCAAAAGGACTCCACCACTCCCGCGGTACACCGAGAATTTTTCGCGACGGAATTTATCTGAGTTTAACCGAGAAGCATGAAAAATGCAACCTAGAGTGTGCATTCTTTTGTGCAAGAAGTTCCAAAAATTTATCAACATCGCTATTTTGCGGAAGGCTTTGCTGCTTGGATAAAGCTAGAAAATAGTTGAAATTATTGAGAAAAATTATAAGTTACTAAATTAACCATCTGTAACTCCCAAGCAAAATTCACCCATATACTTTTTACGCTCATTGTACATGAATGATATCTCACATAGCACTCAATATTGCAGCAATATTATATGAGTACTACACGCAATATCAAGTATTCCTGTGATGTATAGTAGTAATATTTCAGTGATACTGTAGCAACATTTAATGTCCACGACGTTTTTATCACAGGAATATTACGGGGAATATCAGTACAATATTTTTGTGACAACATTTCAGTAGCATCACAAAAATATTATTATGGGTTTTTAGTTGTTGCTATGAGATCGGGAAATATTGCAGGAATATTATTATCATTTCACAATAATTAATGGGAATGTAGGATAATATTTCAATGACATACAGCAATATTATTATTATTTTATCGAAATTATATATAGATTCCTATTCATTTTTTATTATTTCTATATCGCCGTAATGCTAGTACCATTATTAGTGTTAGTAATATACATGTAATAAACGCCTGTCAACAATTGTTCATACGCAGCATCTTCGGGGTGACACACATTATGGTAATGTTTGAACCATCCTTATATAGTAATTGAAGACGAATCTTAGCAATTGCGATAAATCGCCAAAGCGCCATCTAGCGGCAATCGTGAGAAAATTGACTTTCAAATAATTTACAATGACAGGTTTCCCTCGATTTGTTTTTATGTAAACCTTGACTAACTTACACATTATTAAAACATTTTTACAGTTGTAGTCAAGATTTTTGGCAAAATTAAACGATAAAATTAAAATGTTATCGTTAAACAAATGATGACTGATTTATTGCGATATGATATAGTAGAAATATTTGCACATTATTAGTTTGAAATGTACCCAGGAATGTCATTCTGTAATCTTGCAGTAATACAGCTGTAATATCTTAAAGTAGTACGTCACACAATAATATTACAGAATATATCGTATATATTTCAGTGTTATGTGTAACAGTGTAATATTATACAAATATTTTGGCAGTTTTATTGTGAGATGCATTGAGAAATATCATTCTGTAAACTTGCAGGAATATTACTATAATATTTCTATACGATATGTCACATAACAATATTACAGGATATTTCGCGTATATTTCAATGTGATTTGTCACAGTGAAATATTGTAGAAATATTTTGGCAATATTAATGTGACATGCATCGAGAAATGTCATCCTGTAAACTTGTAATAATATTGATGTAATATTGCAATGCGATATGTTACATAACAATATTGCAGTAATTTATTACGTATATTACGATATGATTTATCACTTAGAGACGTTTTGAGCTATTTTAACATTTAAAAAAATTACACTTACATAACGTAAGTACTTATTTTAGAATTTACATTAGAGTTTGCATAATAAACTACATAAGAACTTACGTAAGAACTTGTGTAAATTCTTACGTAAGTCCTTACGTAATTCTTTATATAAGTTCTTATGTCAATTCTTATGCAATTCTTTTGTAAACTCTTATGTAAGTTCTTATGCCAATTCTTATGTAAATTTTTAAATAAGTCCTTACGTTACTGCAAACAAGTAAAATATGGTAATAACGACTAAAAACATGTCAAGGTAATTCCCCTAAACTTGAGGTATCATCCAGATGATACATCGAAAAATGGCATTATTTAAAATTTTAATAATTATAAGAAATTTACTCAATATTTCAAACATAATGTATTATATAAGATCTTATGTAAGAATTTATGTCAGTTCTGGGTTAAATTTTGCTGATACGATCTTACGTAACTTCTTATATAAGATCTTATCAAAATTTTCAGTAGGGAAGAACTCAACAAAAATTTTATACGAAATATGATACTTTATGAGTATTTAAAAATGCAATTAGGGTTATGATTACACTTAAACTGCACAATTCTCTGCATTATAAAAATCAAAGTTTTAACATCGAAGTATATTTAGTACACTTTTTTAAAGTTAATTCTTTACTTTCGAAAAACGTTTATAATATGTTAGTGATTCCCTAGAACTTTTAATATTTAATCCACCAAAAAATTAAAAACATTTTATGATTGCCCACCGACAAAAGTTATATTTTATTATTTGAATACAGCAGAATAGCAACACAAATATTTTGTTTACAAATCTGATTCTCTTTATGGGCACACTTATATTTTACCTGAATAATTGAAAGAGGAGAATTTTACGTTGGAATATAAGGTCATGACCTATGATCAAATTGACCCCAAAAATTAAATCTTGATCCAGTGATACTTAATCAGTAAGAAAGTTCTGCCATAACATAAATCAAAAGAGGAAATATCACGTTAGATCATGATCATGAGTCAAACTACTCAGAAGTTTTCAAGTTGCAAGTTATCAGCAAGGTTTCATGCAAGGTTTGAAACCTTTCAGAAATATATCAATGAAAGCTTTTCGAAATGTTTTTATGTCCATTCACAGTACATGCAAAAATATTTCATGAAATAATATCGGTAAGTTTTTCAAAAAATTACTAGTGAAACCTTTTTTAAATATCACAGAAACATTCTATCGTGGGTTCAGCATGAAATATTTTTGGAATATTTGTTATTCAGATTTAATATCTTTTAAATATTTGAAACGTTTCTGAAATATTCCGTAAATGTTGCACATGCTATTCACATTACTACAATATTCCACGAAATATTTATAAAACCTTTTAGAAAAATTTCTTGTACGAGTTGTAGTACATTGATTTATTATTATTATTTAACATTATTAGATAATATACATTACAAACGCGTGCCACATTTTATGATTAAACTATTTTAATAAAATATCTGAAATAATAAAAGAAACTAATCTGACTGGGAATCGAACCGGCGACCTACTGCGTAAGATTCCAGCGCTTTAACCACTCTGCTACGGCGGAACTTGAAAATGGTCTAAAGAAATTTTACTTATTTTTCACAAGTAATAGTTACAATGATAACTCCGCGAAGTATATTATTTTATATTGTATCCTATTTGGATGTTATAAAAATAAATGCTGCATAATTTATAAATGCATCAATCGGTATATTTAAAAAAAATTATATTATATTATCTATATTTTTACGATGCCAGTAAAATGGAGTTGTGTATCGTACTTTTTCTTATACGTATTCTCTGTACTTGATCGAATCCTAAGAAATTTTTTGGAAATCACAAGTTTACAACAAGGAATGTTGGAAACGCAAAAACAAAAAGAATTCTAGAATCATTTTGTTTGATTTTGTTGACAGTATAATTTTATTTAATAAACATTAATTTATTTATTTAGAGAATATTATTACGTAAAGTTTAAATTATTTTTTGTAACATATGCACGATTTTCGCGCTTTTTCGTGCATTTCAAGCGGATAAGAAATGGTCGTTTACCGAACGGTGACAAATATGTTCTTTACCGTCCTGGGGCGGTAAAAACCTTTACCACTTGCTCCAGCGGGTGGTAAAGACTTTTGAGCTCTCTACAGCTCGCGTGCATGCATGTGATAATATACGATAATAATTAATTCATGTGTATGTATGTATATCTCTATGTGTGTATACAGGGTGTCAATTAAGTCCCGGGACGGCTGAATATTTTCTAAAGTACTGCTTTTCTGGAAGAGGTCAAGGTCATTCCTTAACTAACTTTGAACAAGGAACCCAACGGTGACCTTGGATTTGACCTTGAACCTCATTTTCAAGGTTAATTTGAGGTCAACCTCATTTTTCAAACGGGAACCCCTATTTTTTATAGCGGAATCGGAAAGAGCGGAAAATTTTACATCCGGACATGTATTGAGGTATGGGGTTGAGGTAACCCCTAGAGGTCAAATAGAGGTCAAATAATGACTTCTTAAAAATCTCGCGAGTTCAGTGGTAAAACAAAACAAACAAAGGTCATACCCTAGGTAAATCTTTACGGAGTACCCGACGGTGACCTTGGATTTGACCTTGAACCTCATTTTCAAAGTTGTTTCGAGGTCAACCTCATATTTTCAAATGGAAACCCTTATTATTGATACCGGATTCGGAAGGAGCGAGAAATTTCAAGTATGGATGTGTTGAACAAGGGACGTAATTGTGACCTTCAATTTGACTTTGGACTTGACCTTGAAGGTCATTTGAAGGTCAAATGTAAAATTTCTGGCTCTATCGGTTTCCGGTATTACTACTGGGATTTCCGATTAAAAAAACTAGTTGACCTTCAAATGACCTTCAAGGTCAAGTCCAAAGTCAAATTGAAGGTCACAATTACATCCCTTGTTCAACACATCCATACTTGAAATTTTTCGCTCCTTCCGAATCCGGTATCAAAAATAAGGGTTTCCATTTGAAAATATGAGGTCGACCTCGAAACAACCTTGAAAATGAGGTTCAAGGTCAAATCCAAGGTCACCGTCGGGTACCCCGTAAAGATTTACCTAGGGTATGACCTTTGTTTGTTTTGTTTTACCACTGAACTCGCGAGATTTTTAAGAAGTCATTATTTGACCTCTATTTGACCTCTAGGGGTTACCTCAACCCCATACCTCAATACATATCCAGATGTAAAATTTTCCGCTCTTTCCGATTCCGCTATAAAAAATAGGGGTTCCCGTTTGAAAAAATAAGGTTGACCTCAAAATAACCTTGAAAATGAGGTTCAAGGTCAAATCCAAGGTCACCGTTGGGTTCCTTGTTCAAAGTTACTTAAGGAATGATCTTGACCTCTTCCAGAAAAGCAGTACTTTAGAAAATATTCAGCCGTCCCGAGACTTAATTGACACCCTGTATATATATATATATATATATATATATATATATATATATATATATAATTGCGTGCTATGAAGGCATATGCATACAAAAAGAAATTTTAGATGTCTTACGTTCTCACCGCTGTTAAAAAGAAAGTTTGAGCATTATGTTTAATTGAGTAACCACAACTGCGTGGGACATTCAATCAATCGGGGTTTCGTCGGGGTCAATATAAGACATGCGTAAACGATTTGCGTGCACTACTTTAGATGTATTTTTGCCAAGCTGAATGTTTACGTTCCCATTTTTCTCGATATCGAGCAGCGTGTGTGGTCCCGCATATTCGTCCCCGAATTTCGGCCCCTTTTCTAACCATACTGAGTCTCCTATTTTTAATGTTTTCTTACTATTTTGCGATTGTAATATTGCTTTCAGTGCTCCTTTACCCTAACCATGTTTTCTCGTATAGCGATTTGAATACTATTTGAACGCGTTAATAACTCTGTCATATAACCCTTGAAAGTCGGCAGTAAATCGTCTGCTTGTAGATCCTCACTCACGGATGTGTGCGCCATCCTTCCGAACACTATCTCGTGGGTGTGCAGCTTAGTTTCGGAAACCGATGTGTTGAAATTAAAGATCGCTAGGTCAATGTAATCGTCCCAGTCTGTTTTATTACTCTGAACAAATAATTTTATGTACCCCAGAAGACTCGCGTGGGAGAGCCGTTCGACTGCGGGTGGAATGCCGTCATTTTTACCTCCTATGCGAAATCGTTTTGTTACCCTTTTCATTAGTTTGCTAAGAAAATTTGTACCTTGGTCTGTGAGTATCACCCGCGGCAAATACGCAGATTACCTTTTTTATTAGCGCATTAGTTACTAGTGGCTCGGCAATCGCGAGTTTTGATAGCAAGTCTTGAAAAGTTAATACATAATCATTCCCGCGCGATGTTACCGGCAGTGGTCCCACTATATCCATAACTAATTTATCCATGCAAGTTACTGGCGAATCGGTAATTACCATAGGCAATCTCATTCTTACTCTAACAAATTTTTTTAGCTTACAATCTAAACATACGCGAATAAAAATTTGCACATCCTCCTTAAGATTTTCCCAGTAAAAATGGTGCGTAATGCGTCTATAGGTTTTCGTCACCCCTCTATGACCTTCTGTAAATAATACTTAATTAATCGTTAACACACTATTAATTTCATTTTTTTTTGTGAATACGCTCCGTAGTTTATTAAAAATTAATTGCCATTCTAAATTCTCGATTCAATCTGTTCTTGCTACGCTTACTGACTGTATTTGTATCTCTACTAGTAATTTATCCAAATTGCTGCATAAGGTATCTGTGTTATGGCTTATAACGGTTTGTTCGACAACTTTTTCGTCCCGCAAGAGCATCGCTATATGTATTTTAGTGTTAACTTTTATATAAATTGGATGTTCTGATTTCTATATCCTTAGAATCTTAGATCCTATTCCCCTGAGTTGTAACAAAATACAGGAGGTTGTCTCTTCTCATAAATAACTTTTTCCTGCAAGAGATTTTAAAGATAGAGGTGCTCGTGGGTCACGGAAAATCGTCAGCAACGACACATTCCTCGTATTCATCACCGGTGTGCGTCACTTCGCCCGTGCCTCCGTGCGCCATCTCCCCCCCCCCCCCCTTTGTTTTCATCTAGACACTCCGGTTCGGTGTTGTTTGAGCTACTACTAGTCTCCTCCTGAGGCCTATTGCTCATAGTCGAAAATGGCGGCGATTACTCCTCCGCCTCGTCGCTGCTTTTGAGATTCTTCTTTCTTCCCATTTCTTGGAACTAGTGCCTTTATGGCTTCTATATATTTTTGACCTGTTTTTCGTCCCATTCGCGCACGCGTCGCCATCCCGTGCTGCGGAGTTGTGTATACGTTTTTTTTCGCGGGCGGTTGTATTTGGTCAGTTTGACGTACAACATCGCTTTCTGCTGCCACTGACTCGATAGACAAAACCTTTTGTACCGGATTTCTGGAAAGAGCGTCGACTACGTTTGTCTCACCCGGCCTGTACACTACGACGAAATTGTACTCTGGGAGCATCAAACGCCAGCCTGTGATTCTACAGTTTGGGTCTTTGTGTGTTTGCAGCCACACTAGAGGTCTATGGTCAGTTACTGAGATATATTTTTTCCGAAAAGATGTTGTCGAAAATGGTTGATACTATATACTACGGCTAAACCCTCTTTGTTAATCGCGTCCCATCGTTGTTCAACGTCCGTGAGAACTCGCGAGACGTACGCGACTACGTTATTGTGGCTAATAGTCCCCGTCGTGAGCACATCGGCCACCGCGTATCCACTAGCATCCGTTATTAAGTTAAAGTTTTTTGTGAAATCTGGGAATACGAGAATTGGATGCTCGCACAATTTATTGCGCAAGAATTCAATAGCTTCTTGTACCTCTTTTTTCCAGCTGAATTCGACATCATCTTTCAATAAATGCGTCATTGACTGTCCAATTTTAGTAAAATTATGAATAAAACGCCTGTAATATTCTGCTAGACCTTAAAATTGCTTGATATTTTTCTTTGTTCGCGGGATTGGAAATTCTTTAACTGTTTGTAATATTCGCGGATCCGGGCGTACACCATCTCGCGAAATCAAATGTCCCAGGTAGGTGACTTATGGTTTAAAATATTCTCGCTTTTCCTGGTGTAGCTTCAAATTTGCATTTCTCAATTGCACGAACAAATTGGTTAATCTACGTATATGTTTCATAAAAGTTTTAGAATATACGCCATCATGGCGTCCAACGCGAAAGAATCTCCGGATAAGTTTGATCGTAAATATTATAAGTGTCACCCTACAAAATCAGTTAAAACAGTGATTTGCATAATCTGTGAAAATGCATACCATAAGAGTGATTTAGGTAAAATAAAACATCCCAAATACGTAGGTGAACATCTGATAATATGCCCAGATCATATTCTAAGAGACATAACCTATAAATCTGATGAACATATGCTCAGTGATGTGGCAAAAAAAATTATTGCACTAATAAAACCGAAAAATTCTGAAGAAATCAGAGAAGAATTTCTGCAAGAACTGCACAACAAAACAGTGGAAAAACATAATGCAACAATCAAACAAGATGAAAGTAAATTGACAATTTAATAGCTGAGAATACCTTACTCAAGCAACTAGTGATAGAATTGCAAGATAAAACCAATTAAGAAAAACTTTATAGAACTGCAAAAACAAAAAAAATACTGTTCCTAGAATAACGATTAGGGCCAATGACCCCAACCAGGAAAATACAATGAAATTACTCACGAACTTAGTTTCAGAAAAGAATATCCAAAATAAGTTCATTCGCAAAACAAATGATATAGAAATAGCAATTAGTTGTATGAATATGAAAAGTCTAGAAACAGCGGAGACTGTTCTAAACAATAACCTAATAAATTGTAAAATCAAGATTGAACAACAAGGTAATCCAAAAATAAAAATTATCGGTATGAACAATACTACAAATATGGAAGAACAGGATATAGAAAATGATATCAATGAAAGAAATTTCAAGCAATTTAATAACAATGGCTCAGTACTGCACATGTACACTAATAAAAGAAACAAAACCAGTACAGTTCTAATGGAAGTATCACCAGAAATTTGCAAGTTTATACGTGAAAACAATAACAAGATCTTTGTAGGTCATCAATTGTGCAAAGCTTATGATCGGATAAACGTCACCCCTTGCTTCAACTGTGGAAGATATGGTCATAATGCATCCAAATGATTAATGATTCTGCATGTATTAAGTGCTCTAACAAACACAATGTGAGTCAATGTAAAAATACCAAAACGGAATGCGTTAACTGTCATTATAACAATTCTAAATACAATAACAAGCTTACCAACGGATCACTTACCAAGAAACAGACTCAAGTGTAGTATACTTAAAAATAAAATAAAATATATTAACTCTATTGATTACCCGGTCGCCCCTACATTATCGACATGGGATGAATCAAGTACACTACAACAAATACGTAATATACAAACTAATAATCTACTTTACCAAAGGCAGGTAAAATCAGTGAAGAGTATAGTAAATAAACTAAGCGCAGTCAATTCCCCTACACAACAACAAAACAAAGAACAACTGACATTATCAACAAGTTCAGAACCTACACCAGAATCGACAGCAACTACATAATGGAAGCACAAATAAACTTAATTGAAGAAATACAAAATAGCATTCACAAACAAGAGAGATTATATAGGAATCTTGAGACTTTTAACAAAGAAAGAAATAGTAACAATAGTTTGATTTTATACTTAAATATTAGAAGCCTAAATGCCAATTTTGAAAAGCTTTAAATCTTTATTAAAAGTCTTAAGAGAAAACCATATGTTATTGTATGTACAGATATACGTAATTTAACTCATTATCAGTATTATAGAATTAAGGACTACAAATTATATTATAACTTTGGGAAAATTAATCAAAATGATGGTATAGTGGCATACATAAAAGAAAATATTATACACACTAATGAAACGATAGAAATAGGTAAACTAAAATTATCAAACACTATAATTATATTAAATGATAATAAACAACTAGAAATTTCATCTCTATATAGATCACACGGACTGAATTCTACTGAATTTAATCTGAATTTCAAAACTTATTTAGAACAAAAAAGAAAAGCAAAAAATCATATTATATTTGGCGATTTTAATATAAATATACAGGATTATAATGCTATCAGCGTAGATTTCCTAAACAACCCATTGGAAAAAGATTTTCTCCCAGGATATCAAAACAGACTTCCTCATCACTAAATCACTAACACTTATGGTGTCCATAACTGATCATTATACATTATTTTTAGAAATAAAAAATGGTAGACCTAACTCAAATAAAGAGACAAAAATTGACAGGTATTATTATAATTACAAAACATTATTCAATAATGCTATAAAAATAAATTGGTCAAAATTTAAAAATACAAAATATCCAAATGAAACTATTAAGGAAATAATAAAAGAAATTAAAATTTGCATTGAAAAATCAAAATACAAAAAACGAAATTTGCGCAACTCCAAGAAAACCCCTAGGAAAGACTGGATAACAAGAGCAATATTGAACTCTTATAATTCAAAAGAAATACTATACAATCGACTAAAACATAATCCAGATAATGATGAACTCAAAAACAATAACAAAAAATTTGTTAAAACTCTAGATAAGGTCATTAAAGCAGCAAAAATAGAATATGATAAGAAAACAATAGAGATTAATAGAAATGAGCCAAGAAAACTCTGGGTTGTATAAATAATAAAATTGGGAAAAATAAACTCAGAAACAATACTACTATTACTCAGTTGAAAACTGACGATAATAGAATAATTCAAAGTAGGAAAGAAATTGCGAACAAAATGAATTACTATTGCAAACTTGGAGAAACATTGAGTAAGAACATAAAGATACCAAAACATAAAAAATTAGAACTACCTAAAAATAATTCAAAAACAATCTTTATAAAACCTACAAACGAATTTGAAATTATAAAGATAATAAACAATTTAAAAATGAAAAAAGGTGGTGTCGATAATATTAATACAAAGGCATTGAAAACTATAGCTACAACTATAGCAGACACTTTGGTTTATGTAATTAATCGCTGTATCGAAACATCAATTTGGCCAGATATGCTGAAGGAGGCTGATACCAATATACAAAGCAGGGGGGAAAATGATATGGGAAACTATATCGTTAATATCAATATACCAAAAATTTTTCAAAAAATCTTACACAATAGAATTATAGACTTTATAAGCCATAGTAATATATTAAGTAAAAAACAATTTAGATTTATCAAAAATATTGGCACTAAAGATGCATTAAGCCTTATATCTAAAACAATTTATGAAAATTTAGATCGAAGTAAACCCATAGCTATTACATTCCTAGATTTGGCAAAAGCTTTTGACACAGTAAATCATAAAATACTGTTAGATAAGCTTTACTCATATAATATAAGAGGAAAGGCGCATAAATTAATTACAAGTTATTTAACCAATATAAAACAAAAAGTAAGAATAGGTTCACATGTAAGTGAATTTGAGAACGTTAATACTGATGTCCCCCAAGGAACTATACTTGGGTCTCTACTTTTTATACTTTATGTGAATGACTTGCTAACAAACATGTCAGACAATTCTATCCTGTCCTATGCAGATGACACTGCTGTAATAGCAAATGGAAAAACTTGGTCTGAAGTTGAAAACAAAATGAACAAATACTTAAAAGATGTTTCAATGTGGCTTAGACTAAATAAATTAACATTAAATATACAAAAAACTGTTAATATAACTTTTGGAAACTATTGTGACAGTGTACCACAGAAAATTGAAATTAAAATCAATAATGAAAAACTAAAGAGAGTGAATGAAGCAAAATATTTGGGTATAATTTTCGATGAGAATATGAGATGGACCAAATATATTGAATATCTTATAAATAAGACAAGATACCTAACTTTCATCTTTAGTAAAATTATATACTATGCTTTCTTCCACAGCCTTATTAGTTATGGCATAATTGCGCGGGGTGGTGCCTCTCAAAACAAACTACACTTATTGCAAACAGTTCAAACAAAAATTTTAAAAATTAGAATTAAATATACTTTTCAAAAAATAATTCCACTTAACCTACAGCAATATTTGCAAATGAGAATCTTCGGTATAACTATGAAAATTTTAAAGATCAGTATATCAACTCATCGAGTAAAACGAGAAACAAACTATTAATTTTACCAAAATATTACAAAACTGTTAGTACTAAAAATAGTTATATTAAAGTAATCAGTATCTTTAATAAATTGCCAAATAAACTAAAAATGTTAGATATACAAAAAAAACAAATATAAAAAAGATACGGGATTGGTTGAGAAATAATGAATGAAATAAACACTGCAATGACAATAGATTGCCAACAATTTAAATTATGGCTTTTATCGCTGTGCAAACGAGATGAATGTATACACCAGTGCCAAATATCCTCTAAATTACAGTTTTTACTGCAGCAGAGAACAAACTTAACATTAGTATGTATGGATCAGGAGAAGACTCAGTATTGGCTAATAGTATAATGCTTGATATTAGAACATACATTTGTGCTGAGGGCAAATGTAAGTTATACAATAATCGCTAACATCGGCGTATCTCCAACTACAATTACAATAAAATGATAAACTCATACCCAAAAATCAGCAATAGTCTATATAATATAACAAATGAAATAATAAATATATGGACACATAAATGCAAATAATGATTTAGATGTTAATAAAGATCTAAATATAGGAAAATATAAACCAGTATAAACGGTCTTCATCAAGATTGATGAAATGGTTGAAAAGAACAATAAGAAAGCTAGAAAAATGGAAGCAACGGCTGCACCAGTACAGAAGATTAACAAATCAGTAAGTCACATAATGACGTACGGAGATATCAACTACCTAGGATCGGACATGGCGATTTTTTACTTTGACAGAGGAATAAGAGGAAAACAAATTTTTACAAACTCAATGTATCCACTTAAAGATCAATCATCTTATAATGATATTGTAGTTATTGACGATATAGTTTTTACATCAAACTGCAAATGTGATTCAGATAACCAACACAAAGAGATGTTCCCACATTACAGAGTTACCTGTGCTGTTGGACGTACTTGCCCAGCTAGGCTCAACACCATAGAAAGAATATTATATGCAAGAGATAAATACGCGACAACAGCAAAATTTACGACAGCAAGATCCATGTTAGTGAGGTATTGGTAATATTATAGTACTAGGTCGCAATGATTAAATTATAAGAATAAAAATATTTATAATATCGAAGAAAAATGTACAAAAATATAGAATCTTAAACATGTGCAATGTAATCTTAATTAACGCGAATCAATATAATGTAGTCGTCACATTATTACTAACTATATAAAAATATAGAATCTTTAACACAATTTATAATTATAATATTAATTAATAAGGTTAATTAGTGATCCATATCTGGAAGTCCGACGTGGATACATTCTATCCTTATGAATGAATGGTACTTGCATTGTATGGTTTAGTATGGCTGGATGTGTTTGCTGTAATAAATACAGTAAAACAAACCAGCACTTTTTATTTTTGTTGTTAATCCGGACCTGCGAACAAGGAATACCAATTCCCTCTGCAGGATTTGCGGCGTTATAGTGTGTTATTGTGTAAATAATTTCTACTCTGTATCGAATTTAGCAAATGTTATATGTAATTTTGGAATAAATAAATGAAGAATGAATGAATGAATGAATGAATGGATGGATGAATGGATGGTTGAATGGATGGATGGAGGGATAGATGGATGGGTTGATGAAGGGAGGGCGAGAGGGAGGGAGAGAGGGACGGACCGTCGGATGGGCGAACGAACGAACGAACGAACGAACGAACAAACGAACGAACGAACGAACGAACGAACGAACGAATGAACGAACGAATGAATGAACGAACGAACGAACGAACGAACGAACGAACGAACGAACGAACGAACGAACGAATGAATGAATGAATGAATGAATGAAAGAATAAATAAATATAAAATATTATATCAACGACAAAACAAAAGAGTTTCATATTTATACTTTTAGGAAGTGCAAATTGAGAGCATTCTTCAAAAGGTTGCGTGCATCCTACGTAGGCCGAAACTTGCCCTATTAAAATGATAAAGACCCCCGCATATTGGGAACGATGTCTTATGCGGATATCGTCCATGTATCTCGATTTGATGATAACCTGATTTAAGGTCAAAAACTGAAAAATATTGCGCTCCGCCTAATTGGTCTAGAATTTCAGTAATATTCGGTAAATGATATTGGATATCTAATATTTTATTTTTAAGTTTACAATAATATATTACCATACGATATTGCTTATTCCCTCGTAAATCGTCCTTTTTGGTACTAAAAAGCACGGACTAGAGTAGGAAGAGGTTGAAGGTTCGATTATTCCCCTTTTGAGGAGATCAGCCACTTGCCGTTGGATTTCCTCCTTGTGGACCGGCTGCAATCTATATTGACTTGTGGTTACTGGAATTTGGTCAGTGGTAGGTATAGTGAGTTTAAGGACAGAGGTAGTGGAAAGTTTTTCGCCCTCTATTTCCATCCCCAAATTTTGCATCAGACGCATGATACTTGACAGACCAGCGTTGTAGATACCTATAGCAATGTATACTGCTGTATTAAGTACTTGTTTGTCACTGGTGGAAGATTTAGATGCGTTAGACCTCTCGGTTGCGTTAAAGCTTTCATTCGAATTTTGAGTGAATTCGCTAATGCAACGTGTAAGAAGATTGTCACTGCTCAACTCTGCATAAACACGAGAAATCGCTTCATATACTTCTTAAGATAGCAAGTACCATTCATTCATAACACAAATGTGCGTGTAGTTTGATAAATCTCCAGTATCTTTTGCCTTTAGTGGCGGAGCCGCATTTGAAATGCTCCGTTTTTTAGCATCTGAGGTACTTTCCCGTCCGGACTTCTTTCCACTGTATTGAGGTTTTTTATCACTCATTTTGTTTAGTGTACGATTATTATTGATAATTCACTATAAAACAACTTTAATTTGATGATTATTTATATAAAAAATAATAAGATCAACGGCAAAGACAAATCGGACCGTCTGACTTGGCGTCACTTCGCAGCTGTACTGACTCACACATACACGTATACTACAGTATACATATAATATATGTATATGTATATTATAGTACCAGCACACCCTGGTGACCACGAAAGGTAACCTAATGACCTTTTACCTTGTAAGTAAGGTAGGTATTTAATATTTCAACAGGTAAAAGCAAAAAATCGGAGCGGTACCACATATGCTCTAAACGCATACTCCGAGGCGCGGCGGCAAAATTGAAAATTGAAGCTGTTACAATTTTTTTACCATAGGGCCAATTGGATATTGTTTTTATGACCCGAAAGTATTGTTCAAGCCAAAAAACGATTATTTTATAATCCTGAAGTGGTGTTACCCCTTAAATAATGTTTTCAAGATTTTATTTTGTTCTTTTGGTAAAAAAAAGTTTTCTCTCCGTCCTATTTTTACTTACTTTAATTAAGAAAAAAAGATATGTATAAGATTTTGGTCTTTGAGGATAGTCTTTCAAACACTCTCTGCGTTAGCTTTGATTTGAAAATTCTCATGGGCTTTGTTTGGTTTTTTAAATAAGAATCTCTTTGGGCTTCCCATTTGATTAGGATTAGGTAGAAAACTCTGCGGAGTCTCCATTTTATTAGAAATTGATTGAAAATTCTGTGGATTTATAATTTGATTAGTGTATAATAGAAAATTCTGTGGATTTTCAATTTGATTAGTGTATGATAGAAAATTCTGTGCATTTTCAATTTGATTAATGAATGATTGAGAATTATGTGGATTCCCTGTTTGGTTAGAGATTGACTGAAAATTCTTTGAATTTTCTATTTGATGAGAACTAAGAAAAACACTCTCCGAATTCGCCTGAAAATTCTGCGGGCTTTCCCCTTGGTTATAGTAATATCGAAAATTCTGTGGATTTACGATTTGTTTAGAAGAAGTAGGATTGAATTGGGAATTCTGTGGATTTCCAATTTGTTTATAAGAAGTAGTATGATGTTTGATTTGTTTAGAATTTGAGTGAAAGTTTATTTGGCTTTTAACTTGAGAATGAATAGGCTCAGAGTTTTTGTTCAGTTGTTTATGAGTGGCATTAAGATCGTACGTTAAGTGTGAGGTATGGTTAACTGACAGAATTTGTGTTTTTCTGATCCTCTCTGTTCCATCGGCGGCTGATGTGCCTTCTTGTGCGGGCATTTCGCATTTACTGGACACTTTTATTGCTAGATTTTGCTGAACTAAATTTTTTACAGGGTTCTCGTGTTCTTCTAGTTTGACGAACGGGATTTCGTGCTCGCCCACTACTAGTCTACTATTCTTATAGTCAATATTCGCACTGAGTGCATAAAAGAAATCGCTTCCGAATAAATCGTCTTCCTTAATTGGTAAATCATCATCGACTAAATGAAATTGTACCTTGAAATGTGACAAGTAGAGCGTTATTTTGCCTGTAGTGTATATAACTTCTTTCGTTATTCCCTTTAATATTAAGATTTCATTAGTATCTATCTAATTTTTATTTTTATAGTTGCTTGCGTTTAATAAATTGGATCCCGCACATGAATCTAGGATTAAATTGATATATTTATAAGTCGACGGGTTATTCAAAGTAATAATAGGCGAGATACCGTTTGTATCCAGGTGTACTTCCGTTATTGAGTATTCCGCTGTTCGTATTGTGCGGACGCGAATTGCACTGGGTCTCCTGCCTCGCGTCCTACTGCAAGAGGCCTTGTGCATTTCCCTGTTGTGTTTTGTTACCATTTCTATGTCTTCTTTTTCTACATTCTTCGATTAAATGCCCCTTATTTTTACAGTACCTACAGATAATTGGCTCTGTATTTGTATTTGCAAATGTAGCCTTTTGTCTATGTAGGTATTGATTTTCGGGCGGCCTATCAGTCCTACATGACTTTCACTGCTGCCATTGCGTCGGCCGTGTATTACGACCCTCTGCGCATGGACCCCCGCCCATGCGTCCTCATGTCGGCCGCCTGGCGCGCGCGCGTCTTTTCTGCTCGTCGCTTGCTGAATATACCAACACCCAAAAGCCGGATGTCCCGTTCTATTGCATATCTGACACGTTTCTACCAAATTACTATCAATAAATTTTACGCTAGCTACATGCTCCTTTTTCTGCTTGCTATCCGCTATTATTTTCATAGTACTCGATACTACTTCTTGTTCATAACACACGAAGTCTCTCTCTATCTCGATTGCTTCTGACGTCGCGGCCTCCAAATTGCGGACCACGCCCATTCGCGCTTTGATAACCCAACGAGGTCCCCATAAAAAGAATTTGACTAAATCCTGCTATAGTCAAAAACGGAATTCTGCGATAATTCGCTTCTCCCGTTCGCGGCTGCTATTATTTCTTATTCGACCGCGCACACTCTATTTGAAAATTAGATCACGCTTTCGCTTCGTTCTTGTTTCAAATTAGCTGATTCCCCGTGCAATTGATGTTATGTTTTCGCGGACCCGAATATGACATCTAAAAATTAATCGATTTCATCAATAGAGTGGAAAGTCTTTTTTGACGCGGCTTTGTGTGCTTCTCCGTACAATCTCATTTTTATAAGTTTCGCGAGGTCTATTTCGCGTGATCGCGGGAAATTCGAATAAAGTGGCGAGGATGTAGTTTGATAGATATTGATTTATTCACTTGAATTAGAAGTTACAAACACTTTTTACAGAACACTAATCTAATTGACGTACAAATTGTCTTAAATCAGAATTACAATGACGCTAAATCGGCAATACAATGATGCTAATTCAGAGTTACAAAGATCGTTTACACGTCGGAGAGATACGTTCTCTGGGAAATCTTAAGTGGAATAGCCTGGCGCTTGGTTGGCGGGTCAGCTTTTATAGGCAGATCGCTGGGCTGGATGCTGTGGAAAGGAAGCTTCTAGAAGATTCTAAGGGAGTCATTTAGGGGAAGGTGCTGTTAATGGACGGTCGAATAAGAAAGCCGTTGTTACGTGGGCTTGCGAGTCCGCGGGGGCGATCATTCCAGGATTTTAATGTGGAATTAGGGCGGAGGGGGGGGGGAGGTACGTCAATTCGTGGCGGTCGTTGGAGATGCAAGGATTTTTCGGAAGTTACATAGTTAGTTGTAGGGGGGGGGGGTGAATTCCGTAATGGCTTTTAGTAGGTCCTGCTGTTGCTCCAAGTAGGTCTCGATTCGTTGGCGTTGGTGTCTGCGGTGTTTCTGGTGACTTGGTGTGTTGCTTAAGTGGTAATTTGGTAAATCGCTTTGTAGGTGTCTTCCCGTCGGTCGGTAATGTAGTACGTGCTTTTAGCAGCAGACGGTATCTGACCGGGTGGTAACGCTGTACTTCTGTGGATGGTAACATATATGATTGCGGCGCGCTGCACGCTTATTATTGGCGTTGCAGTTTACAGACGGGCAGATGGCAGGATGCAACATTAGGTTTTAGTATCTTAGGGGCCGTGTACGAATTACGTAAGGGCTATTTTCCGTACTTTTGACGATCTCCTACCCCCACATAATGAACCGTAAGATTTTGATAGCTCGCTCCCCCCCCCCCCCCCCCCCCCCTTCATCCCGCCAAACGTAACATTTCGTATTCGAAGTTTTGTACTATATCAAGATAATTTAATTTTTCGCAGCAAAGTATTTCTTAATTTTATTGGTTTATGATTATTCATAAGCAAATAAATAAACCATCAATATTTAATTTACAAAGAGGTAAGTAAATTAAAATATTTTTGGTAAACTATTTTTATTTGAAGCTTATTTATAAATTTAATTATAAATATTTATTTATCGTTAACGCTACAGTTTTGTGCTATTAAAATCAATTTCAGTTTTGTGCTATTAAAATCAATAGTATAGTATTGTATTGTATTGTATCAACTTCCTCTATCCCCTTACGGAATCCTAGTTGTGCGATGCCGTCGAGTGAAACCCATTTTCTAATATAAGTCTAGGACATAGATTGAGTCTAACACCTACTGGAAGAAAAAAAAACTCATTTTCTCTGCTTACTAACGCCTCAGACACTTTCGGCAGTGGATACATACGTCTACATCAAGCAAAATCCGGCAGTAGAGTTTTCACATGCACCCATGCCATAACTTATGGACATCCAAACTATCACTCCCGGCCTTACTGCTGTCAGTTTTCGATGAAAATGCTCACCCACCTTTTCCGAGGATGGTCATTTGAGAATTTTTGGCCATTTCGGGAATTTTATAATTTTTTTTGTCCAGGTTCCTGGATACGAATTCCATAGAAAAATTAAGTTAAAAAAAACTCGAGTTTTCACTGGGATTCGAACCCACGACTCCTAGAACAGCCATATTTCCTCAGGCAAGCGCCTTACCCACTGAACCAACGAGAGCTCTTCTGAATAATAGTATTTTAATATAACTTTTTGACCTATAAAGTCAAAATAAATGCAATCTATATTGTTTTTATGTATGATCACTTGGTCCCAAGAATTTTATCAGTCTAACACTAAGTAGTTTTAAAAACGCTCTATTCACTTTTATATTTTAGTTAAGCTGTTTTTTTTCTAATATTTTAGAAATCACGAGAAGGGTTATTAAAGGAACTTCAATCCCTTTTTCTGAAGCTAATTATGTACACTCGCCATTCACTTTTGATTCTTGTAGCTAAATTTTCCTGCTAGAGCACTTGTTGGATCGAATCGATATTGATGGATCAGCAATTGAAATGGAACCTTTCGTGAATTTTCTCTTAGCAAATATTCGAACGTGCATAGAAGTGCGTATTTTACTCACGATACACATGCGTAGAATGCATTATTAAAATCAACGCGCGGCTATTTAAACATTTAGTAAACAATTTTTCAAAGACATTGTTTCAAAGACAGAAAAGGATATAAAAATAAATTACATTACGTAAGAATTTGTCCAGACCACCCCCCCCCCCCTCCCCCGGGCACATAAGTATTCGTAAGATTGTCGTGACTACCCCCCCCCCTCGACCTTTACGTAATTTGTACATGGCCCCTTATATAAAACCCATTTTTATTTTTTTATTTCGTTTTGCTAGTCAAAATTTATACACGCTTCGCCTTCGCTCGTCAGCCGCATGCTGCGGCGCTCTGATGTTCAGCGTTAATTGACAAATACTGGTGCACCCACGTTTGTATAAATTGTTGCTACTAATTCTATCCGTAACACTTACAGTAAGCTTTCTTTAAAATATTTTCTGAAACATTTCACTGAAAACTTGTGTGCTGTGTGGAATCATTACTACATAATAAATATGTGTTGCAATTAATATTATTATTATTATTAATTAGCCATTAATGGCTAGCAGTGATAGTGCTTAAATTACCGCAGTTATTAGACTCACATATCCATTGTGATCATACTCGCACCATCCCAGCAGCTACCATTAATGGTTGATGGAACTATGTAGTACATAGCCTTGTTCACACAATTATGCCATTCCTCCCTATAGCATCCCCCTCGTAGCATCCTATTCTCGTAGATCTGCTTTGATATTATATGACTAACATCTCTCGCCTCCGGGCGAAAACTAATTTCTTTTTGAATAATATTTTGTTTCCCGCCCCTCTTGCTACGGAGGGGTCGAGAGTTGCTCGCGCACAGAAATGAGTGGGCTCCGGCTAGGCTCAGTTTATTTGATCACGGAGAGTGGCGGGGCCCACGAGTCCGAAGGCTATACAAGCAAGGATAGCATGCAAGAGTAATAAAAGACTCGAAATAATTTCGGGTGACGACAGAATGATATTTAATAATCTCATAGATACTTATTTATTTCTAAGATACTTAAAACTAATATTTACAATGATTTACAAGAAGGTAGCCATGCTGGCTCATCGCGGAAACGGGAACGCGCGTAGTCGCCTCGCGACTCGAACAAATAATCTGCTCCGGAACTCGCCGGCTCATTTGCCGGACTCGCGCATCGCTTCAGTCATGCGATCATTTGGCCGTGGTTCACATCGGCTCAGAGATCGAGAGTTTAGAGAGAGAAAGATAAGCTTGCCGAACATGTCGACCCATCGCGGCTCGGGTTCGGCGGCATTCGCATACTATAATTGATGTGTACTCACTCGTCTACCAATCATCCCTCCACACTTACGGACGAATTCGCCTCGCGGTTCCCCAGCTGCGGCGCCTCGCATCGGCCCGCTTACAGGTGCTGGTAGGCTAGCGCGCCTCGCCCTCGTTCGGCTTTCCAGGGCTGGCTGCTTCCGCGCTCATGGCTCTCATTCTACCCGCGCGTAGACTCGCGACATCGGCCGGTCTCGGTGACGAACGGTAGCCGAATCTCCCTGTCCTCTCTTTCGCGCCTCGCGCGTCCCTTCGGCAGTCGGCTCCTTGCTCCCCTCTTCTATTCTCTCTCCCTCTTTCTCTCTAGCGGCACGCTGGGGTGCCGCGTTGCCGAACTTCGTAGGCAACGCGCGGCTACTTCTGCCCGCTTGTTTGTATGTATGTGTGTGTGCGAGTGCTGCGACTCCCGACGCCTCGCTGGCTGTTCGCATCCTCGCTCGCGGGCGTGGGCTAACTACCTCGCTTCGGCTGTCTATCAGCCGCGCGAGTGTTAGGTTGTAATGGGCTAATTTGCCCCGTTACAGTGCCTCCCCTCTTGAACTCGAACCGGGGTGAGAGCGCACTCACACACACATCCCCTAGAATGCCTAGCCTTTATGTATTTAGTTAATAGTTTGAAACCTTTTTCTATTAGGTTAATATCACTAAATGTGCTTTTAATTTACTTTACCGATTATTATATTAAATTTAAATATTAATCTTTGTTTTATCTGACTGAAAAAAATAACAAACATGTTTTTATGATTGACTGTAGAAAATTCTTATGTAAAAGAAAAATCAATTATTAATAGCAATAATTATTCTTAAAGCAAGCGTTTATCAAATTATCATTAATACTTATAATTAATAAAAACTAAAACAGTAATTCTTATTTTACCGAGATATTTTTTCCTAAATTTGGCAATATTGCTTATTTTCTCTCATCTCTCTCCCTTATAATTGTAACGCATTTCGATTTTTATTAATTTTTGCCGAATTGGCTCGCTTTGCTTTTAATTTTTAAAGTTAATAAATTTATCTTTTATTACGTGATCGTATCACGCACGCTATGTTTATAATATATTTAGCATTTTCTTTTTCTTGCTTATTATTCTAAATTTACCTAACTTAAGCTTATGCGCCGAGCTGACCTTCTTTTTTCCTTAACTCTTCTTCGTCTTCTTCTTCCCTGTACTTGTCTGCTGCGCCGTGTTTTACCCAAAAATTCTTGAGATGGGCTGTTCGATTCTCCCTCTTTTTATTGAAGTGGTCGTCGAACCTCGTCCACTTTATCACTTGCGAGTGGTGCTGGTAGCCTCTTCCCACTGCGGCTCGCTGATGAGCCGGCGGTATACCTGTTGCTAGCGGGGGGCTCGTTTTTCTCGGTCTTCCTCTCTTCCTCTTCTTCGGCTGGGCTATCGCTCGCTCGGTCAGCTGCGCGCTTACATTATTTCTACCGTGCCACGGGCTTGATTTGACATGTTTTAAATCTTTCCCGTGGTACGTACAGTCTATCTTTTTATTATTTTTTTCTAATTTGTAAATATTTTTGTCTTCTTTCGCTGTAATTATGCAAGGCCCTGTAAACACGGACGATAAGACTCTATTTTTCTTCCAGACTTTATCGCCTATTTGAAAATTTACTTTTCTTTTTCCTGAGTTGTAATATTTCCTATGTCTTTCTTTTTCAGCTTTACTTTTCTCAGCTGCTTTACTATGGCAAAACGTAAGGTTAGACATGCGTTTTGACAAATTAATTAGGTCGTTCTCTATTTTATTATTATTTTCGTAATCGGTTTTTTCTGTATTTTGTATTTTATTTTGGTTATTCTGGTTTTGTGATTGCTCAATCACTTCGTTTTTAGTACAATTTTTTGTACCAACAATCTTATTTTCTAACTTATTTTCTATTTTATTTTGGATATCTCGTACCGAGTTAATTGGTTTTTCACGCATTTCTACTTCTCTTTTCCACAGTTTCGGTGGTTTCAGTTCTCTATCGAAAATCAAAAACGCGGGCGTTTTACCCGTCGCTACGTGTACTGACGAATTATGTGCGAATTGAAATTGTGGGATATACTTGTCCCATTCTTTATGATTATTTTCAATAAATTGCGAGATTTTCGTCTTTATTACTCTATTCAAGCGTTCCGCCGGATTACTCTGTGGGTGGTAAGCCGGGGTTTTCTCGTGTTTTATAGAGTTATTTTGCAAAAATTCTATGAGTTCTTTATTTACGAATTCTCGGCCGTTATCTGAAATAAATACATCCGGGGTCCCATAGGTTGCGATTACTGTATTTTCTAGCGCGTTTTTAATTGCTATGCCTGTTTGATTTCTGATTGGAATGCAAATTATGTATCTCGTAAATAAGTCTTCGAATATTAGCAGATATTTGAAACCTTTTTTACTGCGTCTAAATTCGCCCATTAAATATGCTGCTACAGATTTCCATGGCGTGTTTATTTCGCGTGAGTGCATAAATCCTATCTGCCCTTTTTGTTCTACTTTGTACTGTTAGAATTTATAGCAGCCTTCTACATATGATTGTACATTCCTGGCCAAAAATAAAATTGTGCGACCTTTCTGAAAGTTTTATCTACCCCTGGGTGGCCTGCCGTCGGCTCGTCGTGCATTTCAGATAGTATATACTTTCTGTTTTCTACTGGTACTACTAATTTCCACGCATCCAAGTCTTCAATTTCGTCGTCTAAATTATTCGCGTTTTTATACCTGTATAGGTTCCCGTTGACTATATTCCAGTTTCTATATTTCTTTGGGTTTGAACTAACTTGAAAAAGCTTATTTCTATACCACTTATCTTGTGTTTTGTTAGTATACGTGATCGATGCTACTTCGATATCTTCGTCCCCCTCAAACATTCACGATAGTGCGTCCGGCACTTTATTCATTATTCCTTTCCTATGCTTGACAAGAAAGTCATAGCTCCTCAGCTCTTGTGCCCATCTCGCGGTTCTTCCTACGGGGTTCTTTTTATCGAAAAGCCATTTTAAAGCGCTGTGATCCGTGATAACTATAAATTTTTCCCCCTCTATATACGGTCTGAACTTCTCTATCGCCCATTTTACCGCTAAGCACTCCTGTTCTGCGGTTGTGTAATTTATCTCTGCTTTTTGCAGTGCTCTGCTCGCGTAAGCTATTACCCTCTCTGTTTTACCGACTTTCTGGGTGAGTACTGTCCCCAAACCTGTTTGAGATGCGTCTATTTGGACAGTGTATACCGAATTCGGATCAGGGCGGTGTAATAGTGGAGCTTCGATTAATAATTTTTTTAATATTTCGAAAGCATGTTGTTGTTCGTTTCCCCATACGTATTTAACTTCTTTTCTTACTAGCCTATTTATCGGCTCGATTATTTTTGCGAAATCTTTTATGAATTTTCTGTACCAAGAAGCCATCCCTATAAATCTACGTACTTGCCTAATAGTTTTTGGTGGGGGATAATTTCGAATTGCTTCCGTTTTTTCTGGATCTATCAATAAGCCGTGCTCGTTTACTATAAATCCTAGGTATTTTACCTCATTGCAGCAAAATTTACTCTTATCCCGATTTATTGTAAGTCCCGCGCCTTTGATTCTGATAAGTAATTTCTTGAGCAAGTCTACGTGCTCTTCAAAAGTTTTGGAAATTAGCACAATATCATCGAGATAAGATTATGCGTTCGGCTCGAGATCGCCTATTATTTCTTCGATTAATCTTTGAAAACATGCCCCTGCGTTTGCTAGTCCCATTGGTAGTCTCTTGTACTGCCAATGGCCTTTGCCTGGCACTGCAAAAGCTGTTATATTTCGTGATACTTTCTTTAATTTAATTTGGTGATACACCGCGCTTAAATCTAACGTTGATATGTATTTCGCGCGTTTCAGTTTATTTAAAATTACATCCATATATGGCAACGGATATGCGTCTTTTTCCGATAATTTATTTACTACCCTGAAGTCTATGCACATCCGATAATCTCCGTTTGATTTCTTAAGCATAACTACGGGGATGGGCTATGTGATTTTTCTACGATATCTTTCTTTTGTAATTTTTCTAACTCCGCGTGCATAATTTTTTTGAGTTTTTCCGAAACCGGGTAATATCGCTGTTTTACTGGTCGTGCACTACTCAGTAATGATATTTCGTACTCGATCAGATCCATCGCGGGTAGTCTCTGATCGGCTTCGTTTTCGGTTCGCGGTAGTATATCGTTTATTAATTTTTCTATAATTTTATTTTCTGTATCGCTTGTTTGTGCAATCCCACAACTTGTGACGTTAACTTTGTAATCGGTTATATCCACCGGCCATAAATCGAATGCGTACTCTACGGGTTTTTTCGCGTCTGCTAATGCATACGTGTCTTTTTTGGTGCTTATAATCATTCCGAAATCTCGGGTTACGTCCAGACCTAAAATGAACTCTAATGGTAATGATGGGATTACGAGAACTGGCGCCAATCTAGTGATTCCCGCAATCTCCGTCGGCACGTGAATTTCTCCTAGCACCGGCTCTACACTCCCATTGGCCATATGGGCTTGCTTCACCTTTGACGGCTGTATCTTTGTGCCTAGTTTTTCTAAAACTTCCTTATAACCTCGTCCTAATATAGTTCTGGCTGAACCCAAGTCTAAAAGCGATTTTACTTTTTCTTTGCCGATTTTAATTTTTAACCAGTAACGAGGGTACGCTACTGGATTGTCCGTATCCGGCACGTTTATGATCGTTTCGTGTTCGCCGTCTGCTTTTACCTCGGACAGATGTATTTTAGCCTCGCTAGCCTTATTGGCTCTTTGTGTGTATTCGTCCCGTTTATTATTTTGTACGATTGAGACTTTATGGCTTTTAATAGGCGGCGTAATCGTCTCCTTTACGCTGCCTCGTGGAAATTTCCCGGCACGTCTTGTTTACTTTGCGCGCTATATGTTGTATTATTACTCTTGTTATAATTCGAATTTTCATATTGTTTCGAATTATAGTTACGTGAATTATTTCTATTTGTGTATGTACTAGCGTTGGCGTTATTATTATTCTGATTATTTCTATTGTAATTCCCGTTATTATTTTGATACTGTTTATTTCTATAATTGTTCGATTTGTTGTAACCTTGGTTACGGTCGTGGCTATAATTATTTTTGTCACGGCTATTTTCGACTCCATGATTTTGCTTGCCGTATGGTGATTTGTTGCTATTATTATGCCATGCTTTTTTGTTATAACCGTTTCCGTAATATTTATAGTTATATTTCGTGCTATTTTCGTGTTTACTAATATTTTTCCGCGTGTCGTCGTTTGTAGCGTTACCGATTTGTGGGTTTGAAATTCCGCTTTGCGTGTCTGTTTTGTTTTGATTTTTGCAAAAATTCATCAAATCGATTTTTAATTTATTTATCTCTTTTGCTATTGGGCTTGCGATTTCATTTGATGTTTCCAGGTGTATAGCCGCTATTTGCGTGTTTGTGTATTGACGCGGTTCCTGATATGCTGCCTCGGGCAGTAGACTTTTCTCCGGTCTTGGCGGTGGCTCCCTATCTCTACTTGCGTCAAATGCGTTTCCTAACTGTATCGCTCTTTCTAAAAATGTATTTAGTTCTGATTCTAAATATTCCACTATGAGGGGATGAAATTCTTTACGCATATTTAGGTACATTATTTCTATCTGATTTTTTATTGGTGGCTGTACTGACATCTTACTATAAATGAACCTAATCGCGGTTAGATAATTTTGCGTTGGTTCGTCTTCCCCCTGTGTTCGAAATCGCACCTCGTCTTCTAGTTTGATTGCATATGATTGATCTCGATATTGAGATCTCAAATCGCGTTCGAAATCGGCCCATGTGTGCCATGTCGACCCTTTGAATCTATACGTATTTATTGCCGGTGGCTTAAGTAATGCCGGTACTGCCCGCAATAGCTCCGCATCGCTTAATGCTGCTACATTTTTGAGTTAGTTCACGCGCATTAAAAAATCTTCTACTTTTTCCGATGCTTTCCCGCTAAAAGATATATTCCATGAAGCTATTATTTTAGTTAGGTCCCGGTGATGCCCTCTATTATTTTCCGCGGCGGGTGGTAGTGGGAAATCGTAATTTCTGTGCTTACCTAGTCGTGGGAAATGCTCTTCTTGCCTATTCTGCATGCAGTCTAATATCGGCGGGGGTGCATCTATATTCAATAAATTTTTTTTTCCCATATAATTTGTTGGGTCTATTACCGCCCAATCGCGTAGCTGTATTTCCGGAACCCCTATTTTTCTTTTGCCCGGTGTAGTTACTTCTATGTATTTTAGTTTCGGCTTTGCATTACCTCCCGAGTATCCTGTCGCTAAGTCCGTATTGGTCGACTCGCTTCTCGGATGCCTAGATAACGCTTGAATTTGGTCTACTAATTTATCTTCTAACTGCTGTAAGTCGTCATTATGTTTTTGCGCGGCTGGGGCTAGTGCCTCCTTAATTTCTGTTAATCTACTACTCATTTTCTTTATGGCTCCTAATTTTGTTCCTAACTCGCCTGTCTTTTCTTGCATTGATTTTTCAGAGTTTGTTTGTTCTATGACGCGTGTTCCCTCGTCTATTTGTACATCGTCTACATTGTCTATTTGTACCTCGCGGTTATCCTGTTTCCTCGCGATTACCTCCTCGTAGATAAAAACTTCTGTGATAAATTTAGATAGTAATTCTTTCCTCCTATTCCTATCTGCCGCCTGATCTTTTATGTTGCTTTGTTTGAATATCGTATCTGTATATCTGCCCCGTAGTCTGCACTTAAGACGCTGGGTTATGTCACCGATTTTTCCTGTAGTCAGTAATTCTAATTTTTTTGCTACTGCTTTTAGCGCCTCCTCGTCTAAGCTATCGCAAAAGGTGTTTACCTGTTCGCGGGTTAATTCTACAATATCGTCCTCTATGTCCGACATTATAAAATTTACTTTTTATATCTTATTTTTTTGTTGTTATTTGCGCTTGAGCACAAAAAAAATTGGGGTAGCCTATTATTTAAGTATAATTATTTAAATTGTTCAACTTCGGAACGAGCATCCAAAATTTTTATTTATGTTTAGAATTGTTAAATTGTTAAATTTTCTATTTAAGTGACTAAGCAATCCTGCAGAAAAAATTATTGCTTTTCTGCTTATGTCTGTCTCCTAATTCCGACAGAGTACTATTATATTTTTTGAAATAAACAAAAAAAAACGCATGTATAGCCCTGCTTGTATTTTTTTGTTGCTATGAGTCTAGTCATCTCAGTTTAATTTTTATATTTATTTCCCTTATATAGGAATCATAGGAAATATTACTCGTCAGCAACGATTGACAAATCGTACGTAACCTAAGTCTAAAAAGGAAGTAATTTTTCTTTGACATATTATTGCGATTTACGCTCAAATTCTCATTTACTCGGTGTTCGCTGTGTTGCCATTTATTTTATTTCATACTCGGTGAAATTCCTTGAGTACGGCTTGTGCCGTCGGATCGGCTCTGTAGCCTTTGTTTTCAATTTGAGTTAAGCCAGCCATTCGCGTGACGTTGCTTAACCTTGCTATAGGCATGTATTAGTCTGCGTAGGCCAGAAATGCTGTAAATTCTCGGCTCGTTGCCTTTAAAATTTTATTTCATATGCCTACAATGGCGTTAATATAAAATATTCTTTTTTTTTTCCTTTTGATTTTACAGCTTTCCTGACTTTATAATCAGACAAAATTTATGCACATAATAATCTTAATCGTCTTATTCTAGCAATTATTCTGAATACCTTAATGCTAAGTCTTACTTGCATAATTACGGTTATGTTTAACTTCCGTTGTCACCATTATTTTCATAACACGAAATTTGTTTTATTAAAACATATTTTTAAACAGTTTTATCCTCCAACTGCTGGGCGCTATCTATGACGGACAGCCGCCCTAACTCTAAAATGAGTTTACTGTTCGATTTCATAATTATTTATAATTTATTTTACACGTTGGGCGCCATCTATGACGAACATCTCTCGTCTCCGGGCGAAAACTAATTTCTTTTTGAATAATATTGCGTTTCCCGCCCCTCTTGCTACGGAGGGGTCGAGAGTTGCTCGCGCACAGAAATGAGTGGGCTCCGGCTAGGCTCAGTTTATTTGATCGCGGAGAGTGGCAGAGCCCACGAGTCCGAAGGCTATACAAGCAAGGATAGCATGCAAGAGTAATAAAGGACTCGAAATAATTTCGGGTGACGACAGAATGATATTTAATAATCTCATAGATACTTATTTATTTCTAAGATACTTAAAACTAATATTTACAATGATTTACAAGAAGGTAGCCATGCTGGCTCATCGCGGAAACGGGAACGCGCGTAGTCGCCTCGCGACTCGAACAAATAATCTGCTCCGGAACTCGCCGGCTCCTTTGCCGGACTCGCGCATCGCTTCAGTCATGCGATCTTTTGGCCGTGGTTCGCATCGGCTCAGAGATCGAGAGTTTAGAGAGTGAAAGATAATCTTGCCGAACATGTCGGCCCATCGCGGCTCGGGTTCGGCGGCATTCGCATACTATAATTGATGTGTACTCACTCGTCTACCAATCATCCCTCCACACTTACGGATGAATTCGCCTCGGGATCCCCAGCTGCGGCGCCTCGCAACAGCCCGCTTACAGGTGCTGGTAGGCTAGCGCGTCTCGCCCTCGTTCGGCTTTCCAGGGCTGGCTGCTTCAGCACTCGCGGCTCTCATTCTACCCGCGCGTAGACTCGCGACATCGGCCGGTCTCGGTGACGAACGGTATCCGAATCTCCCTGTCCTCTCTTTCGCGCCTCTCGCTTCTCTTCGGCAGTCGGCTCCTTGCTCCCCTCTCCTATTCTCTCTCCCTCTTTCTCTCTAACGGCACGCTGGGATGCCGCGTTGCCGAAGTAATGTTCGGATTTCCGTATAACTCGTTTATTCCCCTATTGTGTAAAAGTCTCTATTCTCCGGTTATCTCGTCTACTTTGTCTCTGAATACCTTTCTCATTACTCTATTCTTAAATACTTTGCATCTATCCTCTTCCCATTTAGGTAGTGCCCATATTTCGCATCCGTATAGGACTACTGGCATTATAATTTTTCTGTATATCTCTATTTGTATCTTCCGCAATAGTTGTCGTGATTTAAGTAATTTGCCAACCGAATAAAAGCATGCATTTCCCGAATGAAGTCTTTTAGTGATTTTCTTATAGGTCTCATTTTGAAAGTCAATTATAGTGCCGAGGTATTTCAACTCCTCTACTATTTTGAAGGTTTTGTCCGACACCTTCAGGTCGCTATAATCATGATCGTTCTTACATGCCATTCTATCAGTGACCATATATTCAGTTTTCTTTTCGTTATTTGATGGTCCGGATCAGATAACTCGTGGAGCGCTCAAAAACGTGTAAATGTTTTGTCCAAGCGGGTGGGACTGAGTGAAAAACAAAATCAATACTAAAGAAAACTTTAAAGTGCTATGTTATAGTGCTCATCGAGACGAACATTTTCACATCAATACAAATTTTTTTCAACCATAATTTTTCAGGGTACATGATGATCAATACAAAAATTATTTTGCGGAAAATCAATTACTTTTCAAACTTATATCATTTTTTCCAACTCAAAATGGCATAAAATGATTTCCATTTTCTTATATATACTCCGCAGATACAAGTGATGCCGACAAGTTAACTCAAATAATAAAAAGTCCCAACAGAAAAAAGTCTGTTGGAAACTTCATCTTAGAAAAAACTTCAAGCGAGAAAGTTGTTCCTTTGATAATGAAGAAGTTTTTTACAAAATCTGAACTTCATTGGACCAAAAATATGAAAGATATTGTTTTTCTATTGATCTATTAGGAAAATCTTATAAAATTGTGTGTAAACAAATGCGCATCGATACTCGGCAACGTTGTGACGGAGTTATGGTGTCAAAGCTAATCCGTCGCGCAAAACGATCGTAAGGCCGTTTGTGTAAAAGACCTACAACTTTTACATTTTTGGTCCAATCAATTTCAAATTTTGTAAAATATTCTTCATTAATAGAGGAACAACTTATTTTACACAAATTGGGCTATCATAGTGTTTAGGCCCTCCTAAACGTATGGTATCATCCGGATGGTACCCCATATTTAGAGGACCTACACATTTTTAGGCACTACTTTACACATCGTTTCATCACTATGACAGCCTGATTTGTATAAAATAGGCCCTAAAGTGTTTAGCCCCCCTGCCCTAAATATAAGATACCATCTGGATGATGCCTCGTGATAAGTGGGGCCTAAATTCTGATAGCTCAATTTGCGTAAAAAGACCCTAAAAATTTTAATCGAAAAATTGAATAATGATTCAAAATCGCGATTCTAATGAGTCGGGAAATTGAATCGAACTCAAATGAATTCTATTCAAAATTTCGATTCAGATGAATCAGAAATGAATCGTGACCACTCGATTTACACAGACGCAGAGTTTTGAGCTTACATTTGAAACAGGATTTTAAAAAATATTTATAGAATATTTCATAAATTTTGTCACAGTTTCTCATAGTTTTTCACAGATTTTCACAGTTTCTCACGTTTTATCACAATTTGTCACAGTTGTAATTTCCTTCATATCAGAGAATGCAACGGGAAAAAATGTGAAAAAATGTGAAAAATTGTGCAAGTGTTATTAGATTAAATATGTGTTTATTATAAGTGTGAAAACCTGTGAAAAACTATGATAAACGTATGAAAAAATGTGAAATAATAGGGATATTTGCTTTGTAACAGATGTTCTATAAGTATGTGTATTTGCACTTCGAACGCCAAAGAAGAATCCGTTTAAATACAGATCCCCCTACTAAATCACGCATTTCCATTGGCATTTATCCAGACAAAATAGCCGACTTGTCCGCTTAAACCCATGTATTTATCCGGGAGAATGGATAAATGCCAATACACACACAAACACAAACACATACGCATATACATACATACACATACAGACACGCGCACACACACTTACACATACACGCACCCGCACGTATGTATGTATATATATATATATATATATATATATATATATATATATATATATATATATATATATATATATATATATATATATACATATATAAATATATACTAGGAGGCCACGCCCCCTGCCCGCCTCGCGCATCAGCCCCACTTATACCACCCAAAAAATAATATATTAATGTTTTATAATAATAATTGCTTTATTCAACCTTTGGTTATATGTACATATATTACATGTTATATTCTAAATTATACAAGTGTATTATATATTTACTGAGCATCCTCTTGGTTCTAGATATGTTTAGTCTCCTTGTTCCTCCCCAATCGTCGTCTCATTTCCTATTCTCATTCCTTACTTCTCAAGCCAAGCTACCAATTCCATCCCTTCTTCATTCAGTATACCGTCTTTGCTCCTTCTCTGTTCTATTTCCTCATATGCGTCCCAGATGCCACCTTCTCCCGCCGTCCTGGCATTAAAGTCCCCATTTATGATGATGTTGCTTCCCTTGTTTCTCTCTGCCCACTCCTCCATCACATCGTAATTTCTCTTCCTCATCAGCTTCAGTCCGAGGTTCTTCCTTATCGCCAAAGTCAGCCCCCCTTTTGATCTACCCTTTTTTCTCTCCCTCGTTGCTGCCACACTCCTTACGTCGTATTCTGATAGTTCCTTCTCTGTGTTGGCATGCTTCCCATGTTTCCACTAATCTAATTATATCAAATTCCTTTATGTATTCCAATCGTCTCTCTTTAGTCCTTTTGTACCTGCCACATTCCAGAATATGGATCATATTACCTCTGTGTTCTCCTTCCTCTCACCCTTTCTCTTTCTCATCTTTTCCGTCCTCCATCTCCTTCTCTCCTTCCGTCCCTTCTGCGCCATGTTCGGCCTCCTGTTGCAGTTTGCTGTCCTTGTCGAGAAACCACCTCATCTTTCTCTCACTCCAAACCCATGTCCCGTTCTCTGTTCTGATTTTATTGTTGGCTCTTTTGATCTTTGTCCTCTTTTCCTTCAACCCTTTATTCTTTTTCAGGACCTTTCCTCTGTTCCTTCTTTCAATCCAGGTCAAGTCATGATCTATGTATATATTTACATTTTTCTCTCCTAATTTACTTTTGTTGCTCATTATCTCCTCCTTGTCCTTATGACCTGCGCACTGGGCCCAGATTAGGAACCTGTCCTTGTTGGTCCTTACTCTCCATGTTCTTAGAATTTTCACCTCCACCTCCAATTCTTCTCGCATTATCTCCTCTATATATTCGTTTTTATATCTTATGTTTTTAGACAGACCTGTTATTATTACGTTGTCCCTTCTTTTTTCCCTTTCGTTTTCTTCTGAAAAACCACTCTAGGTCCCTGATCCTTCTGTTGTCCTGACCCTCTCCTTCGTTGTTTCCCCTTCCTTCCTCTCTCATCCTTTACCTCTCTTAGTTTGTTCATTTCCTCATTACACCTTTTGTTCCACATCTCATCGTTCTCTTTTAGCATTCTCCCTAATTCTCCCTGATTTTCCTCCCCTTCTGTCTTCCTTTCTCTCTTCATCCGTTCTTTTTCCTCCTTCAGTTCCCTTGTCTTCTCTCTAAACTCCTTCATGACCCCTATAAGCATTCTTTTGATCTCCAGAATTCTCATTTTTTCGATGTCCTGCAATCTGTCTGTAAACTCTTCATCCCTTTCTAAGTCCGTTTTTTCTCCATCTTTGACTGTCTTTACCGAATCCCCGGTGTCTGTGTCCGAGTCCGTATCTGCTACGTAACCCCCTTCGATTTTATTTCCCTTCTTCTTCATCTTCTGCTTTCTTCTATTGGGGGAGATTCCTTCATACTTTTTCTTCCCTTTTCCTTATTTTCCGCTTTTGACGTATCTCCTTTCCTCTCCGCCATTTTCAGATCCCAAGTTAGCCCCTCTTCCTTACTACTTGCCCCGTGGCCTGCCTTCATCTGTCCCGTTCCGTTCCCATTCTTGTTCTTCCCCTTTGTTGCTTCCCCTTTTGAGTTTGCAGCCTGTGGCTGCTCCATCTCTCTCACACTCCTACCTACTGTTGATTTTTCAATTTCAATATTTATCCTTCCAATAGAATTCGAATAGTATATTGTGTACCTAGGGCGCAAAGTGGGCTTTTTTGGACCGAGTGTGGGGATCACAGTACGAGCCGAAAGAGAGTGCGTTTGCGAGACTAAGACGAGTACTGCAACCACACGAGGTTAAAAAGCCCTCTTTGCGTCCTGAATTTTTGAATTTTTCAATAAAAATGATTTCAAGACCATTTTAGGGGAGGCCGGAGTGCACTTTACTATTGTGACCTTCACCTCGCGTTGTAGTTTTCGTTATACGTTTAAAATATACATGTTAACACAAAAGTCGAAGATGATAATGATTTATTATTATGTAAAGAATTGCAAACGACAGCTTTTTTGATTATAAATAGCTTAAAAAGTTCTTTATCATGAAATATTATTATAATTAACCAATGAAAAACGGTAAAACTGACGGTCATCTTATCGTTTTCTAGCCCTCACCTCGTGTCGTATTTTTCGTTATTCTATGAAATTTTAACTAAATATATAGATTTTAATTTTTATTAACATTTATTATTATGGCAAGAAGAGGGGACAACCTCGTATTTGCACTATAAATTTCCACAAATTTTTATTTTTATGGTATAAATTTTGGAGGTTAGGTTGACTCTACCAATCAGCGTTGGCTACGATCTCCCCTTCAGGCACTTTTCCATTAATTACGCCCGTTCATAACCGTACAATTCTGGAAAAATGGTTTTGAGCACTCGAATCATCACGCCAAATTCATGAAGATAACTTTTCTCAGTAAAAATTGACTGCTTTTGTCGCAAAACTGGTAAAGAGCAATATTTACATGATAAAAATCAAAATAATGTGAATTATTAATTAAATCGCTACGCTCGAGCGCTAACCTAACGGTGCAATACTGGACTGCTTAAGGCACGGCTAGGCGTAACTGCGGACTTAAGCAAACAGTGCTATAAAATTATATCCGATACTCGTAATTTAAGTAGCCCATAGCACGACGTGAATATCGCTCTCGTTACGTTTGGTTGCTAACTACACGCTGTGCGATAATGGGCCGCTTAAGTCACACGTATCGTAATGTACTATTGCCTACTTTTTATTATATGTTGAGTCACTTATTCATAATAAAAACTTGGTTAGAGTTATGGTTAGAAGAAGAGGTATCTTTTTTCATTAAAGTAACGAATATTTCGAGTAAATTACCTCATATCTAGAGAGCAAGGGCACATTAGAATACATTATTTGTACTAGGCTTCATTGTTGGGTACCAGAAAATACCGCCCAAAGTCTGACCGTATTTCGTTTCCCGGAGGGTGTGTCCTCTCCTTGTGAGTTGCGGAAAAAAAACGTATGATTCATCTTTACAAAAGAAATATACCGTTCGTTCTTGACGAAGAAACTTCACGAAAACTACAATATATATATATATATATATATATATATATATATATATATATATATATGAATATATCGTGACTTATTTTCCGGCATTCGGATAATATAATTGAATGAATTTAAGAGAGTAGAATAGTAGCAAATTTAATTAGAATGACGATGAAAAAAGGTTTTAACAAAATAATATTAAAAATTAAAACATTTTATTTTAGATACATTACAAGAAGATATTTTAATTAGAATGTTAAACTTCTCGTATCAGAAAATTTCATCGTCCTCGATGAATTATAGTGACGTCTGTAGAGTCAGATTTTGAACTCTTTGTACATTTACTCATCAGAGTTGTTCTTTTACAATTGTTGGCAATTAACGGTTTTTACATGTGATAATATTAACATGGTTATTTAGTTAGATTCAAGCTTCCTACATTCATTCAAAATTTCGCTATGAATACATTATTACGGTAGATTATTCTCTGGTGGTGGGTAAGTCTTCTTCTTAGTGATTCTTCTTCAGAATTTCTTCTTTATCGTAGTCCAGATCTTTGATGAAATTAAGTGAGGCCTATGTAGTCGTTTCGTACGAGAAATGTGTGAAGTTAACTCTGATATCCTAGTTTTGCCTGAATCAAAAATTTTATTTAATCGCTTGTTGCCTTATCAACGTATCATATAATAGTAAAAATATTATTGAATTTCCATACCAAAAGCTTCATATTCTCTAAGATAGCTTCCGAACGTTTAGGATGTAGTACTTTAGGTTTTAGAAGAGGTGTTAAGGATGCCGTTTACCCGCAAATCTACTTTCTTTATTTTACCGACATACCTTTAATTTCGTTTGTTAGATGAGGTACGTAAAATGTAGTAAAAATGACGTTATGGGACTAAAAATACCTCTATATGCTTGAGAAAATGTAAAAATTGCTTAAAAATTACTTAAAAATTAACCATTTTGAAAATGTAATTGACGATCAAATACTGGTTTTGGTTGAAAGTCCTGATTTATATATGTTATGAGATACAAAATGAAGAAAAATACGTACGGATTATTTCTTTAAACTCAAAATAAAAAAACTGCACGTGTTAGATCAAACAGGACTACGAAAAATCAATTTTTTAGTGCTTTTTTTGAATAATTGTAGGTTAGACCTTGAAAACTTATGTTATTTTGAAAAACCTTTTTAGATACTTCCCCTTGGGCATTTTAGTTTGAATAGGTTGAATGACTATATTACTCTCTGGCGGAAACAAGAACTGAACAATATCGATTGTCAACAAAATTCTGTAAATCCTTCAAAGTATCGTATAATTCGAAAAAAAATTTTTGGGTTTCTTTAGGGGAATATTAAAACAAATTTTTAATCGGTTTGGCTGAGCCAAGTTAATTTTGATTTAACAGGCTATGCTATACTCGGCCTCTATGGTTGGAGGTATTTACGAATGTGCATGCCTTTTAAAAAAAAAACAAAAGTTAACGTTTCGTCCTACCAATCAGAGTAGACTCCTGAGTAAGGCACTGATTGGTTTCCTTAGACGCCTGTCGCCCTGGTATTCCGCGGCTCGCTTATGTCAAGTCGAATTGTCTCTTTTCTCTACGTGAAACAACGTTTAGGTAGGAAGAAACGCCAACTTTTGTTTTTTTTGGAAAGGCATGCGCATTCGTAAATACCTCCAACCATAGAGGCCGAGTGTAGCATAGCCTGTTAATTCAAAATTAACTTGGCTTAGCAAAACCGAATAAAAATTGGTTTTAAAACATTCACTGAGCGATAGAGTTATTCTATAAAAATAAATGACAACTAGGGGCATATTATTTATACTTATCTGTATGTAGTATAATAAAATATGAAAATTAAAAAAAAATTTTTTTTTGTATTTTTGATGATTTTTTGAGTAAACGCCATCCTTGAGCATTTTAAGGAGGTTTCGGGGAATTATGACAGATACAGAAATAGGCTATTTTTATCGTGTTTATTATTAGTTGATGCAGCTGTTGTTCAGGTAGAAACTTTTAAAATATAAAGTCAGATAATGTGAAAATGAGGACTTACGTAATATTATCCTTTTACTGTAAAAGTATTGCTTTCTATCAAATCTTGTGATCCAATTAAATTGATGATAGCTGTTATGGTCAAAGCTTGATATTTTCTTATAAGATTAATCGTACAATTTTCTTTGTTGTACATTTCTCTCTCTCGTGTGTTAGAGTACAGTGTTTTTCTAAAGAGCCCAAATATCTGACCTACTACAGTTAAGTCAACGGTTTGGAGTTTTCCAATAAGTTTTGTCCATTTTGGGTGGATCGAGTAGTTGAATATCGAAGGCCATGAACCTTTTTGTGGAAGTCGTCCTTTTTCATCAATTGATAAAATTCTACTTATTTTCTCCATGCCGAGTGATTTAATAAGCTCTTATCTTGTTGCTTTGTGAGTTATGATTATAGAAATGGATTCTCAGGATCATTTGTAGGAGATAAAACATTTATAAGCTATTAGAAATTATGAAGCTTGTTCTAATACGAAAATTTCATTAAAGATAAAGCATACAAAAAATACTAAAAATTGAAAAAAGAAAAAAAATGGAATACTAAAATTCTTGTTTTAGTAACGTAGTATTTCTATGTCCCTTTTGTATCTATGATTTATTCGTAGTTATTGAGTTGGATTCGTTAACTTCCTACGTTATGAAGCATGGTGTATAGTTCTGGTTGTTGACGCAACATTATTTATAATACAAATTTCGATGGGGATATATATAGTGGTTGATATAAATTTCGTTATAAGTACTCTTGAACTATAGTATAATACTTTTATTTTAGGCATTTTACTTATTCGGTAATGTGAAAGTAGCATTTTTAATAGTATGGAATAAAAAGGCAGAATCTTAATATAACGCACATAAATGCAAGATAAGGTTAATAATTTTTTAGGTTAATTGACATAAATATTTAGTAAAGTGATTTATTAAAAAATTTAGAGAAAAATAAAATATATGTATATGTATATATATATATATATATATTTATATTTATTTTTCTCTAAATTTTTTAATAAATCACTTTACTAAATATTTATGTCAATTAACCTAAAAAATTATTAACCTTATCTTGCATTCATGTGCGTTATATTAAGATTCTGCCTTTTTATTCCATACTATTAAAAATATATATAAGAATTGAAGTGTGATACGTATACATCTATTCTCATAAAATGATTCTCTTATGTTGAATGGATTCACTTTTCTTTACATAAGTTATATTGATATCTGTCTAATATAAAATTGATTTGTATTCGATTTGTTACATTCCATTAAGTCATCATTTATTATTTAAATAGAAAATTTTCTAAATTTTAATATAAACGTATTATCAGTAGAAATCAGCAGCTTTGGCGATATATTTTCTTTTGTACTAAAAAATTAGTTGTTTGACTGTTTCGATACAATTATTGATTCAATTTGTAATCCTACTATACATAAAAACTTATTGACGCAGTATTATTGTTTGTTTCTCACTTAAATTGACTGTATTTTGAAATTTATAAAGAAATATTTAAAATTTTGAATTTATTTTAAAATTTGTTGTTCTTTCCGTAAATAAAAAAATCTTTGCAAGCTTTTGAAATTATAAGGAAATGCTAAAATCTATCAGACTGCAGATTTGCATGTAAATGTATTCCATTTATATCGGTTTGAAGGTCATATATTGTTCTTCCACATTTTATAGTATAGACGAAAATATATTTGGAATACATTTATTTAAATCTAAACAATTCTGTTTTTATTTTAATTTGTATGCAATCTCAAGTTTTTTTATAAAATGATGGTACTATTTGATGAATCTATATACCGCAAATGCATGCAATGTATATCCTTCCCAAGCTAAATTATACTTCGACCCGAACTGGTTGTAGTAGGTATTAAACGTATCATAAGTTGTTGTGAGTAATTTATTATGATAACGGATTGTTTAAAATTAAACAATAATATATTTTTATATTTTCTCTTGCGTCTTATATAGTTCGTTAGTATCGTGACCATATAAGTTTTCGAAAGCATAATTTTAAGTATATTTATAGGTATTGCATATATATCGTTGTATTTGTATCGATTTTTATTAAATGTAATTATTAATATATTCTGAAGTTTATGATTTTTATTATCTATATACATATCATGAAAATTAAAACAATGATTTTAAAATAAAAAAACTTATGTTCATAAAGACGGAATTTAAATCGAGTTTAATGCAGACCTTTGTATTGTTTAATATTTTGTTATTATTCATTATTTATTTGTTTGTTTGTTTGTTTAAATCGAGTTTAATGCAGACCTTTGTATTGTTTAGTATTTTGTTATTATTTATTTATTTATTTATTTATTTATTTATTTGTTTGTTTGTTTGTTTGTTTGTTTGTTTGTTTGTTTGTTTGTTTGTATGTTTGTTTGCTTGTTTGTTTGTTTGTTTGTTAGTTTGTTTGTTTGTTTGTTTCTTTTGTTTGTTTGTTTGTTTGTTTGTTTGTTTGTTTGTTTGTTTGTTTGTTTGTTTCTTTGTTTCTTTGTTTGTTTGTTTGTTGAAAAATTCTTAATTTTGGAAATAAATTCGTACTCTTGGAAACACTTCTTAATTTTGGAATACAACTCTATAATTTGGAAAAAATACTAAATTTTGGAATAAAATTCTAAAATTTGTAAAAAAATATAAATTTTGGAAAAATTCAAAATTTGGAAAAAATTCTTAATTTTGGAAAAAATTCTAAATTTTGGAAAAAATTCTAAATTTTGGAAAAAATTCTACATTTTGTAAAAAATTCTTAATTTGGAAAGAATTCTTAATTTTGGAAGTAATTCTTAATTTTGGAAAAAATTCTTAATTTTGGAAAAAATTCTTAATTTTGGAAAAAATTCTTAATTTTGGAAAATGACCTAAATTTTGGAAAATATTCTAAAATTTTAAAAAAACTTAATTTTGGAAAATGTTCTAAATTTTTGAAAAAATTCTTAATTTTGGAAAAAATTCTTAATTATGGAAAAAATTCTTAATTTTGGAAAAAATTCTTAATTTTGGAAAAAATTCTTAATCTTGGAAAAAATTCTTAATTTTTGAAAAATTCTTAATTTTGGAAAAAATTCTTAATTTTGGAAAAAATTCTTAAATTTGGGAAAAATTCTTAATTATGGAAAAAATTCTTAATTTTGGAAAATGTCCTAAATTTTGGAAAATATTCTAAAATTTTAAAAAACCTTAATTTTGGAGATAATTCTAAATTTTGGAAAATGTTGTAAAATTTGTAAAAAATTGTACATTTTGGGAAAAAATAAAAATTTTGGAAAAAATTGTACATTTGGGAAAAAATTCTAAATTTTGCATAAAATACTAATATTAGGAAAAAATCTAAATTTAGGAAAAATTTAAAATTTTGGAAAAAATTCTAAATTTTGGAAAAAATTCTAAATTTTGGAAAAAATTCTAAATTTTGGAAAAAATTCTAAATTTTGGAAAAAATTCTAAATTTTGGAAAAAATTCTAAATTTTGGAAAAAATTCTAAATTTTGGAAAAAATTCTAAATTTTGGAAAAAATTCTAAATTTTGGAAAAAATTCTAAATTTTGGAAAAAATTCTAAATTTTGGAAAAAATTCTAAATTTTGGAAAAAATTCTAAATTTTGGAAAAAAATTACGTTTTTGAAATGCTCTAAATTTTGCCTAAAATACTAAAATTAAGGAAAAATCTAAATTTAGGAAAAATTTAATATTTTGTCAACTTTCAAAAAATTAAAAAAACAATTTTTATTTAGGAAAAAATCACAATTATTGAAATAATTCTTAATTTTGGAAAAAATTCTTAATTTTGGAAAAAATTCTTAATTTTGGAAAAAATTCTTAATTTTGGAAAAAATTCTTAATTTTGGAAAAAATTCTTAATTTTGGAAAAAATTCTTAATTTTGGAAAATGACCTAAATTTTGGAAAATGACCTAAATTTTGGAAAATATTCTAAAATTTTAAAAAAACTTAATTTTGGAGATAATTCTAAATTTTGGAAAATATTCTACATTTTGGAAAATATTCTAAATTTTGGAAGATATTCTTAATTTTGGAAAAAATTCTTAATTTTGGATAAAATTCTTAATTTTTGCAAAAAAACCTAATTTTGGAAAAAATTCTTAATTTTGGAAAAAATTCTTAATTTTGGAAAAAATTCTTAATTTTGGAAAAAATTCTTAATTTTGGAAAAAATTCTTAATTTTGGAAAAAATTCTTAATTTTGGAAAAAATTCTTAATTTTGGAAAAAATTCTTAATTTTGGAAAAAATTCTTAATTTTGGAAAAAAATCTTAATTTTGGAAAAAATTCTTAATTTTGGAAAAAATACTTAATTTTGGAAAAAATTCTTAATTTTGGAAATAATACTTAATTTTGGAATAAATTCTTTCTCTTGGAAATACTTCTTAATTTTTGAATAAAACTCTATAATATGGAAAAAATACTAAATTTTGGAATAAAATTCTAAAATTTGGAAAACAATCTAAATTTTGGAAATATTCAAAATTTTAGAAATATTCAAAATTTTGGAAAAATTCAATTTTTGGAAAAATTCAAAATATTGGATAAATTTGAACTCTTGGAAACAATTCTTAATTTTGGAAAAAATTCTACATTTTGTCAAAAATTCTTAATTTGGAAAGAATTCTTAATTTTGGAAGTAATTCTTAATTTTGGAAAAAATTCTTAATTTTGGAAAAAATTCTTAATTTTGGAAGAAATTCTTAATTTTGGAAAAAATTCTTAATTTTGGAAAAAATTCTTAATTTTGGAAAAAATTCTTAATTTTGGAAAAAATTCTTAATTTTGGAAAAAATTCTTAATTTTGGAAAAAATTCTTAATTTTGGAAAATGACCTAAATTTTGGAAAATATTCTATAATTTTAAAAAACCTTAATTTTGGAGATAATTCTAAATTTTGGAAAATGTTGTAAAATTTGTAAAAAATTGTACATTTTGGGAAAAAATAAAAATTTTGGAAAAAATTGTACATTTGGGAAAAAATTCTAAATTTTGCATAAAATACTAATATTAGGAAAAAATCTAAATTTAGGAAAAATTTAAAATTTTGGAAAAAATTCTAAATTTTGGAAAAAATTCTAAATTTTGGAAAAAATTCTAAATTTTGGAAAAAATTCTAAATTTTGGAAAAAATTCTAAATTTTGGAAAAAATTCTAAATTTTGGAAAAAATTCTAAATTTTGGAAAAAATTCTAAATTTTGGAAAAAATTCTAAATTTTGGAAAAAATTCTAAATTTTGGAAAAAATTCTAAATTTTGGAAAAAATTCTAAATTTTGGAAAAAAATTACGTTTTTGAAATGCTCTAAATTTTGCCTAAAATACTAAAATTAAGGAAAAATCTAAATTTAGGAAAAATTTAAAATTTTGTCAACTTTCAAAAAATTAAAAAAACAATTTTTATTTAGGAAAAAATCACAATTATTGAAATAATTCTTAATTTTGGAAAAAATTCTTAATTTTGGAAAAAATTCTTAATTTTGGAAAAAATTCTTAATTTTGGAAAAAATTCTTAATTTTGGAAAAAATTCTTAATTTTGGAAAATGACCTAAATTTTGGAAAATGACCTAAATTTTGGAAAATATTCTAAAATTTTAAAAAAACTTAATTTTGGAGATAATTCTAAATTTTGGAAAATATTCTACATTTTGGAAAATATTCTAAATTTTGGAAGATATTCTTAATTTTGGAAAAAATTCTTAATTTTGGATAAAATTCTTAATTTTTGCAAAAAAACCTAATTTTGGAAAAAATTCTTAATTTTGGAAAAAATTCTTAATTTTGGAAAAAATTCTTAATTTTGGAAAAAATTCTTAATTTTGGAAAAAATTCTTAATTTTGGAAAAAAATCTTAATTTTGGAAAAAATTCTTAATTTTTGAAAAAAAACCTTATTAATGAGAAAATTCTTAATTTTGGAAAAAATACTTAATTTTGGAAAAAATTCTTAATTTTGGAAATAATACTTAATTTTGGAATAAATTCTTTCTCTTGGAAATACTTCTTAATTTTTGAATAAAACTCTATAATATGGAAAAAATACTAAATTTTGGAATAAAATTCTAAAATTTGGAAAACAATCTAAATTTTGGAAATATTCAAAATTTTAGAAATATTCAAAATTTTGGAAGATATTCTTAATTTTGGAAAAAATACTTAATTTTCGAATAAATTCTTTCTCTTGGAAGAAACACTTCTTAATTTTGGAATAAAACTCTATAATTTGGAAAAAATACTAAATTTTGGAATAAAATTCTAAAATTTGGAAAACAATCTAAATTTTGGAAATATTCAAAATTTTGGAAATATTCAAAATTTTGGAAAAATTCAATTTTTGGAAAAATTCAATTTTTGGAAAAATTCAAAATATTGGATAAATTTGAACTCTTGGAAACAATTCTTAATTTTGGAATAAAATTCTACATTTGGGAAAAAATACTTAATTTTGGAATAAAGTCGTACTCTTGGAAACACTTCTTAATTTTGGAATAAAACTCTCTAATTTGGAAAAAATACTAAATTTTGGAATAAAATTCTAAAATTTGGAAAAAAATCAAAATTTTGGAAAAATTACAAATTTGGAAAAATTCAAAATGTGGGAAAAATTTTGGAAAAATTTAGGAATAAGTTCTAACAATTGGTAAAAATCCTTAATTTTGGAAATAATTAAAATTCTCGAATATATTCCAAATTCACAGAAAAATCAAAATTTTGGAAAAATTTTAAACTTTGGAAAAGATTCAAATTTTATAAAAATTCTAAATTATGGAAAAATTCACAATTTTGGAAAAGATTCAAATTTTCGTAAAAAATCTATATTTTGGATGAATTCGAACTCTTGGAAACAATTCTTAATTTTGGAATAAAATTCTAAAATTTGGAAAAAAATCAAAATTTTGGAAAAATTAAAAATTTGGAAAAATTCAAAATGTTGGAAAAATTTTGGAAAAATTTAGGAATAAGTTCTAACAATTGGTAAAAATACTTAATTTTGGAAAAAATTCTTAATTTTGGAAATAATACTTAATTTTCGAATAAATTCTTTCTCTTGGAAGAAACACTTCTTAATTTTGGAATAAAACTCTATAATTTGGAAAAAATACTAAATTTTGGAATAAAATTCTAAAATTTGGAAAACAATCTAAATTTTGGAAATATTCAAAATTTTGGAAATATTCAAAATTTTGGAAAAATTCAATTTTTGGAAAAATTCAAAATATTGGATAAATTTGAACTCTTGGAAACAATTCTTAATTTTGGAATAAAATTCTACATTTGGGAAAAAATACTTAATTTTGGAATAAAGTCGTACTCTTGGAAACACTTCTTAATTTTGGAATAAAACTCTCTAATTTGGAAAAAATACTAAATTTTGGAATAAAATTCTAAAATTTGGAAAAAAATCAAAATTTTGGAAAAATTACAAATTTGGAAAAATTCAAAATGTGGGAAAAATTTTGGAAAAATTTAGGAATAAGTTCTAACAATTGGTAAAAATCCTTAATTTTGGAAATAATTAAAATTCTCGAATATATTCCAAATTCAGAGAAAAATCAAAATTTTTTCTTCTTAATTTTTGAATAAAACTCTATAATATGGAAAAAATACTAAATTTTGGAATAAAATTCTAAAATTTGGAAAACAATCTAAATTTTGGAAATATTCAAAATTTTGGAAATATTCAAAATTTTGGAAAAATTCAATTTTTGGAAAAATTTAAAATATTGGATAAATTTGAACTCTTGGAAACAATTCTTAATTTTGGAAAAAATTCTACATTATGTAAAAAATTCTTAATTTGGAAAAAATTCTTAATTTTGGAAAAAATTCTTAATTTTGGAAAAAATTCTTAATTTTTGAAAAAATTCTTAATTTTGGAAAAAAATCTTAATTTTGGAAAAAATTCTTAATTTTGGAAAAAATTCTAAATTTTGGAAAATGACCTAAATTTTGGAAAATATTCTAAAATTTTAAAAAAACTTAATTTTGGAGATAATTCTAAATTTTGGAAAATGTTCTAAATTTTTGAAAAAATTCTTAATTTTGGAAAAAATTCTTAATTTTGGAAAAATTCTTAATTTTGGAAAAATTCTTAATTTTGGATAAAATTCTTAATTTTGGGAAAATTCTTAATTTTTGAAAAAATTCTTAATTTTGGAAAAAATTCTTAAGCTTGGAAAAAATTCTTAATATTGGAAAAATTCTTAATTTTGTATAAAATTCTTAATTTTGTATAAAATTCTTAATTTTGGAAAAAATTCTTAATTTTGAAAATAATTCTTAATTTTGGAAAATGTCCTAAATTTTGGAAAATGTCCTAAATTTTGGAAAATATTCTAAAATTTTAAAAAACCTTAATTTTGGAGATAATTCTAAATTTTGGAAAATGTTGTAAAATTTGTAAAAAATTGTACATTTTGGGAAAAAATAAAAATTTTGGAAAAAATTGTACATTTTGGGAAAAAATTCTAAATTTTGCATAAAATACTAATATTAGGAAAAAATCTAAATTTAGAAAAAATTTAAAATTTTGGAAAAAATTCTAAATTTTGGAAAAATTCTAAATTTTGGAAAAAATTCTAAAATTTGGAAAAAATTCTAAATTTTGGAAAAAAATTACGTTTTTGAAATGCTCTAAATTTTGCATAAAATACTAAAATTAAGGAAAAATCTAAATTTAGGAAAAATTTAAAATTTTGTCAACTTTCAAAATTTTGGAAAAAATTTTTATTTAGGAAAAAATCACAATTATTGAAATAATTCTTAATTTTGGAAAAAATTCTTAATTTTGGAAAATGACCTAAATTTTGGAAAATGACCTAAATTTTGGAAAATATTCTAAAATTTTAAAAAAACTTAATTTTGGAGATAATTCTAAATTTTGGAAAATATTCTACATTTTGGAAAATATTCTAAATTTTGGAAGATATTCTTAATTTTGGAAAAAATTCTTAATTTTGGATAAAATTCTTAATTTTTGCAAAAAAACCTAATTTTGGAAAAAATTCTTAATTTTGGAAAAAATTCTTAATTTTGGAAAAAATTCTTAATTTTGGAAAAAATTCTTAATTTT
>OX424576.1:118512893-118886186 GCA_949152435.1 Gastracanthus pulcherrimus | reverse complement strand
AAAATTCTTAATTTTGGAGAAAATTCTTAATTTTGAAGAAAATTCTTAATTTTGGATAAAATTCTTAATTTTTGAAAAAAAAACTAATTTTGGAAAAAATTCTTAATTTTGGAAAAAATTCTTAATTTTGGAAAAAATTCTTAATTTTGGAAAATATTCTTAATTTTGGAAAAAATTCTTAATTTTGGAAAATGTCCTAAATTTTGGAAAATGTCCTAAATTTTGGAAAATATTCTATAATTTTAAAATAACTTAATTTTGGAGATAATTCTAAATTTTGGAAAATGTTCTAAATTTTGGAAAATATTCTACATTTTGGAAAATATTCTACATTTTGGAAAATATTCTACATTTTGGAAAATATTCTAAAAATTGCATCAAATACTAATATTAGGTAAAAATCTATATTTAGGAAAAATTTACAATTTTGAAAAAAATGCTAAATATTGGGAATGAATCTAAAATTTGTAAAAAATTCTAAATTTTGGAAAAAATTCTAAATTTTGGAAAAAATTCTAAATTCAGAAAAAATTCTAAATTTTGGGAAAGAATTCTAAAATTTGGAAAACAATCTAAATTTTGGAAATATTCAAAATTTGGAAATATTCAATTTTTGGAAAAATTCAAAATATTGGATAAATTTGAACTCTTGGAACAATTCTTAATTTTGGAATAAAATTCTACATTTGGGAAAAAATACTAAATTTTGGATAAAATACTTAATTTTGGAATAATGTCGTACTCTTGGAAAGACTTCTTAATTTTGGAATAAAACTCTATAATTTGGAAAAAATACTAAATTTTGGAATAAAAATCTAAAATTTGGAAAAAAATCGAAATTTTTTTGGAAAAATTTATAAATTTAGGAATAAGTTCTAACAATTGGAAAAAATCCTTAATTTTGGAAATAATTAAAATTCTCGAATATATTCCACATTCAGAGAAAAATCAAAATTTTGGAAAAATTTTAAACTTTGGAAAAGATTCAAATTTTATAAAAATTCTAAATTATGGAAAAATTCACAATTTTGGAAAAGATTCAAATTTTAGTAAAAAATCTATATTTTGGATGAATTCGAACTCTTGGAAACAATTCTTAATTTTGGAATAAAATTCTATATTTTGGAAAAAAAATTTAATTTTGAAAAAAATTCTAAACTTTGGAATAAATTCTAAGATTTGGAAAAAATTATTAATTTTGGAAAAAATTCTAATTTTTGGAAGAAAAATCTAATATTTGGAAAAAATTCTTAACTTTGAATAAATTCTAAATTTTGGAAAATTTCAGACTTTTGGAAATATCTAAAATTTTGGAAAATATTCTAAAATTTTGATAAAAAATCTAAATTTTTGATAAATCCGAACTCTTGGAAACGATTCTTAATTTTGGAAAAAATACTTAATTTTGGAATAAATTCGTACTCTTGGAAACACTTCATAATTTTGGAATAAAACTCTATAATTTGGAAAAAATACTAAATTTTGGAATAAAATTCTAAAATTTCGAAAAAATCGAAATTTTGGAAGAATTCAAAATTTGGAAAAATTCAAAATTTTGGAAAAATTCAAGATTTTGGAAAAATTCAAAATATTGGATAAATTTGAACTCGTGGAAACAATTCTTAATTTTGGAAAAAATTCTTAATTTTGGAAGAAATTCTTAATTTTGGAAGAAATTCTTAATTTTGGAAAAAATTCTTAATTTTGGAAAAAATTCTTAATTTTGGAAAAAATTCTTAATTTTTGCAAAAAAACCTAATTTTTGAATATATTCTTAATTTTGGAAAAAATTCTCAATTTTGGAAAAAATTCTTAATTTTGGAAAAAATTCTTAATTTTGGAAAAAATTCTAAATTTTGGAGAAAATTCTTAATTTTGGAAAAAATTCTTAATTTTGGAAAAAATTCTTAATTTTGGAAAAAATTCTTAATTTTGGAAAAAATTCTTAATTTTGGAAAATGACCTAAATTTTGGAAAATATTCTAAAATTTTAAAAAAACTTAATATTGGAGATAATTCTAAATTTTGGAAGATATTCTAAATTTTGGAGAAAATTCTTAATTTTGGAGAAAATTCTTAATTTTGGAGAAAATTCTTAATTTTGGAGAAAATTCTTAATTTTGGATAAAATTCTTAATTTTTGAAAAAAAACCTAATTTTGGAAAAAATTCTTAATTTTGGAAAAAATTCTTAATTTTGGAAAAAATTCTTAATTTTGGAAAATATTCTTAATTTTGGAAAAAATTCTTAATTTTGGAAAATGTCCTAAATTTTGGAAAATATTCTATAATTTTAAAATAACTTAATTTTGGAGATAATTCTAAATTTTGGAAAATGTTCTAAATTTTGGAAAATATTCTACATTTTGGAAAATATTCTACATTTTGGAAAATATTCTACATTTTGGAAAATATTCTAAAAATTGCATCAAATACTAAAATTAGGTAAAAAGCTATATTTAGGAAAAATTTACAATTTTGAAAAAAATTCTAAATATTGGGAATGAATCTAAAATTTGTAAAAAATTCTAAATTGTGGAAAAAATTCTAAATTTTGGAAAAAATTCTAAATTTTGGAAAAAATTCTAAATTTTGGGAAAGAATTCTAAAACTTGGAAAACAATCTAAATTTTGGAAATATTCAAAATTTTGGAAATATTCAATTTTTGGAAAAATTCAAAATATTGGATAAATTTGAACTCTTGGAACAATTCTTAATTTTGGAATAAAATTCTACATTTGGGAAAAAATACTAAATTTTGGATGAAATACTTAATTTTGGAATAATGTCGTACTCTTGGAAAGACTTCTTAATTTTGGAATAAAACTCTATAATTTGGAAAAAATACTAAATTTTGGAATAAAAATCTAAAATTTGGAAAAAAATCGAAATTTTTTTGGAAAAATTTATAAATTTAGGAATAAGTTCTAACAATTGGAAAAAATCCTTAATTTTGGAAATAATTAAAATTCTCGAATATATTCCAAATTCAGAGAAAAATCAAAATTTTGGAAAAATTTTAAACTTTGGAAAAGATTCAAATTTTATAAAAATTCTAAATTATGGTAAAATTCACAATTTTGGAAAAGATTCAAATTTTGGTAAAAAATCTATATTTTGGATGAATTCGAACTCTTGGAAACAATTCTTAATTTTGGAATAAAATTCTATATTTTGGAAAAAAAATTTAATTTTTGAAAAAAATTCTAAACTTTGGAATAAATTCTAAGATTTGGAAAAAATTATTAATTTTGGAAAAAATTCTAATTTTTGGAAGAAAAATCTAATATTTGGAAAAAATTCTTAACTTTGAATAAATTCTAAATTTTGGAAAATTTCAGACTTTTGGAAATATCTAAAATTTTGGAAAATATTCTAAAATTTTGATAAAAAATCTAAATTTTTGATAAATCCGAACTCTTGGAAACAATTCTTAATTTTGGAATGAAAATCTTAATTTTGGAATAAAATTCTTAATTTTGGAATGAAATTCTTAATTTTGGAATAAAATTCTTAATTTTGGAATAATATTCTTAATTTTGGAATAAAATTCTTAATTTTGGAATAAAATTCTTAATTTTGGAATAAAATTCTTAATTTTGGAATAAAATTCTTAATTTTGGAATAAAATTCTTAATTTTGGAATAAAATTCTTAATTTTGGAATAAAATTCTTAATTTTGGAATAAAATTCTTAATTTTGGAATAAAATTCTTAATTTTGGAATAAAATTCTTAATTTTGGAAAAAAATCTAAATTTTGGAAAAAAATCTAAATTTTGGAAAAAATTCTATATTTTGGAAATAATTCGAAATGTTGGGAAATGTTGAGCGGCACAGAACCCAGCTACAGTTTCTTGACTTACCCGTCGAACATTGGGACGACTTGTCCTTCGCGACAGACGCCATGGATCCAGTCACGCGTCGTGACTGGGAGAAGGAATTGGAGGAAAATGACAACGCGGCTGGTTTCCACCAAACGAACCACCCAACCTTCGATCAGCTATCCAGATTCCTGCAGAAAAGATGCAGGACGCTCAAGTCGCTCGTTCCCGAACGCACAACCAAATCGATGTGCGGACCGCCATCGAAGTCGAGTGATTCTGCACTCCCACCGCAACGTTTCAAGGTCGCGGCTGCTACCAACGCCCAACGAGCCATCTGCAGCACTTGTCGCGGTCTTCATTACACCGGACATTGTGATGATTTCAAGGGTATGACACCGGGAGAGCGCCGGGATCTCGTCACCCGAGAAGGATTGTGCTACAATTGCCTTCAGAAACATCACTCGGCTCGGAATTGCCCATCCACAGGAACTTGCAGGGATTGCGTTGAGCACCACCATACCCTCCTGCATGTCGGCGCAGGCAAAAGATCAGGGCTCTCCATCGACTCGGGCATTCCGACCAAATCCCGACGAGTAGCAAACTCAACATCAGCATGACCCACTCTACTGCCGACCGCCCGGATCTGCCTGGGGGACCAGAAGGGGCGGCGAGTCGAAGTCCGAGCACTCTTGGATCCCTGCTCCGAAGTCACCCTCATCGCACTCCAGTTGGTGCAAAAGTTTGACGATGTGCTGGAACGGATCGAAGTCGGAGTTGCAGGCGTCAACGGACGACCCATGGACTTCGCTCGAGCCCGGTCTCATCTTCATTTATACAATGACAAGCTTTCCTGACCTCTCCGATTCGAAGCCTACGGCCTGCGAGACCTCCGTCTTTCCACCCCTCCAGTCGGGTAGACCACAGTCTCCGAGAATTGTTCAACGGCATCAAGTTGGCAGATCCGGCGTTCTGCATTCCCGGCCGGGTCGACGCGGTATTAGGAGCTAATGTCTACCACCAACTGATGTTGTCTAGCACCATTCACCGAGGCTCGTTTTTTGCTCAACAGACCATATTCGGTTGGACCATCACCGGGGCACAGCCCAACGATCACACGCCTGAACTCAAAGTGTCCTGCGTCAGTACCCCGGTATCCGCGCCCGCGCCATCACAGGAGCAGCTGATGAGTTTGCTGCAAAAATTCTGGGCTGTGGAAGAGGTGCCCCAAATCACCCGACGCTCTCGGCAAGATATCGACTGCGAACGAATTTTCACGACCAAGCACATCCGAGACGCCACCGGGAGGTATGTCGTTCCACTCTTGAAGAAACCTGACGTTCGCTCGAGCCTTGGAGACAGCTTCAAGAACGCACGCCAGGCCCTCACCTCCGTTCACCATAGAATGCGTCGAGATAGCCGTTTAAAGAGGGAGTACACAAACTTTATAAAAACCTACCTACAGCTAGGCCACATGCGGCCTCTTTATCCAGACGAGCTCAACCACGATGAACTGGCCGCACACTACCTCCCCCACCACGCGATCTGGCAGCGCAGCGATGACGGGGATAAGCTCCGGATCGTGTTCAACGCCTCTCGACGAACGAATTCCGGGAAGTGCTTGAACGACGCACTGTTCCCCGGTCCGAAACTCCAAAACCAGCTTGCGGCGGTCATCACCCGCTGGCGACGACACGAGATCGCGTTCTGCGCGGACATTAGGATGATGTTTCGGCAAATCCTCATCTATTCTGAGGACATACATCTGCAACGGGTCATTTGGAGTCCTTCAGAGGTCGCTTCTGTCACCCACTACGTCTTGCGAACCGTCACCTACGGAGAGGCCTGCGCGCCCTACTTAGCCCTTCGAACCCTCCAGCAGTTATGTGAAGACGAGGGCGCCCCCTACCCCCGAGCTGTGGAGGCTGTCAAGAAGGAATTATACATCGACGATTTTCTGAGTGGCGCCGATGACGTCGAATCCGCGCTGAGCGGCCGAAATCAGCTCATCGGGATGCTCGGGGCTGGCGACTTCCAATTGAAGAAGTGGGTCACCAACAATTCGAACCTGCTCGAAGACATTCCGGTCGAGGATCGACTCCGTCCCGACTGGATGCACTTCGCCACCGAGGGACCGGTTACCGAATTGGGGCTTGCCTGGGATCCAGTAGGCGACAGTTTCCGCTTCGCCGCTCCGACGTTTGATGACACGGCGCCCGCTACGAAACGTCGAGTCTCAGGGGATATTGCTCGACTCTTCGATCCAGTTGGATGGTTGAGCCCAATCATCGTAACCGCCAAAGTCTTTTTGCAGCACCTTTGGCGTCTGAAGGTCGACTGGGACGACGAGCTTCCCGCACCGACATCTCATCAATGGACCACCTGTAAAAGGAGCCTCAGCGACCTATCGGGGATCACGCTGCCTCGTTGGATTCAATGTCACTCGTCGAGCGAAGTCCAACTGCACGCGTTCGCTGATGCCAGTCGTCGTGCCCTCGCCGCAGCGGTCTATATCAGGGTCATCCCCTCGACTGGACCCGCAGTCTACTCTCGGCCAGAACCAAGCTGACTCCGATCAAGGGTTTGGTCCCCACTGCGAAGCCCACCCCCAGATCAACCATCCCACGGCTGGAGCTCCGCGCTGCATTGCTCGCTGCTCGCCTGCTCCAGTCCGCGATTGAGAGTCTAGACATCCGCCTCGCCAGCTGCTATGAATGGAGCGACTCGTAGGTGGTCCTCCATTGGCTTCGCACCGACGACCCGATCGGCAATCATCTCGTGGACAACTACGTGGGTCATATTCAGGAGATTCTCTCCGGTGTTGTGTGGCGTTACGTGCCCACTGCAGACAATCCTGCCGATGTGGCCACTCGCGGGACAGAGCCAGCGGTCATTGCCCGTCATGAGCTGTGGTGGAGCGGCCCGACATGGTTAACGTCGCCAACAAGCCTCTGGCTCGGCGACTCACCCCCTGAGAGTACCCTTGACCTTGAAATGGAGGCCACTCTAATCAGTTGTCTCACTACCACGACCATTGATCCGATTGACCCAGCGTACTCTGAGCGATTTTCATGGCTCACCCGTCTCCTAAGAGTCACCGCCCGATGCCGACGACTGTTTTAGCACCGCAGGGACCCTCAGCACCCCAGCCCTATGGCTTCTCTGACAGCTCTCGAACTCCAACAAGCGTTCTCCATCTGCTCGCGATTCGCTCAACATCGGGACTATTCATCAGAAATCGCGGATCTGGAGCAGGGTCGATCGGTTCGAACCGACAGCCCACTGAGACGTCTGAACCCGTTCCTTGATATCGACCGTGTACTCCGAGTCGGCGGGCGGCTTCAGCAATCCCAGCTCCCATACGAGGAGCGTCATCCGGTGATTCTGAGCGGTGGCTGTCATTTGACTCTTCGTCATCAATTGGGCCCATCATCGAGCGCTCCACGCCGGATTTCAGCTGACCTACGCTCATATCATCCGGCATGCGTGGATCGTCTGAGGGAAGAGCAAGGTCAAGGCCCAGGTTCGCTCATGTGTGGTGTGTGCCAGATGTACCGACCGACCTTTGACCCAGGTTATGGCCTCCCTACTTACCGCTCGAGTAACACCATCGAGACCATTTAGCCGCTGCGGTGTCGACTATGCTGGACCCTTTACCATCCTACGGTCCAAAGGACGGGGCGTGACCTCGTCGAAAGGCTACGTTGCGGTGTTCGTCTGCCTCGCAACTAAGGCCATGCACTTGGAGCACTCAGGGGACCTCACTACCGAAAGCTTCCTCGGAGCGCTGACACGCTTTATCGGACGGCGAGGCCGACCTTCGGAGATCTGGAGCGATAATGCCACTAACTTCCGCGGTGCCGATGCGGAGCTCCGACGCCTGCTCCATGCAGCCGCACTCGACTGGCAGATGGCGGCTGGGGCCCTGGCTAACGAGGGCATCACATGGCGCTTCATCCCCCCATCCGCTCCCCATTTTGGAGGCATTTGGGAAGCCGGCGTGAAATCGGCGAAGACACACCTCAGGCGAGTCGCAGGCCCAAAGAAGATGACCTACGAGGAATTTGCAACCCTGCTCGCTGAGGTCGAGATGGTATTGAATTGTCGGCCGATCTCCCCGTTTTCAGGTGATGTGGACGACCTGGAGGTCCTCACACCCGTCCATTTCCTCATTGGGGGTCCACTCGGTTATATTTCTGGAATCGCTGGAACGTGCATTTTTTATCTCACTATTCTACTTCTTCATCGTTTCGCCTTCTTTTATATCGTACTCGTTTATCCTTAAAAGATCTGTGCAAGGGATTTCTCTTGCGTTTTTTTCATTTTTCTGTGCTTTCTCTCTGCAACAACCAACAGAAATCTGCCATCATGTTTTCATCCCATCTACCCTGAAATCTTCGTTCTAGATCTTTGAAATCTTGGTGAAAACGTTCTCCTTCTTCAAAGAGCGTCCGTGGCTCAGTTGGTTAAGGCGCACGCTTTAACTAGCAGATATACGCTTGCTCCAGGGGTCGAGTGTTCGATTCCCGGTGAAGGCAAAACTCGGATTTTTTCTGAGTTGTTTTTCAACGGGAAAAGTACCCTGGACTCCGGCTGTTTCGAAGCGGGGTTTTCCCCGAAATTTTCCTTCAGTGTAGTTCGGGGTTGGATTTGACCTTAAAATGAAATTTATCCTGACATACTGGAAGCAAACGAACCTCGAATTCCAACTCAGAAACCCCAAAAACATATTGACATAGTAGTTTAGTCCCGTAAAGACACATTTTCTTATTTTTGCAATTTTCATATGAATCCTCCATACAACAACATGAAGTGACCTTGAAATGACCTTGGGGGTTATGTTATCAAAAAATTGAATACATATCTAGATGTAAAATTTCCCGTTCTTTCGGTATCTGCAGCGGAAATTCATGTTTAGCAGAACAAACACATTTGACCTTGAAATAACCTTGAATTTGACCTTGTCGGATCAAATGAACATCGGATTTGGTTTCAGCGACCCCCAAAATATATAAGAATAATAATTTTAATCGATTTGACCATTTATCCATCATTTGACCTTTAAATGACCTTGAACCTGACCTGATGGAGACAAACGGTCACCGGATTCGGATTCAGCGACCCCAAAAACATAAAGATATACTAGTTTGGTTCCGGGAACAAGAACTTTTTTCCTTTGTGTGCCTGTGTAATCAGTAAGTGTCTTATTTGTAAACTACGCAGAAGTAGGCTGCATAACCCGATAATGGTTCCTCTACCAGGCGGTCGACTTGCGTATCGTCAAAGGTCTTTTTCTCATTGCGGCGTGGATTATTACTTTTCACATGTTTGACTACGAGGGCCGTGCACTTAGAAATAGCACACACGTTAACTGCTAGCTTCGCGATCATGGCATTACAGAGATTAGCCACGCGGAGGGGATGTCCCTCCGTAATATATAGCGATAATGGTACGAACTTCCGCGGCGCATGCAACGAATTGAAAGACGAAATCGCCACGATGGACAAAAATAAACAACGGCAGTATGCGTTGCAAAACGGAATAAAATGGTTGTTCAATCCGATCGATGCACCTCATATGGGAGGGGCGTGGGAACGACTGATAAGATATGTCAATGTAGCTTTAAACGCGACACTGAAAGAACAAGCGCCAAATGAAGAAGTTCTGCACACGCTGTTTACGGAGATCGAGCACTTTCACGGCAACTGACTCATATTTCGCTTGACCCGAGAGATAATGAAGCGTTAACAACTAACCATTTTTTAATCGGTTCTTCGTCAGGCGAAATTAAGCCAGGGATATATGATGCACGCACAGTTTGCCCGAGGAGACAATGAAGGATCGTACAAGCGTTTGCCGACAATTTCTGGAAATGCTGGCTGAAGGAGTATCTGCCCTCACTTCTCCCACGAAAAAAATGGCTCAAGATAGAAGAACGCCTTGAAACAAGGGATATCATACTAATCGTCGATTTACAAGCTCCGCGAAATTCATGGAAAAAAGACATCGTTGTAGAACTTTATCCCGGCGCAGACGGGGAGATCAGGGTAGCAAAAATTAAAACAACTAGCGGCAATTTTACATGACCAGTATATAAATTAATTAAATTGTTATGCGAAAAAGTACTACAAAACTAAGCGTATTTTTGTATGAGGGGGAGGGTTGTTACGAATAGAATGACAGCGATTTGATGTGTGCGCGATTATCGGCGGAGGAAGCACGGAAAGAACGAGAAAGTAAATAAGGATCGAATGAAGGCGGGTACATGCATTAGCAGTTAAAGATTGATATACACGTACAGCTTCGTTGGCCGAGTTCCTTGTGCGCGAAGTTGCTTAGGTGACTTCGTGATTCTGAAGCCCCCAGCTAGGGGTGATTTATCGCCCTGAGGCTGTTATGACCTCAAAGGAAGTTGGCCTCCATGGTACTGAAGGTCCCACGTGCACAGGGAAACTGAAAGGTGGATCTGTGGCCGTCAGGTTAAGGGACAAAGCCATGGACGCCCGTGATATGATGCAGAATGCATTTGTAATACGCGCGTAATACGCTCGAGCTCCTCCGTGCTCCCTCGGCTGTCGTCGGCTATTATATTCGAAGTCAAGTATAGAGTGGAGGCTTGCGGTCCGATAAGCTTGAGAAGCAGAAAAACTACCACTTTACCTCTATATTGTGTTGAATCCATTAAATAAAGCCTCACTCATTTTTATCCCAAACAGGAGTTATTGTTTCTATTTTGTAGGTCTGGTGGACGACTCGAAGTGCTTATTTCTCCATTCCTCTTGCATGCATGAAAAAGGCCCTATTCACACATTTGTTAAAAAAATATGGTGTGTAACACGGGCGGACAGGGCTTTTTCAGACTCTTAGAAAAAGCCCATTTTCGCCCCTAGTTGCACAATGTACTATTATTAAGGTGGTCCTGTAGTAAAATTTGACGAAAAACTCCATTTTTTTTTAATTTTCTGCTACTTTGTACACTTTTAGAACGGAAACTTATTTTGTATTGGCAATATTGGCCATAGAGATTATTTTAATGAACTCAATAGTTAATTATACGTAATTTTTCTCCGACCTTTATTGCACACAATTTAGCATGTTCCTACATTGACCGGATCCTAACTTGTGCCCAAATCTACTCTTTAATATGCAGGAAAACTTCAGAAAACATAGAAAATATTTAAAAAAAATTGATTGATATTCTGTATTAGAAAAATGGTTTTAAAATCATCAGAAAATTATTTCTTTTTTTTACAAAAGTGCAGTTTTATCCATTTATGGTTTTCCAATGTTCAAGTCTGATGCGCATAGGATGACAATGAATCAATCTGAAACTTTAAGGATATCTTATTCAGTTCATTCGCATTACAACCATTATCTCCGATTTTTCAAAAAAAATTTATTAAGAAAGTGTTGCCCATAAGTAGAGTTAAAACTGTGTCTTTTTTTAGGTTATTTATACAATGAAAATTCAATATAATTTTATTTTTCTTTATAATTGTGTTTTTAAAAATTTGGAGTTCACAGTTCTGTGTGGTACAGGTGTTAGATATTACATAATTTTTTCCAAATGTGCTTGTACTCCCATGCGGAATGACAGTTTTGAACAAACATCAATTTCCATTGAAAATTGCTAGGTTTTCCTACATAACTCTTGGTATACTGTCTAAAAATGTATGAAAATTTACATAAAACTTTATTTTTAGGTAACAAATATAACTCCCACTTTGAAAAAATTTTATCATGTAACTAGAAAATTTTTCAAAATTTACTATAAGACCACCGTAAGGGGGCAGGCCTGGATAAAAACCCAGAAAAAGACTTTTTTTCACGATTCTGAAAAACTTTTTATGTTTAAAAGCAATAATTCTGAAAATTTGAATGCTATTAAAACACAATACTATCTTAAATGTTACCGTTGTTAAACCTCAAAATCTTGATCCTATATATCAAAATAAATCATTATTCTAATACCATATTGATTAAAGGAACTTCGATCCTCACGCGATTCAAGATAACATGATAAACGAAAATTTTATTCGACGGTTATTCGACTCCTTTTGACATCTATTACAAAAAGAGCGAAGCACTTTTTCGTTAAAATTATTTTTATTATTCTTTTTCGTAGATCCATTCAATTTTTTAAAAAATATTAAAAAAATGTTTGTAAAAAATAGATTGGATCTTCATAAAAAGTAATAAAAATAAATTTATGCCCATCTGAATAAAAATGGCCACTTTTTTCCCTGAAAAGCGAGACCAAAATTACACTTTTTGCCCGCAAAAATTATTAGCGGGAAAAAAGTAAATTTTTCCCTAGGGAAGATAGTGACTACACTAGAAAATAGTCAAAATTCCTTTATTGTATTAAGTTCTACGAATAACCCTGATTTTCGATTGTCTTTTAACAGTCCATTAGTCCCGCTTTCCAAGTCAAAAAATGGCCACAGTTGAAATGGGTATAAAGTGCTATATGTAACTCGTGAAAAATATTCGACTTTTTTCTCGAGTTACATATAGTACTATATACGAAAAAGTGCTCCGCAATTTTTGCAATACATGTAAAAAGGAGTCGAATAAAAGTAAAAAAAATCTTCGTTTATCATGTTACCTAGAATCGTATGAGGAACAAAGTTCCATGAATAAATATGGTATTGAAAATAACTATTTATTGTGACGTGTAGGATCAATATCTTGTCGTTTTACGGCGGTAAAATTTAAGACACTATTATGTGTTGATAGCGTAAAATTTTTCAGTATGATTGCTTATAAACACAAAAAGTTTTCTGGACTCAGAAAAAAATCTTTTTTTGGGTTTAACACAGGCCTGCCCCCTTGAATACTAAAGTTTAGTATTATAGTTTAAACAGAAAGTATTTTTTTAAATTTAGCGTTTGTTGATTTTCAGTTATTAAGATCGTACTACATACGATCAAATGTAAATAATACTTATTACCTTATCGCGGAAGAGATAACAATAATAGCAGTAGTACATGTAAGCATTTAATTTTTCTTTTACGAAAACGTTTTATTTCAGTTCCTATAATTATATATGTGTAAATTATTCGTAAAACATAAATTTTAGTCAAAATTTGATTTAAAAAATGTATTTGTTTATTTAATTTCTATATAATGCTTTAAAGTTACAGAAAACATTTTTGAACCTTTAGGTTCCAACTAGTTAGAAGGTGTATTATGTAATTTACAAGCGAAAAAGAATTCGTTATTACAATATATAAGCTATAAAATAAGGATATAATTTATTTAAAGACTTTTGGCTTTGGCATTTATTTAAGCACTCACTTTGCAATAATAGAGAACAGCCGCTGAGTCTTGTGTTAAATTATTAACAGGATAATGAGAATATACTGATCGAAAATCGATGTAAACAGTGACAGCCATCAGAATAATAAAATAAAAAAAATTTAAATCGACAGAACAGCCGCTGGGTCTTGTACTATTGATACAAGCTGCAGAGAAAGGTGATCATCCCAAAATAAAAAAAAAAATTTCAGCGAATCAATTTGCCAATTAAAAAGTCCCTTTTTACTAAAATTGTATTATTGCTTTATAGATAATTAAATAATATTAATAAAATAATATTAATTGCAAAATAATAACCATAACTATTGTAACATTGTATAATAACACAGTAAAAGTTTTATATTGTAGTGCATAATAAATTTTGCCGATTAAATAAAAGAATGGTATCTTATCAATTCTATTTTAAGAGAGTGCCTAATATGTGAGATAAGAGGCAGATTGCGATGCAGATATTGGATGTGCGTATTTATCAAAATAGATGGCACTCCTGAGATCGCAGGAAGCTCGTAATTTATTAGACTTAAGGGGGGATCCTGCTTTAGAAGGTTCAAAAAATCGATTTCTTTTTTATTACATAAAATTTGGAAGCGCGTTTTCTCGAGTTTTTAGTTTTACGAGTATTATAAACGGATGGGCATAATTGCAAGAAAAGCAGACGACCAATCGAAACAAACCAAAGCTTCTTAGCTTCAGTTTTGCATCCTCTTCTATTTAAACTAAAAAGATCCATGAAAAAAAAATTTTAAACATCTTTTATAACAAGTTGAAGTGATTATTTTTCCCAAAAAGCACGTTTTTCAAACATAGAGTAATTTTAAATTTCACAATTTTTCGGGTTTTTCTTAGTTCACTTAGAAGAAAAATTTATGAAAATTAAAATTTTACTTGGTTTTTCTGTTTCAGACAAAAATTACTACCTGCATCTTTCACACCGATAGGAGACTTCAATTGCGAGGTGCTCTACAAATGTGCACCTAAATCGACTGCATTCGATTATTACTCGTTGAAAAAATTTTGCTATGATGTTCAAATATATATGAAAATATCCCATAAAGTTCGCTAGACTTGGTTATTTTTTCCCATTCTAAAAAAATTCCCAAATAAAACGCTTTTTTAGGCTTCCTAAAGCAGGATCCTCCCGTAAGCAAATTAAACGAGTAAACGAGGAAAGTTATTATAATTGAATGGAATATTTTTAAAATTTTAACCGTCTTTTATAAAAGCTGTTATTGTCTGTAACATTATTAGTAGTTTTAGTTGGATTGACCTTAACTATTTTTTTTTACTTTTAATTATTTAGTCTTTTGGAATTTTTACGCAAACTTTTTGAAGTGTCTTTCTAGATGAATTTAAATAATTTTTTATCAATATGCATTTATTTTCTACCATGGTTGGTGTACACTCGTCCAAATTTACTTCATTTTTCATTTTTTGTAAGTTTAATTTAGAATATTCGTGCATCTGAACGAGTATTCTAAATTGGGATTGTAATTTTATGAAGTTTTCGGCTTCGGTCGCCCGAGTTCTTAAATCATCTAGGTTACAGATGTTATTCAGCAAAAAATTTTAATTTTCCAGAGATAGTCCTTTCTGAAATATTTTAAACTCCTCTTTGAGCAGAATGTTATTAAAGGGGGGGGGGGGAAGGGCTCTAAGGCCGGTTTTTGACCTAAATTAGATTTGAGCCAAAAAATTCGAAAAAAATTCCTACAGTGTCTTCTAAAAATAAGAAGTCAATTCCATCCTAAACAAACACCCCCCCCCCTCCCCTATTCACCCCACCACCCCTCCAAAAAATGAAAACTTCACCGCATGTATACAGCGTTTTCGGAAACATTCGACACTGTCAAACTTGTATTTGCTTAATAAAGTACACTATGAACTCTCTATGAACTACCTGTTAAGTAAACCCCAAATTCGGATTCAGCGTTCCCAAAAACTTATATATGTATTTTTCAGGATTTTTTTATCGGCTTTTTTACGATTTGACCTTCAAATGACCTTGACTCTGATGTGATAGGAGACAACGGATCTCAGATTCGGATTCAGCGACTCCAAAAACCTGTGAATGTATTTTTCTGGATTTTTCATCGGCTTTTTTACAGTTTGACCTTCAAATGACCTTGAATCTGATGTGATGGAGGTCAATGGACCTCGGATTCGGAATCAGCGATCCCAAAAACCCCAGGATACCCTACTCAAGTCTGGTGATCAAGCTTACATATTTTGTATTTACAGACCATGCACATAACACCTTCTTACGGGCGGGGGGGGGGGGGGGGGGTAAAAAGGCTAAAAATGGCGAATAAGAGTGAAGGTAGTTCATAGAGAGATCATAATGTACTTTATTAAGCAAATACAAGTTTGACAGTGTCGAATCTTTCCAAAAACGCTGTATACAAGCTATGAAGTTTTCATTTTTTTAAGGAGTTGTGGGGGTGAATAGGGGGACTGGGGGTGGTCCGTTTAGGGTGGATTTGACTCTTTATTTTTGGTAGACACTGTAGGAAATTTTTTCGAATATTTTGGCCCAAATCTAATTTGGGTAAAAAATTGGCCTTAGAGACCCTCTACCTTTGTATTGCAATAAAGGATGATAGTTAGGGTCACTTTGTATTATTTCTAGTATACAATGTTTCTCTCTATTCACTCTATTATAGAAATCATTGACTGATTCTTCAAAGTACATGCTCATTTTAACAAAATTATTAGTAAGGTTATCATAATTGGTATACATTTTTGTGCCAGTTATAATAAAAGATTGTTTACGTAATGTCTTAAAGCCAAATTTGGGGTTTTAAAGTTTATAATAATTTTTATAAAGACACTAGTAAGGCTTAGAAAATTGATAAGAATATAAAGAGTTATAGTTTATTGGTTTCGAATGAAATTTTCACTCTTTCTTCTTCTTCATTTTCAAATTATTATAAGAAATAATTTTTCGCATATTAGTTAAAAGTTTTACTACACCCCCTTAAATGCTTTAAGTTTAGAATATCTCATTATATTTTGTTAGGTCAAGTATTTTTAGAATTATATTTTAGTGTTAAAATTTTCATGTAAATAGAATGTAATATATTTGTTTACAGTTTATTTTTAGTTGTTTTATTGCGATAAAAGAAATATCTAATATCTAGTTATACAATCATTTTTCTTCTGTATTTATTTTTTGCGGTTTAACTAATCCCAGCGCCTAGTTATCAATTATTAGCTGTGATGATCTGAATTTATTTATTAATTAAATATCCCGGATGTCAGGGCATTTATCCGTTTTATGTCGAGTGGTTGAACTAACCGATTTTTGTAATTTCGAGCGTGGCAGGGTTGAAAGGAGGAGGACGTATGAAACTGGATGAGCTTAGGATTATGTAACCCTGTCGAAAAAGAAATAAAATATTTATTATAAGTGCTTACCTGGTTTATTTTAATAAAGTAGAGATGGTGAATATTTTTCTTGTGTATATTTATCGTACAGCTCGGAAGTTGATACAATTATTGATGTTTGGCGTTTGATTATAACAAAATGTTTAATACATGGTTTTTATTGGTTTTGATTAATTTTATTTAATGGCATGCAGACTACGTGAAAATTTACTGATTTTAATGCAATGATGCGGACACTGAAACTACACGACGGTTTAATAAAGTACTTATGTATGTACGCTGGATAGTCTCCCGGTTAAAACTGACTGACAAGGAAAGGGCACACCCTCCGGGGAACGAAATACGGTCAGACTTTGGGAGGTGTGTCCTGGTACCCAAAAATAAAGCCTAGTATCCGTAATTCATTTTAATTGGGCCCTTGATCTCCAGATATGAGATAATTTTCTCGAAATATTCGTTATTGTAATGAAAAAAGATACCTCTTCTTCTAACCATAACTCTACGAGTTTTTATTATGGATAAATTACCGAAAAAATAATAAAAAGTAGGCAAAATGAGCTTTAATTTAAGTTCTGTTACGTATTAAAATATTAATCTGATCAAAATTTATTAACAATTGAAGATGGTCACTGAAAATACATGGAAAATCAACGAATTTAAAAGAGTTTTAAATTTTGAATATTCATGCAATTTCGGTTACCATTATCAATTGTAAATATCTTTTGATCAGATTAATATTTTTATACGTAACGGAGATTAAATTAAAGGTCTTTTTGCCCACATTTTATTATATATTGAGTCATTTATGCAGAATAAAAACTTGTAGAGTTATAGCTAGAAGAAGAGGTATCTTTATCATTAAAATAACAGATATTTTGAGTAAATTACCTCATATCTCGAGAACAAGGGCTCATTAGTAGGAATTACGGGTACTAGGATTCATTTTTGGGTACCAGAAAACACCTCCCAAAGTCTGACCGAATTTCGTTTCCCGGAGGTTGTGCCCTCTCCTTGTGAATTGCGGAAGAAAACTTATGACTTATTTTTACAAAAAAAATGTACCGTTCGTTCTCGATGAGAAAACTTAACAAAACGCTGCTTCTCGGGGCTTACAGTAGATGGTCCAATTACGTACGGAAATCGGGGTCTATGCTCTATCTGAGACTGCGGACTGAGAGTGCTTATACACTGCGTTTTTTAGGCCCTTATAAAATAAAAGTTAATTCGGCAACTGACATATATACGTGTGTGTATATATATATATATATATATATATATATATATATATATATATATATATATATATATATATATATATATATATATATATATATATATATATATATATATATATATATTCGTGATCACAGTTTATTATTATTAATGCTGAATATGTAAATTTTAAAATTTTGACATGATAGTTATAAGAATTTGTGCAATACTTTTATTTTGAAATGTATACGAAATCCTGTGATGAATATATACGGTGAGCCTGGATTTAGCTTAAGGTGATGCTAAAGCCACCTGTCCCCGACCAATACGAGGATCCACTTTTCTCATTTCATTTTACAAAAAAAATGTACCGTTCGTTCTCGATGAGAAAACTTAACAAAACGCTGCTTCTCGGGGCTTACAGTAGATGGTCCAATTACGTACGGAAATCGGGGTCTATGCTCTATCTGAGACTGCGGACTGAGAGTGCTTATACACTGCGTTTTTTAGGCCCTTATAAAATAAAAGTTAATTCGGCAACTGACATATATACGTGTGTGTATATATATATATATATATATATATATATATATATATATATATATATATATATATATATATATATATATATATATATATTCGTGATCACAGTTTATTATTATTAATGCTGAATATGTAAATTTTAAAATTTTGACATGATAGTTATAAGAATTTGTGCAATACTTTTATTTTGAAATGTATACGAAATCCTGTGATGAATATATACGGTGAGCCTGGATTTAGCTTAAGGTGATGCTAAAGCCACCTGTCCCCGACCAATACGAGGATCCACTTTTCTCATTTCATTTTCAATTTAGAGTAAATATCTCTATGGAAAGTTGTTGTTCCAACCAAAAAGAACAACTGTTCATAGAGATATTTTCTTAAAATTGAAAAATGAATAAAAAAAGTGGTTCCCCGTATTTGCCAGTAACACGGGGTTTAACATCACCTTAACCCAAAGGTGTTTGCACATCACAGTTTTCTTAAAATATCGATTGCGTAATGATTTTTGAAAAAATTTAAGTCCAAAATGGAAAATAACAGCCACAGCTTTTTAAATTAAACTCGATTTTAGTAAATGGTTGACAGGTTAAAAGGTCTTATTTTACCATAATCGGTTCAATTAATTGTTTTCTTCAGCCGATGTATTTATTTGAATGCTATAAATGATATTCCCTAGTTGAACATTCGAAAAATGTCGAAACCAGAATAAAAATTTAATAAAAGTTCGAAAAAAGTTATTTTTGTTAGTTTTTGGGTCTAATACGATCATAGGTACATCTAAAAATCATAAAACCAGGGCTCATTTTGAAGCTTATGATTTTATATATAAAATAAAAAAAATCATAGTTTTAACAGAATCTTTCGGAAGTTATAGTTTTTAAAATGATTAAAAAAAACTGCTGCCAATTCATTGGCACTTAGCTTCCTGAAACTAAATTAATTCTTCCAATATAAAATTCTTTGTTCTAATAAATTCAATTTAAATTTCTATACCTCTTTTTACATAATACCTCAAAAAGGGTGAGCATTTTTATCATTGATGGCTTGACAAAACATAATTTTTTACCAAAATCACAAAACGATAGGTAATAATCATTATCACAGCAATTTTTTCTCCGTACGTAATTTATTACAATTATTTAAATATTTAAATTAACTGTGATCAGATGTTAGTATGTAGATTTACTGAATTCCTAATAATTTAAAATTTTGTGAACGATTTATCATCATAGATTTTCGAGATATAACCGTTTAAATTAAATATGACTTTTTTCGTGTATAACAAAAGAAGCGAAACAACCTATCTAAAATTTGTGGTTGTAAAAGATGGGTAATTTTATACTCTATTTAATGCATTTACAGTAAATTGATCATAATGTTTTTAACATACCAAAAAGCACAAAAATCTAAAACTTAAATTATTCTCTAATTTACGCGATACTCGTATCTAATTTTGCAATATTGAAATTTTCATGAAAATTTCTTTTTGATATTGCAACACGTAAACAAATCATTGTATAATTTTTTATTTTTAAGGTCTATTCTCGTGAAAGAACCACCTTAAGAGATACTAAAGAGCTACCGTTTTGGATAATTTCAAATTAAATGCTGCCGATTTACTCCAGAATTCGCTACTGAATAAAAATCAATTTTTTTTACAAAAAGATTTTTCTCTCTTCAAAAGACAAAGATAAAGCCTAAAAGATTGTGCATAGTATTCTTCTCCATATTCTTAATAATCTAAATTTTTTGAAAAAAAAATTCCTTATTATTTTTGACAGATATATATATATATATATATATATATATATATATATATATATATATATATATATATATATATATCTCCGTTTGAAAAAAAATGACGATTTCATGAATAACAAAACAAGGGAAATAGCTTATATAAAATTTCGGATGGGAAAGGATAGGTAATTTTATACTATTTCAAATGCATTACCAGATAATCGATAAAATTATTTCTATGTATGGTATCAAAAAAACGAAAAAATTAAAACTCAAGAATCAAAAAACCTCTAAAAAACAAGAATGTATTAAAAAATAAATTTTTTAAGATGCCGTCCTTAAAGAAAAACAAAAAAAATCAGCCCTGAAACATTAATTTTCACCGTGTATATTCAGAGTAATGTTGGTCCACATCCATAGATATACACTCATACCCACACACATGCGCACGCGCGCACACGCACAAGCACACGCACAAGCACACGCACACGCACAAGTACACGCACATGCACACGCACACTCACCCGCACCCGCATCCGCACCCGCATACACACATCCATACAAAAATTTTCTAAAAATACTTTATTTTGATTTCAAGTATCTCAAAACATGTTTCTTACATGTTTTTAGCAAAACATTTTTTTTATCATTATAAAGCTTCCTCTATGAGGAATGAAAAAGAAAAAGCAATGCTTATTGGAAGAAAATAGAGGTATATTTTTGTAAAAAATAATAAGCTCGATAGAGTGATCATTTTTTTATAGTCATAAAGCTGGTTCAATTGCAATCAAAATAAAAGAAAAATATGAATCTACTTTTAGTACATCCGAAGATAAGGATAGTTAGAGTTGATTTAGTTAGGGTTGGGTTAGGGTGGTTGCGTACGCACCAACTTGAGCATATCATATATATCACGTATGCGCGCCAGTAATTCTGCAACACTTTGGTCAGTTCTATTTGTATAATAAATGGCACTAATGCTAAATACTTATAATGCTAGTATACTTTGTTATTTGTTACTATTATTAATGTAATAATAATAAGCTGTAATCAGGAACTGAGCATACTCGCAGGTGACTATTATTCATCGAATGTCTCATGGATGTGCCTATGTATTACTGATTTAAATTCTTGAAGTGACGGCAGCTACCTAATACTGTGAGAAGCGAATTTCAAAGGCGTGGACCTTTAGCACTGAGCGATTTCAGGCCAACATTAATGCGCGACTCAGGAATTGAGATTTCCTTAGGATACCTACATAAGGTCCTGGACTGATTTTTATTAAAAACGTCCGCAAGGTGCGGCAGTTGCTTCTTTTGAATAGCTTTACATAGTAAAACCGCCGCGAAACACGTCATTCTTGCTTCTACATTTAACTAGCCCAATTTCCTCCCATAGCGAGTGGGAGGAAATTGGGTAAATTTATAAATTTATAAATTTCCTAACATGCTTGTCCATTTTAACACGGCCTATATGGGTAAATCTCTGCAATCTATAGCTTCTAACTTTCGAAAATAATGAAAACTTAATATGGGAGCACATATCTGAAAATTTATTTGCGACTTCTGTAAACGCTGAAGTTTTAAGATATACCCACGAACAAGAACAAAACAAGCGCCTTTAAGAGTTATTAATATTTTAAAAGTAGTCTAAATACTTATTTGAATTCCATATAATACCAAAATACGAGTACCATAATATTCAAAACAGCTGCAAGTTCATAGTTTGGGCAAAGAGTTCAGCCCAGAGATAGTGGAAAGCTACCTTTTCAACTCTATTTTAAAGATTTACCATCATATGTTTTTGAGATATCGTTTATAACGTTTTCGAGTATAACAAAAGAAAGGAGATACCGTATAAAAAAATCGTATCGTAGAAGATAGGTAATTTTATGCTCTTTCAAGTGCATTTATACTGAATCGATCAATTTATTTCTAACATACTAAAATAATTTACCTCATCGATTTCAGAATATCGTAAAACATGTTCTCTGCAGAGAAATCGTTGTAAAACATAAACGGGTCGATGAATTGCCACAAATTGATCGCGCAGTTCTCAAGATATAAACGATCAAGAAAGAAAATTGAAAAAAACGTAACCTTAAATATTATGAAAAATAAAAGACCTCATAATCTGGGCAAATAAATCAGCAAAGAGATAGTTAAAAGTTACCTTTCTGGAAATTTTTAAAATGAATAATGCTGATTTACCCAAGTTATCGTACAACATAGAAAATCGATTTTTTTCTCGGAAGCAGAAAAGTACTACTAATAAAAATTATTTTCAATAAAATTCTATGATAAATTTCCGAGACATAATCGTTTAATAAGAAAATTACGTTTTCGTGTATAAGATAAAAATGAAAAAACAAACGATCCGACTTCGAAAAATTCTCTAAAAGGAATAAAATAATAATCGATATAAACTTACTCGAGTTACGGTAGTCTGACTTTAGAGGCATTATAAGTATATCTGTTTGAACCCAATCCAGTATAAGTTCTAAATCATATATAGAAGAAAGATACTGTAAGTTAGTTTGAAATTCGGCGTCGGCTTCGGTCCAAATTTCTTTCAATACACCGATGAACTTTTAAGCTGAGCGCCAGAAGAAATTTTGTTGAAAAAAAATTTTATCATAGTTTTAGATGTATATTTTAAGATAAAATAAGATTTAGAATGGTACTCTAACTCAGTTACGAGAAATAAATAAAAGAAATTGGATTATTTTATCAGCAACAGATTTACATGTTAAATCCCATAACTTATGTAAAATAAGTAAGATTCTTTTATTTTTTTCTCGTAACTGAGTTATAGTACCACTCTAAATCCTGTTTTATATTAAAATATATATCTAAAACTATCATTGAAATTTTTATCAACAAAATTGCTTTTGGCGCTCAGCTTAAAATTTCATCGATGTCTTGGCAGAAATTTGGACCAATCAAAATCATGAAATTTGGTCATGTAGAAAATACGATCAAATTCTCTTTCCAAAACACATGGACTAAAATACTTATCCTTTATAGTTCTTGAGATAAAAATAAATACCTTTGATCAAAATGAAAATAATGCAAATAATCATGTTTGTCAGCTTGACGTAAATCCTAAGCCAATAGAGGTAAGGGTTCGAATTATTTTTTGCATATTTTTGGTGTGAAATAAATCATTTTCTTAAAGTTTCAGAGTTCTAAATTTTTTTACTTGCTCACTAGACGTGGAATCACCAATTTACAGGGCGAATTGAGAACCTCCTCCTTTTTCGAAGTCGCTTAAAATGAAGGGAATTAACTTATCAAAAAATTTAGGTCGGAAAAGATAGGTAGTTTTATGCTCTTTTAAATGCATTATTACTGAATCGATAATATTATTTTTAAGGTATCACAAAACCCGAAAAACTAATACTGGAAATTCAAAAAATAGCTACAATAACAAAAACGCATCGAAAAATAAAAATTATTATTTTTGAGCCACCTACATTTAAGAAACACAAGAAAAGTTACACACACACACACACATACAGCCATACACACACACATACAGTCATACACGCACATGCACACACTCATGCATACACATACACATACACACATCGATTCGGACATTTTCTAAAAATAGTGAACTTATGAAGAATACTTTAAAGCCTCGGTGACCATGAAAAATTCACCGCCTGATTCAAAAACACGTGGTAAGTGGATAAAAAGGCTTAAATTTAATAATGTAGATTAGAAAATTTTCAAGGAACCATAAAGACCACTTCGAGGGGTCTAATTCGTGGCGAAATTACGTATAATATATATCTTTAAGATATAAAGACTTGCATCAACTTAGATTGTGTCAGAATATATGTGCCGTCTATAAAATGGACAATGATTTTTTACAGAATTTAATTGAGGCTTGAACCCTTATAGCGTTTAAAATTGGTGGATGTTAAACTCTAGCTAAAAAATAAATTGATTTTTTAACTAACACTACCTACAATGTTCCAATTTTGCAAGGATTGGTCCAGTATCAGTAATTTAGTTTATTTCCTATATATTCTTTCCGTACATTTCGGTCTTTGCCGACTCTATCCGCCGATTATTCAGTAACTACTGAACCGTTTTGGATAACCTTGTGGATTTGGATAAAAAAAATGAAATATGACCGATACAATGAAAAAGTATAATATAAAAAAAATTTAAAAATACCGTCTTTGAAAAAAACAGTCTAAAAAGTATGAAATAATCGATAAAAAGTATGAATAATCGATAAAAACCATTTCGAAGTCGGCGACGAATTTCATCAAGTCATAGCGGTCTGACTTTAGAGGCATTATAAGTATAGGTGTTTAGACCCAATCCAGCATAAGGTCTAAATCAAATCCATGAGAAAGGTACTATAAGTCTGTTTGAAATTCAGCAACTACTTCGAAAAAGTTTTTATCGATTATTCATTCTTTTTATCGATTATTTCATACTTTTTAGAGCGTATTTTTAGAAGTCTGTTTTTTTGTATACCCTTGACCTTTTTTCAGCCTTATATCATAAGAGTTTAATTTGACCGAATGAAAATTAAAACATTGACATTAGATAAAATACAATATATTCGAAACCGAAAGAAATGGATATTTCTTCCAGCATATCACAATGCAGAATCGACCCAAATGGTCTAAAAATGTTGCTACCGCTATATACTTGAGAACATCCAAAAATTTCTTGAAAATGGCTTAAAAGTTAACCATTTTGAATATGTGATTGGCGATGAAATACTGATTTTGGTAAAAAGTCCTGAGGTATATGTATGTTCAGAGGTATAAAATGAAGAAATATACGTACGGACTTCTTTTTAACTCAAAATAAAAAGACTGCATACCTGTTAGACCAAGCAAGACCATGAAAAATAATTTTTTTAGTGTTTTCTTTTAACTCAAAATAAAAAGCTGTACCTGTTATACCAAGCAGGACCATGAAAAATAAATTTTTTAGGGTTTCATAAAAAGAAAACTTAGGTTATTTTTAAAAAGCTTATGTATTTTTCTTGCTTACACAATAAGGAAACACTATACAGAATTTAAAGTTGATCCGTCGAAAGCTTCACCGCCAATCCCATTTTGAATCTGAAAAATAATGGAATTCTTAATTCTGAGATAATCAAGGTTTTATTAAACAGAAGTAAAATATTATATTTATAAGTTGCAATTTTTTTTACCGTTAAATTTCAATTTACTGAAGTTTCATAACTATTATTAAACCTTTTTAGGTTTTCGCCCCTTGGGCATCTCGTTTTAAATAGGTTGAATGACTATATTGCTCTCTGGTGGAAATGAGAACTCAACAATATCGATTTTGAACAAAATTCTGTAAATCCTTAAAAGTGTCGTAAAATTAGAATGTTAGATTATTTTAGGGGCATATTGTTATACTTATCTGCATGTAGCATGATAATATATAAAAATTGAAAAAATGTTTTTTTTTATTTTTGACGATTTTTCGGGTAAACGGCGTGTTTAATACATATTAATTTTAAGTTTTCTATAACCTTCCTTTGGGGTTTAACCAATTAAATTTAAATATAAAAAAAACAAAAGAAAACAGACAAAGTAAACAATGTTTTAAATTTAATGAAATTGATGGTAAAGTTTATTCTTGTAAATCTTGCGAGTGTCTTATACAGATTTTCGCTATTAGCGATGTTTTTGGAGCATGCGTGCTATGTTATGCCAACGTCTCAAAAAAGACTCATGACTGGAGTAAAATACGATCAGAAGCTATGGAAGTAGAATGAGTACACTTCTTAATTCTGATGTAGTAGCTGGAGTTTTTCTGGATCCTAGATTTACTATACTATTAAAATATCAGTAAGTCTTAAGAGCAAAGAAGTATTTAGGTAGAACAATTATGGAATTATTTAAATCATTTAAAACATAAAATTTCGACCATTGAATAACTCCCGAAAATAATGATTTAAATGCAACGACGAGGAACGAAGATGCACTAGATGAACTACTAGAGCAAGAGTCATCTTTTTATGAAGAAGAGCAAATTGAAGGTATAATGAAATATCTCGATGATTTTAAGAAGAGACATCCCGTCAATCGAGAGCAAAAACTATTTATTTTTTGGAAAAAAAGAAAACGCTACGAATTCAATATTATACGAACTTGGAGTAGTTGTTTTGGGACATCCAGCTCAGAAGTAAGTGTTGAGCGACTATTTTCGAGCCTTAAGTTTATATATTCTGATCTAAGGGGCAATTTATTTAGTAAATAGTGACAAATAGTCATGTATATAATATTATATTTAACAAATTATGATTTTCTATGTGTAATTTACTATACGTAATGACTGTACAATAAAGTTAAATACAAAATAATGAAATGAAAAAATCAGTTGCTTTCATAAATGAATATCTTATGGAAACCGACATACGTTTAAATTAAACATTACGTAGTGATTACAAATTAATTAATCATATTACAATCATACAAGTGATATTACCAGTAACATATGATTTAGGACTTATTTTGACCTAAAATATATTAATAATAAATTTTAATAATCGACGTTTAAGAGCTTCAAGAGGTATTAAGTATAATCAAAACAGCTACGCTCCGGTGCAAGAGTTTCCGAATAAAAACAATAAAGATACGCTATGGAGTTTGAGCCTATGTATTTCTTAAGATAGACTCCCCTCCGAAGCAGCTAAGATAAAATGCTCGAAACTTCGCTCCATAGGAGTAGCGCACGGAGTTTTGGAGCGCCCTGCCGGTTCCCATTTTTAATTTTTTAAAAAGTTTTTACGTTACCACTTGCCTTGTTCGGTGTGTATTATCTCAGAAATATAAAAATTTGCTTATGTTTTAATGAATGATTTTTATGTAAAAAAACCATCTTTCTTTTGAAAATATTTTTAAGTAAACTAATAAAAAAAATATATAAATACTTTCTTTAACAAAGAGATTGAGAAAATAATAGGCTCAAGATAAAATGTTTATTATCTTTATTTAATAAAAAAAAACAACGTTTTGGATATTTGAAGTAAACTACGACTTTTTGGTATCGGCGCTAGAATTAATGATTGCGTTCAGTCGCAAGAGTTTATGATTTAATATAATTTTTCATAATATATATAATAACTTACTCAAAGAGAAATTTTTGTAACGATGGTAAATTTTTTTATAAGTGATTTCAGTGAAATACGATGTTTTCGAGGTTACTGAGTCAGAAAATAGGTTTTTGATGTCTGTCTGTATGTATGTATGTATGTATGTATGTATGTATATGTGTATGTGTGTGCGTGTGCGTATGTATGAAACCAACATTTTTATCTACCTTAACATTTTAATGGATGAATATTATGCGCTCAAATTTTGTAGGCATATTGAACATATTTTAACTTAGAACTGATTAGATTTTTGAGCTAAATGGATAATATTAAACTAATTTTTTAGCAAAAATATTAATTTTGAAAGATTTGTAAAAGTCGAAAAAATAGTTTGTTATTTTATACGTTGAACTTGTCAAAAATATATACGTTTCATAAAGTTAACGTAATTTTCTTAAGTTTGATATAACTTATAATAAGTTTAATGTTATTTTCGTAAAATAATAACACAATTTTAGTTTAAAAAATTGTATAAATCGAAAAAAATCGAATATATGATTCTTGGGTTTGTTCGAAATCGTCAGTTCAGTAATTACTTAGTAACCATTTTTCCAAACGATCTGTTCGACGAAGTGGTTTCCATCTTTCATCAGCTTCAGCTTCCACAGTGCCTCCTCAAGTCTTTGGCCATTTAATCCAAGAATCCAGTATTCGATTGCTGACGCTGTGGCGTCTGCCATTTCGTAAACATTATTTGATATATATATATATTGTAACACCACATTTTGTGTGCGTTATACATTTAATAGTCTGTCGCACCTGTAGGCATGGTTGATCGAGCTGCTCAGTACAGGTCTGATGCTCGACAAAATATATGTTTCAAAAACCTAATTCCTAATAAGAAGCGTAGATTGAAGACAGGCTCTACGCAGCCTCGCACACTACCCTCACTATACACACACACACACACACACACACACACATACACACACACACACATACACACACACAAGTTGCGGTTACGACACTCCACCTCGGTAACACAGAGCAGCGAGCTCCTCAATACCCCGAAGCAGCCGAAGAAGACGCACAGCTGCCATTCCATTGAGCCTCGCATAGGCTGAAGTCGGCTGGTCTTGGCTGGGGTGCGCCGAGCGTGTCCTGGTATCTCCTCTCCTTGCTCTTTCCCTCTCGAACCAACCTAAAAGCACATACGGAAGGTATTAATATGCTAGAAAGTAAGCAAAATGGTATTCGAACAATACCCACCTGGTTCGACGTCTTGAAAGGCATAAATGGGTTGACCTTGAGCGAAGCGACTGCTTCTCCGGATACTTCTGAGGCATGCAGCATATACCCTAGAAAATATAAAGAGGGGTTAGCCTACAGCAGATACGGAAAACAAATTGGAACTCTCTTACCTGGTTTGGAGAGTTTGTAGAGGCAATGTGGCCTCCCAGATACAGAATCGTGGCCCACCTGGCCCGCTCCTCCATAACGGCAGCAGCAGCAGTCACCAAAGCACTCGACAGTCACCTAGAGGCAACATAGCATTAAGGATGGTAGACAGACAGTGGTATATAAAACACTGATCTCACCTGATAGCTGTAGTGGCAGTTGAAGAGAGCGTAGCAAGCTGCTGAGTAAATATAACCTCTTCCAGGTGCACCTCCTGCTGGATCCCTCGTCGTACTTCGTCGTCTTGACTCTGAAAACATCGTCTTTAAGCCGTCGACTGCGGACCGTATGGCGTGACGTAACCGCAAGGAGATGCTCCTCTTTCCTCCTCTTTCATCCCCACCAGGCGCATGCGAAATCTGCGTGGAGCGCCGCGGGTACGAAGCGAGAGACTCGCTCACTTCGTACTGAGCCGCGCTCGTAAACATCTCGTGTTTTGCCTGCTCCGTTGCGAAAACTCGATAATAGCTTGCTCCGATTTACGAACTGTCGTAGCTTCCACATTTTGTTTTTCCCGTCGATCTCCTCGTTCCGCGTGTGCCAACCAACTTGTATTTTCGAAGGAGGCCACACCGGATTTTGAAAAGAATAAGTCGCATATAGTATTATTGTGCTTATCGAGTATATCTATATATATTGGAAATCTAGCGACCATATATTCTGTAGAATTCGCGTCCCTGAGTAATAACTTCTTCCCCTCTCGAAATATACCGTTTACCACCGTATCGCCGTGCTCACCGTAGTTAGTTTAAATTTAAAAATAATTCTATGTGTCGAAAGAACACTTGCAAAATCGTGCTACGAGTTGACCATCAACATCTTGTAATATAAATCGAATAAACCTCAAGTGTTCATGTTTTTATCCTAATTTCTTGTGTCGAGAAATTTGTTGAATAAGGTAGAATTTGACTATAATGCGATAATAGACAAAATAGACAATATAGAGCAGTTTAATTTAAAAACGAAAAACATAGTCGAAAAGAATTGTGAAACAAATAAGTACGAAAATGAATTTAAAATAATAACTGAAAAAATGAATAACATTGAAAACGATAACTCCATAATAGTAAAGGATATAGAAAAAAATCTAGCAAACGAAACTATAAACAACAACCATGAAACTGCAATAAATAAAATGAAGAAAACTATGGAAATTATTCAACAAAAAATCAAGAATTTATAAGTAAAATTGAAAATTACCCAATTGGCCTGCCTGTCAATAAGACAAACACAACTCTATTTCCGCTCATAATAGAAATTATAATGATAAGAAAAATAGCGTAAATAATAGTAATGTAAATAATAACAATAACATACATAATATTGATAAAAATAATGACGACAGCAATGATGCACTGCAAGATAGTGCTACGGCTTCATCTACACGAAGCACGCGGGTGAAAATGGTCGGTGGAAGGACAACACATAATTACAACAATACAAATGGCAATAAAGAATTAATAGTATCTAATATTTTTTATTGTAATATCACTAAGCGTGTAGATGTGGCACACGCTATTCTGTGTCGTGCCCTCCCATCTATAAAGAAATCAGATATAATAAATACCCGCCTGCTACGGTCAGATGAGCCGATTTCTGTGACATCAGCCGAGGTAAGTAGCCAGTGAAGACGGTCACCGTGGGTTGTTACCCTCTCCAGCAGTTTGTTAGAAGATAAAATTATGCGAGAAAAAATATTCATTACAGGTTTTCATACTAGAGACGCTGACATCTCGGCACTCGACCAAGAGACTAGTGATGCAATAATAAATAGGAAAATTTATATAAACGAACATTTATCAAGGGAATTAATCAATAAATTTAGAAGCCTTAAGGCCCTTGCGATGAGGCTCAAATTTAAATATGTTTGGCATAGAGGGGGCCACTTCCTGATCAAGAGGCGTGATGGCGATGTTCCCCACGAATTTTTAACAGTGGCAGACCTCCAAGCAATAGTAGCATCATACGAAACCTCACTGCCTGTACGAAATACTGAACAAATAGCAAAAAATGTAAATGGTAAAGAGACGTCTGATATTCAGACAACAAATCAAAAGGAGGATGTAGCAAATGATTGACTATCAACGAAAACTGCTGGGGGGTGCACTGTAGGAGACTGAGAGCAGGATTTATCAATGTGACCTCTTTAGATTGTCACATAGATTTATTTAGACGTCAACACCTTTTATCTGGTCGCTCCTACCACCTCTTTAGAATGGATAATATTCTAATATTAGACTAGTAATCATACACCTATCCATCCATCCATCCATCCATCCATCCATCCATCCATCCATCCATCCTCAGCGGATCGCGATTCAGCTCCAACCTAAAGCTGTAGCGTTCCAGGAGTGCATAGGACCAATAAAGTGTTCGCTGGAGTCGATAGCCCCCCGTGCGAAGAGCAGCACTGGCGCGAGTCCGAAAGAGAAGGAGCTAGCTTCGTTCACTCCAGCCTCTCGGCTGGACGGCTACACAGCGGGCCAATACGACACGAAAAGCCGCGTTTACCAACTCCACCGCTATCTCCAATACCATGGCTACGACCCGCCCCCGTTAATAGTAAACTCCGATTGGCCTCTTCATCTCCCGTGACGTCACACAGCCCACCGAATTTCAGCATGGTAGCCGGGCACAGTGGGGAATGCCCGAGCGAAGCTATGACTAACGGGGTGGAGCCATCAATGCTAGGACAGGACGCATCGCAGTCGTTCGGGACGTAAAATAGCAGCGTGAACGCAGCAAACGCGTTGGCATTACAAATGTTGGATGCAACCTCTATCAAGAAAAGAACAACGGTCTCGTTTCTAGTGGAGTATGCTAATTCAACGTCTAAAAAAATTTACAGTACGCTTGCTAGACATAATACATCTCTTGAAGGCAAATTGGATGTAATTGTTAATACGTTAAAGCCCATTACCATCAATACAGTTTAACACTTTCAATTAAATCCAAGTTGCGGAAAATAGAAGAAACGCTGTCTCACAACACTCCTAGCTAGAGGAGTGAAAGAGCAGAAAAGAAGCACTCTGTAACAACTCAATAATAAATGCTAAAATCTTCATTAATGAGCTCCTAGACAGAGACTCTTTTTTAAAATACAGATGTCTAAAGGCCCTTGTGATGAGGCTAAATTTTAAATATGTATGGCAAAGAGGAGACCTTTCCTGGTCAAAAGACAAGATGGCGATGTCTCTCATGAATTTTCCTCAGCGGCTGATCTCCAAGCAATTTTATTATCCTACGAAATAAATCCAAACGAATCAGCGGTGCAACGAACGTGTAACACTGTAAATAAAAGTGTAGCGACTGTTATTATAGCTTCTGCACAAAACGAGGCTGCCGCTGCAGTTTGACTAGAAAGGGACACTATTGGGGGGTGCACAGTAGGGGACTGGGAGCAGGTTTTATCAATTTGACCTCTCATTTAGGACACATTGAGATCGTCAGACAACATCTTTAGACTGGTTCTGCCTACCATCTCTTTGGAGTTGCTGAGTCGCACCTCTCTCTGACGTTGAGAGTAATCGTATTAAGATCAACGACTATTCTTGCATTAGACTCCTTTGTAGCAAATTGGGGGGCGGATTATTCCCGTATATTTACAATACCTTTAAAGCCAACCTTCTGTGCAGTTCATCGACTACTCAGGAGGGAAAGCCACTTATCCCAGAATACATCATGTGCAGTGTGCAGCAGGACAGCCTATCCCCGTCTTTGTTGCACTTATTTATAGACCACCTCATGTCCCGTTTCTCCAGAGCTCTGATTTTATTGTCCAATTCACCACGCACACTCAAGATTGCAGCCATAAGGTAATCATGGGCGATCTAATTGCGAATTTATAGTCAGATGACGCTAAATTTGTTAGGCGACTTGCTGATGACCTTAATTTTCATATAGTAGACCATGGTGCGATTCATCACCTGCTTAGCAGTAGTACTCAGGCGCCGCCTTTTCCCAGTCACCACAACATGATAAAGGTTGAGATTGGGGTTGAAACTGCTGTACCTCCGCAGCTAACTCGTTTAGTTATCTGGATATTAAATCGGTACAACAAGACGATCTCCTCTTTTACCTTGCCGACTGTGATTGGTCGTCGCTTCAAGGCTCCAGTACAGATATCGACTATCAACTAGAATGCTTCACCGTCAACCTCATGGCTGCGATCGATGAAGTAGCACAGCTAAAGGAATTCTTACCGAAAAAGAAAGCAAATCCCCCATGAGTTGACGCGAAACTCGCGCATCTGTGCAGGAAACGGGACGCTATACGAAGACGTTACGCACAGACCAAGGACAATACACTATGGCAGGAGTGCCAAATTCTCGCGTCTCATGCTGAACAACGCACAAAATGCGCAAGACATACAGAAAGAACTCAAAGGCTTGGGATTTCTGCCTAAAACAACATAGGAGCTTCATGGTTTTTCACCGGATGAGCTCAATGCCCACATTGCCGGGGTGTCGGTCTCCCAAAGCGAAAGTAACGAAGATCTTGACAGCATCTTGGCCTCGGTTAGTGTTGACGGCTTTGTCTTGAGAGAAATCACCTTCTCAGACGTAGTCCTAACTGTTGTCCATTTCTCATCACAGGCTAGATGTGAGGACAAAATTCCACAAAGTGTGCTGGCGAAGGCTCTTCCATCACTAAGTCACCATATCCCGAAGACCATTAACTCCTCCTTATCTAATGGAATATTTTTGGGGACTTGGAAAGGGGCTCACTTTGCGCCTTTGGAGACGAAGCCAGCTCCGTCTTCGGTTTCAGATTTTCGTCCAATTGCGCTGTTGACTTTTCTTTCCAAGGTCCAGGAGAAAATTGTTTACGACCAAATTACTGACTTGTCTGATCTTATTCGACGCAATTATGTACTTTAATCTGTGATAATTTGTACTCGTTGAACATATTTTGAAGATATGCAACTATGTGATATACTTTTATGTAAATTACTGTACATTGTTTTATTTCTATAAACATATCTCTCTCTCTCTCTCTCTCTTTCTCTCTCTCTCTCTCTCTCTCTCTCTGTCTCTCTGTGTGTGTAGAGGGATAAGTGAGACAGACGCGTTGATTTTGAGTGCTTTCTTTATCGCAATTTTCTAATATCGTGCACACATATTTCGGGGGTCCAGTTTTTCCACATGAGCTGGATTCCTGCTGGAACTTTTTCCATTAAGCATATTTTTAGCTAGGAAGACTTGATTCGGTCTGCGCTGACAGCGGTGAAAATCGCCTCTTTCGGCTGCCGTACATACACGATCGTGCGTTCATTCTTTTCATTTTTTCTGGAATTGTAAATTTAATATGAACAAATGCTCTGCATGTGACAAAATGATTACGCGTAGATCTCCTGATTCTCTACAGTGCGTATAGTGCCTCAGTCTGTATCACGCGGCCTGCTGCGACTCTTCTTGGCATATCACGTCGACGTCGCTTATCTAATAAACTTTGTTATCGAATGACGAAATTGGGCAGGACACACCCAAGAGCCCTTAGCGAACTCCAACCAGCAGCAACAAGATGTTGGTGTACCTGCCTTGACTACGCCGCAGTATCGTTCCCTCGTCATAATAGTGAGTTCCACTAACACGCGCGATAGCATCACGGCGAATAGCAGTAAACTAAGCGGTTTGAACTGCGATGTGATCTTTAGCTCAGGTAGCAACTCGCAAATTTTTCTTCGGCCTCTTTGGCCTAAAGCTGTATTCCTGCTTTGGCACAAGGCCTTTGAAGCTAATATGAGCTAAATTATACGCGACCATTTATCCGAAATCTCACCGAATTTATGAGAGCGATGCGAGACTCAGAGCCTATCCCAATTCAGAGCGACAGCGACTTAACCGCCCTGCCTCCTCATCCAAAAGGCAAAGACACACGCACTTCGTCGTATGTCCCGATGGATACAGGAAATGAAGCAAATACAGCCGCTCAGGCAAGTAGCCAGACACAACAATAACAGGCTGTGGGTCGGTCGGTACACGCGGTGTCCTTGGAAACTATAACCGTGGCGCACATAAATGTTAATAGGCTAAAAACAAATTTCAATTTACTTGAACATCGATGCACCGAATCCGATTTCGATATTGTTACAGTCACGGAGACGTTTCTGACGCCGCCTGAAATTGATAATGTAGTCTCACTCGATGGCTTCCACTTTTTAAGACTTGATAGAGTAGGTAAGGAAGGGGGTGGTGTCGGTGTATACGTTCGAAATTATTTCGATATTAAAATCCTTGCTCATTCAGACCCGCTGTATGACAACACTCCGGAATACTTCATCCTTGAACTAACGAGCAACAATAATAAGCTTCTTTTTGCTGTCCTATATCGCCGTCCATCTGCTGCCTATCCTCACCAAATCTTTCACTCTTTGTCGGAATTTCTACCGTCTTTTAATAATATTATTGTCACAGGAGATTTTAATATGAATATGGATGTTACGAATGGTGCTTCGTGGTTAGATCTGTTCATGGTTAGATCTGTTTATTATTAATGATGTATCCGCCCTGCGTGAGTACCATAAGTCCGAGGTGCCTTTCATAGTAGGACATGATTTTACTTTAATAAAATATAACTTTCATAAACCGCGTGCAACTAATAAAACTTACTTATCGAGAAATCTCTCGAACGTTTCTACGGAGTACCTTAACTCCATAATCTCGCAAAATCTCGAGCGATTATTCCCGACCGACCCAGCTCTTCTTACGGGCGTATCCGAAAATAGTAATAGTGTGTAAGTTAGTATGTAATTTAGCAAATAATTTAGTCAGTAGTGCAGATAGTAATTTAGTGAATAGAGTAGAATTCAGCTCGATTAGCAATTATGAACTTGGTAAAACAACAAATCCAATTAATATCAACCTTGTTGACCACTCGACTGTCTCACTCTCGAAAGCATTAATCGATGCTTTTGACCTTGTCGCGCCTAAAAAAGTAATCACGATATCTTCGAAAAGCAAACCGTGGATTAAACGCGAGCTTCGCAAGCTTATGCGCCAGCGTGACCGAGCATTTAAAGTCGCCAAACAATCTGGTTTGACTACACACTTTTCGAATTTCAGAGATCTCCGTAGTCAAGTTTGCAATTCACTAGACACAGCCAAGAACCGCTATTAGGCGGCGAAACTAGAGAGCACACCTGCTCCAAAGTCTAAGTGGAAATTTCTGCACAAACTCGGCATCACGAGCTCCAGAATGCCATCACCCTTTACATTTTTTACACCGGCTGCTCTAAATGCATAGTACACATCGATTAGTACTGGCACTCAGCCACTTGGTCCTGCCGATCTACAAGCAGCCCTAGCTGTCCCTACGAGTTTGCCTGCTAGCGAACTTTTCACACCGCGGCCAGTTACTGAGAAGGAAGTTGAAACAGCTATGTTAGGTGGCACCTCAAAAGCGATCAGCCAAGATGGCATCTCCTCGGAAATGCTCAAGAAAGCACTCCCCGCACTGCTAAAACCATTGGCCATCATCTTCAATGCGTCAATCGCTAATGCCGCCTTCCCGGCCACTTGGAAAAGTGCTTTACTACAGCCCCTCTGTAAGAGCAAAACGCCTCAAACTCGCTCTGATACTCGTCCGATAGCCATGCTACCGAGCCATCCAAGATCCTGGAACGACTTATGCATGATCAGTTCACGGCTTTCCTCGAGGAGCGCAGTCTACTAAACCCTAGGCAAGCTGGTTTTCGCAAGGGACATAGCACACAATCAGCTCTTCTCGGTGTGCTCGAAGATCTGCGACTTGCCATTGACGAGCGTAAGGTCACTGTCCGCGTGCTATTCGATTTTACGAAGGCCTTTGATACAGTACCACATGCTCTACTTCTGAAAAAACTTCGCACAGCAAACTGCTCTGACCATACTATAAAATGGTTCTATTCATATTTGCACGACCGCCTCCAAGCCGTAGTTGACGAAGGAGGAACAGCCTCTGATTGGCTGCAGTCTACCGTTAGAGTGCCGCAAGGCAGTGTACTTGGGCTATTACTTTTCTCTAATTTAATTAACGATTTGCTTTCAGTACTTAGAGTATCCAAGCATATGATTTTTGCCGATGATACACAAAATTATCACTCTTTCTTCCCTTCAGAGGTCGCTGAAGACATTGCAGCAATTAGCCGTGATGCTTCCGCGATTGCCGCATGGGTTTCAGTTGTACACTAATCTGTTGAACCCACAATCTATCCCGAAGGTGCGTGTGAATGAGCAATGTCTACCGTACGAAAGCGAGGTGAAGAATCTAGGCGTATGGATCACACCTACCCTTGATTGGGGCAAACACGTGAAACACGTATTACGTGGTGTTCATGGTTCTCTCTACTCACTCAAACACTGTAAGCGGGTGCTACCGCATGATATGAGGAAGAGTTTGGTCGAAAGTCTTGTCTTCTCTCGTTTTGACTATGCCTGTGTAGTCTGTAATGATCTCGATCAAACTCAGAATCTAAAACTTCAACGTGCTCTTAATGCGTGTGTTCGTTTTGTCTGTGGTAACATTTCAACACGGGGGCATGTTACCCCGCACAGAATTTCGTTAGATTAGCTCTCCGTATCAAAGAGATGTGATTATTTTGTTGCATCGCTTGCGTTTGTTATACTAGCATTCAAAAATCCGTCATATTTATCGACGAAATTTAAAATACTTAACAAAGACGTCGTAATACGCTGTTCGGCTCGTCTCCCTCCCCGTACCCTTCTCTGCGCTACCCCCCGAACCGAGGCTATGAAGTGCTCCTTCTTGTTTAAGGCTATGGATCTTATGAGTACTCTTTCCCCTCCTATATTCCACGCTACACTCATCCCCCGATTTAAAAATTCCCTTCACGAAATCCTACAGCGTAGAGATGGGTACTGCAGTGGGAGCGTAGTCGTTGAAGAAGGAAAAATATTCAGGCTGCACTGGCGGCTACAGTTTTCTGATATTCTCAGTTTATCTTTTGCATAATGCCGCAAGTGTTGCCACTTGCGCAATATGTTTTCGACAATTTTTAGTTTTATATTAGTATTAATGTCGATTTATCTATTAGTTAGCTTTAAGTTTGTAAACAAATGCCTTGTAACCGCTTAATATTTTACAATGATAATGCGAACGTCACTGATTCCGAATACATACGTCACTCATCGTCATTGTGTATTCTTTGTATTTTTTGCTTTTTATGTATTGCAAACACTATGTATTTTTTAAAAAAATGCCGGATGGGGTTATATCCCTCTCGCTTTCGCTGCTGCGCTCCTTCTCGATGGTGAAGCAATCGCCGTAAGCAGCAATAGTGCGAACACGTGCATCTGCGAAGCCGGAGAATTATTAAGACGGCAGCGAGCGAGCAGATAGCGTGGTGCATGGCACGATAGCGTTAGTGATAATAACCTTTCTGCACGGCCTCGGCGGCGTATCTCCAGCTGCTCTCTTTTACCTACCTGTTGAAGCGCGCGACAGTCAGACGGCGACACATGGCCTATTCTCGTTTTGCACCGTACTACTCGTGAGTTATTTGCGGCTCGTTACAACTTAAAAATAATAAACAATGAAACTGAAAGTAATATACAATGAAACCTTGTAAAATACATATCTATAAAGATTATTACATATATAAATATTTAAAATTAATTTTAAAGGACGGGACACAACTGACGGCAAAATTGAGGGATATATTTTAAGTCATGTTTAAATACTCACAGCATGAAAAATAAGATATTACAATTAATCCATTTGATAGCTGATAAGTTTTAGCAATCTGCTGCCTACTTTTCTCTTCAAACATCATCTCGTAATAAAATTTAAAAATAATATCACAGAACTTTGGTTGAGGACACGGGACACACATGACATTTCATAGTATTCTTGATTTTTAATTCGAAATCAAATCAATCAATAATATTGAAACGTTGCAGTAATGTTATACATGTTTTGCCTAATATATCTAATTTTAAGCTCTACCCATATAATGGTTTAATTTTGCGTAAAATAGCGGGAACACGAAATGGTCGACTTTTCGACTTTTACCCACAACTATTTTGTATAGAAGAATGGGACCTCTTAAAAGTATAAAAAAACTAAAACGCTTGCGAGATTTCAACCCCTAAAAGACAGAAAACTACAGAAAACCATAAAACAACCACTTGGCACAACTTTCAGAAGTCGAATAAGGGCTCAAATGAATGATTTCAACAAAATCTATCACTATAAAATGACTCCAAATATGGGCTGCTTCATTTTCACCATTTTTCAGGGGGTTAATGGTTCAGAAAAAAGATACCCCTAATAATTTTGGTCAAATAGGGTGCGTTGGCAGAATTTATTTTTCACGTACAAGACGGCAAATGAAAGCTGACGTATAATGCTATCGATTCGAGCAATCGCCCTTTGGGGAACGTGCTCCCTTAGTAGTAATCTGAGGCTATTCTTAAAATATCAGAATCAACCCTTAAGTCGTCCACATCGAATTCCCCCAATTGGCACACTTTTCAGCAAACGAGTTAGGGCTCAAATGAAAGATTTAATCGAAATCTATACTTATAAGTTGACTCCAAATGGGGGCTCCTTCATGTTCACCATTTTACTGAGGGCTCCTACATTTTCACCATTTTATAGAGGGTTAACGGTTTAGAAGAAAACTACCCTTAACAATTTACCCTTAACGAACGCGGTGGCAAATGAAAACTGAATTGAGGTGTAATACCACTCTAGGTACACCTATTTATGACGATTTTTTGTGGGTAAATAATAAGCGAAATGAAAAATTCGTTTAAAGAACTTTATTGTACAATGAATAAAGAGTAAAATTTTGTAGTACGTAGGGATTTTTTTAAATCAAATTAAAAATAAAATGGTGCATATTTGAAAAAAAAGTATCGATATTGACAATAAATTTTTTTTTTAAATGTGCACCTTTGTTATAAATTTGATTTTTAAAAATTCCTACGTACTACCACCTCAACTAATATGTACTTTAAGAAAAATTTTGTTTTTCTGTTCTAGGGTTCATCTTGTACGAGAAAATTATCCTCCCGTTTGAGCGTCAACAAAAAAGTAACGGCGTACTACAGGCTCCCGTGGCTGCCATTTTGAAAAAAAATTTATTACACTTTATTAATTCTACAATAAAGTTCTTTAAACAAATTTTTCATTTCGCTTATTATTTAACCACAAAAAGTCGTCAAAAATAGGTGTACCTAGAGTGGTGTTACCCTTTAAGAAGCTACCGATTCAAGCCATAGCCCTTTTGGTGACGTGTTCCCTTAGTAGTATTTTAGGACTAATCTAAAAATACCGGAAGCAACCCTTAAATCGTCCATATGAAATTCACCAACCTGACACACGTTTTAGCAATCGACGCTACTAAGAGAGGACGTCCCCCAAAGGGCGATGGCTCGAATTGGTAGCTTGTAACGTCTCATTTCTTGTTCGAAAAAAGAAAATTGTGCCAACTCACCGTATTTTACCTAAATTCTTAATGGTACTTTTTCTCTAAACCGTTAGCCCCCTGTAAAATGTTGACAGTGCAACAGAGTCCATTTGGACTCATTTTATAATTATAAATTTTGATGAAATCTTTCATATGAGCCCTCATTCGATTACTGAAAAGTGTGCCAAGTGCGAGAATTCGATTGGATGATTTAAGGGTTAATTGTGGTATTTTAAGAATAGTCTTAAAATACTACTAAGAGAACACGTCCCCCAAAAGGCGATGGCTCGAATCAGTAGCTGTTTTCGTCTGCTTTTAGTTACCACCTCGTTCGTGTAACAATAATTTTGGCAACGCACCATATTTGACCAAAATGCTTAGGGATTATTTTCTTTAAACCGATAACCCACTGTAAAATGGTGACAATGCAGCAGCCTCCATGTAGAGTTATTTTATAATTATCTATTTGGATAAAATCTTTCATTTGAGCCCTCAGTCGATTGCTGGAAAGTGTGCCAAATGGGGTAATAGCCTCAGAATACTACTAAGGAAGCACGTCCCCCAAAGAGCGATTGCTCTAATCAATAGCTTTTTACATTAGCTTTAATTTGCCGCCTTGCTCGTGAAAAAGATCGTGAAAAAACTCGTCAAATGGTGAAAATAAAGCAGCCCCGATTTAGAGTCATTTTTTAATGATAGCTTTTGTTGTCATTGTTCATTTGAGCGCTTATATGATTGCTGAAAGTTGTGACAAGTAGCTGTTTTATGGTTATTTGTTGTTTAATGTCTTTTAGGGGTTGAAAATTTTAATCCTTAATATCTCAAGTTCGCTTGCGTCTAGGGTGCTGATTCTTTTCTAATTATTGTTTTTTGATGCTTTAAATGATGATATAGATTTATAGGTTATACTTAGGTGGTCTATGGCCTGTGTATCGTGGACATCGTTCTTTAGCGAGATCATTTTATAATCAATGAGTGATACACTAGTATTAATTATTAAATAAATAATATTATAATTTAGTACAATATATTAATTCTTCTTCCATTGTAACAGTTCGACCTCTATAGCTTTTAAATTGTCCAAATCACTGCTTATTTTTATGTATTCATTTTTTCTCTGCAGTTCTTCTTTCTCTTTCTTTTTTAATGATTCCATTTTTCTTACTCTATCATCTTGTTTTTTAATCTTTTCTTGTTCCTTCTGTATTTTTAATTCCTCTTTCTTAATTTTTTCATCTTTTCTTCTGATTGCATCCTGTACTGTTTTTATTTCTTTTAATTGTTGTTGGTCCAATGTTTGTTTTCATCATTTCTATATCTTCTCTCAATTTTTGTTTCGCTTCCTCTTCTTCTGTTTTTATTTGTCTCAAACCTTCATTTGTTAATACGGGTGGCATTTCCGCTTTGGCTTACTATTTTTTAAATTATTTTTAATATCGTCTTTACGCCAATATATAACACATAATAGATTGCGTGCATTTTTTAAATGGTGCATTATTTGGATGTAGCGTATTGCTAATATCTGATAAAAGCAGTAGGCTGGACTTATTATAAGATTAATTTTTTTCAGATGCAGTAGATTGAGTAGTGATGATACTTTTTGGCACTTGTAAAGTACTCTTAGAAATAATCTCATCGATTCCAGGTGAAGTGGATTTACCAGCTGTAATGGCAATAACTTTAGTATTTTCAGGTACAATGGATTTAATACTAACAGTATTTTTAGGAACAATTTCACCGTTATCTATTTTCGCATACTTATTCTCTACCACTTACTCTTGCATTATGAATCCTGAGAGTAGATTTTCAAGAGTGACGTTACAATCGATTTGATTATCAAGTCTTAAAATAATAATATCTGTTGCTGTTGCCATATTTTAACTAGGATAAATGCTTCGAGTTAAAGCGAAATGTTCCAGGTCAACATATTCAAAGACATTTATCACAGGAATTAAAAGAGCATTAGAACATGATTTCTTGAGGCGATAGGATTTACATTATCTTCCGCATTTGTGCTTGAACAACTCATAATATTAGATTCAAAACAATCATTCTGATAGCTCACTTGGTCTTTACTTATATCAAATGAAACCTGAAAAGAGAACTTTATTATGTCATAAAAGTATTAGGATAATTAATCTGTATTGAAATATGATACCTTATTAATACATGATTCATTATTCAAGCTTCTTATCAGTATTTATAAAAATATTTCTCTTATTCGACTTAATCTTACGTATTGATAATTTATAGATTAAAAAAATGATCGTAATAAATATAAATTTTGAATGTTTATGTCTAGTTGTTTGTTGCAAATTTAAAATAGATAAAATCATTTTAAAAACTAAGCTTAAATATAAATTTTTCATACTTTTTTTGAAACATCCAAATCTTGAGCTACTGCTTCTCGTAATCGGTCAATGTAATAATTCTCGTGCCTGAAAAAATTAATATGATTTTTAAGTAAGAGTATACATTATAATTTAGCTATATTATTTAGTCATATGTATCTCGTTCGCCTCAGTCTCATTATAGCTATAACTATAATTATGACCATTTATATCACCACAGCCATAAGGAGAATCATAATTATCTACATCAGGATTCTGAAATAATAGAATACAAATGAACATCTAGAGAATTTATACTTTATAAATACTTATGAATTAATTTATGAACTATTCAAACTACTTACATCATTTTCATCTTGTTGGATAACATCATCTCGGAGTTAAATAATATGCTAATCATACCACATGTAGAATAGACTAGTATCTTCTATCTTGCCTGTCTATTATCGAGACGTATTATTAAATACGTATTATTAAATACATTATTTAAAGTGGGTCTACACTGATTTTCCCAAAATCGTTAAATATCCGGAATTTTATTTAAAAATTTTAATATGTTATTAGTAACTAAAAAAGAAAAATATGTACCAGTTTTGAGAAATTGTCACTTCTCTAATCCCAATTCATTGAATGATATGCACTTTTTTGCAGTCAGACAGAGGTTGATTAAAAAAGTTACTTGCGTATTTAAGTTTGACAATATCAACCTAATCTATTCTCACTTACTTTAGAACCCGTAAAAAACAGAAATTAATATTTTCTAAATTAATTTTCTACCATTAATAGCTTAAAAAAAATATACCTCCATTTAAAATAAATATATGACAAAAAATACCATGTTTTTGTATACATATTTAATCGGCAAAAATTTGTATGTACACACTTCTTGAAAGAAAATATTAACTTCTTTAAATAATCCTTACAGGAATATTTGCCGGAATTTATAGCAGGATTCACTGACTCTAAATGCGCGAGGAACTTTTTGAAGGTAGAAAAATAAGTTCCGAGAAAAACGCATTTAAATATTCAGTTATACATTAGAAGCAATGTTAATTATTTTCTTTGAATGGTTGTAACTTTGTTGATTATGAAAATTTTTTTTTTGCCAGTTCCCAAAATGTTCTTACAAATGTAGAGCTTCAAAAAGGGTCATAAAATATTTTTCGATTTTTTGTTTAAAAATCAATGTAGATCTTTAAGGTAACATCACAACAAATTTTCTAACTTTTCTCCCTTTTATTTTTGGTTTACCTAATTTTTTTCACATCTATATGTAGTAAAAACATATATTTCTCAGAAAGTTTTAATTCTATTAAATCAGTTTATTCAAAGTTATGCAGGATAATGTGTTAATGTTTAGCAAAGATAAGCATTTTTGCAAATGCTCCTTGCGACGGTAACTTCCTCCAACCAATTTAAAAAAAATCTGAAATGTTTATAAAGCTATATTAAAGAAAAATTTGAACCACATTTTTTTATCCCACTTGTTCTACTATTACACATATCCTCCAAGTTTCAGATTAATTCATCCTCATCTGTGACACACGGGGTAAATTGAACATTAAAGATATGAATTACAAGATAACTACACTTCTATTATAAAAAATCAGAATTTGACTTTTATCCTATGGTAAAAAATAATTTATTTTTCATTAAACAAGTGTTTTTTAAGTAATACGAACCTTTCATATTGTTTAAAAAAGATTTTTCGTTGATAAATATTATCTTATTGCAATACCAAAAATATTGATTCTGTCATGAAAAATCGTTACCTCAATATAAAATAAATATCTCTTATGATAATTATTAAGTTTATATTAGTTGTTCAAATTGTATTTCTTAGTTGTTTATTTAAAATCAGATAATTCCTATTGAGTCCGATCAAAACCAGATAATTCCACATAGTTCAATTAAAACCAGATAATTCGATGAAATATAAGACTATTACTTTGCGGATTTTAGATATATAATAACTAAAATAAAGGGTATTAATAGTTAAACCTAATAGTGATGTAATCCCATGCTGAAATTATTTTTTTCTCTAAAAGATCAACTTCTCACAGCTCTTTTCGATTTACGCAAAAAGAAAAAATTGGAATTATCCGGGTTTGTTCGCCTGTTTCTCATTTCTAACACAGCAAAATAATTTACTTTATCGATTTCAGAATATCGTCAAATAGAAGAAACGTTATAAATCAAAAACGAGTTGTTGAATCTTAAAATTTCTTTTTAATTTCGAAACTTCATTAAAAAACGAAAAAAATGAACCCTGTTTGGTATAAAATGAGAGCCAATCTCGAGATATAAGCGATCAAAGAAATTTTTCAAACAATACATAACTTAAATATCTCGGAATAGAAAGATCGTTATGACCTGGGCAAAGAACTCAGACATGAAATAGTAAACCGCTACCTTTTTGGAAAGTTTCAAATCAAATGCTGTAGATTTACTCCAGTTATCGTTGGAGGAAGAAAATCGATTCTTTTTACCAAATTATTTTTTTTTCGCCAAAAGAAAGAGATTAAGACTCAAAAATCTTATGGAATGCTCTTCTCCATATTCCTAAGTACCTACAATTGTTTTTAAAAATTTCCATCTTATCTTTCCCGGATATCACCGTTTAAATAAAAATAGCGTATTCGTGTATAAAGAAAATAGGGAATATCTTATCCAACATTTCTGGTTGGAAAAGGCAGGTAATTTTATGCGCTTTCAGATGCATTCACACTGAATCAATTATATTATTTCTAATGTACCAAAAAACTCAGTAAACTGAACCTCAAAAATCGAAATACTGATGTAAAATATAAACGCACCAACAGACAAAATAAATATTTACTCTTGTGCGTACGTGCTTACAGTTAGAAGTTCGAATGCAGAAGGCTGAATGTATAGAGCAAAAGACTGAAGGCAAAAGGCGGAAGGCAAAAAGTCAGGATCTATGCCTTATATAACCTCACGGGGGTCGCATGTTTGGCCTAAATTAGGAATTAGTTATGCGTACTCGAAGAGGGGGCGATAAGGGTGTAGAGTCGCGGAAGGTAGTTCAGGTAGGATACTGGTTGAATAGGGAAGGTCAATAAATTAGTTTATGTATGATAAGTCACTTGTGAAAAGTTGTTATGGATCGATACTCAGGACGTGGCAGTAGCCATAAACTTTTCTAAACGGTCAATATAATAATTCAAGTAGAGTAAGATTATAATGTATTGTAACGAAATGAGCGGCAAATACGACCGTTCGCACTATAGGCAACACGCGCGCGCCAAGGGTAATTACCCAAAGAGAACGCGGCTGGGGGTGCGGCGCTGACCGCGCTGACGCCGAGCGAGAGAGACAGAATCGATCGAGCGTTCGACCCGCGCGCGTCAACTACGAGAGTTTTTCCGCCGGCATCTTTTCCCGATAGCACGAGAGCGATCTGTTGCCGCGACGAAAGAGCCCGTGAGGAAAGCGACGGCGGTATCTCGTGTGACGATAGTGAGAAGGCGCGCCTGAGAGTAAGGAGAGGAGTGAAGGCGGAGAAGGAGACTGAGAGAGAGAGCTAGAGGAAACGAGAGAGTGAGCGAGACGAGAAACAAGTGTTCTACACCGGACTCGAGGTAAAGGCTAGCCCGCGCGGGTATATACAACACGAGCCGCGGGCGGCGTACAGGGCTGCCCATCGCGGGCACCGTGCCCTAGAGTGCGCCGAGGTGCCGGGACACCGGACGCGCGTGCGGCCCATCGCGAGTGCAACGCGTTCAGCAGCGAACGAGCTGGGCGCGCACCGTCGCTTGGCCTGCGTGACTTTTATGGTTTTGTAAATATTAATTGTTCAATTCGCCGTAGTTAACCCATTGTGTATATAGTCAATGTATTATTATTAAGCTATTAATCGTTAAAATATATTCTGTTTTGTTACCAAAAGATTAAATCGCGTATTCCAATTTCCCCACGACCCGTCTGCTCCCCGACCGAGTTAGGCAAACGCGGAAAAGCCGTTACATTGGCACGTCGCGACAATTAACTTTCCGCGCTTTCGCGCTCCTTATAGGTCGCGAAAATCCGTGCGTCGAGGCGACTCCGCACGGAGCTAAATCCACCGGGATTCAGCATATTTTGTAGCAGGACAGCCAGAGCAGCGGCAGCCAGACAGAAGCTCAGCGGCGTTGCGCCGCTGGCTCAATCCAGGTAGGGGCAAAGGCGTACGCCAGCACGTGTTGCGTGTTGGGCTAACTTTGCACGCCAGCAGCTCGGCCGAAGGCTTTTTAGCCAGGGGCAATTGTTATAAACAATTGTCCCCTCTGTTACAGTATCCACAACAATTATTATAAGAAATTAGTTATCTGTATAAATGAAATGTGTCATAACTAAGAGAAAATATTTAGCTTCTATTACTAAAATAATAAAGAAATTACAGTGACACTATTCTATCGAAAAGCATATTATAATTATAGTATATATATATATATATATATATATATATATATATATATACCCGTATTATATGTAAAATGTAGTTAGGCAATAAACATTCATATCTCAATACTTAAAAATATCGTAAAATATTATTATAAACAGAACATTAAAAAAAAACTACATTTAGAATCGAGCTATCAACTTGATTCTTTCGCACAACATTTTTATTTGAATTATTAAATTGTCAATATTTAAACAGTTAAATTAATACACTGGATAAGGAATCAGTTTGATTGCATTAAACTGATTATTATACAGATTTTCTCGACGCTATTTGTACTTTAGAATCTCATTATTGTTTCACAATGATTACAGCTAAGTACGTAGATAAAAATTAATGTTAAATACTTATACTTCACATTTAACAGTTTACTCTGAAATAAACATACCGTTCCATATATCTGTATTGCTACTGAGTTTACGTTTATTTACATAATTAATAAATTACAAACTTATTAAACTGGAATCATCACTTATATTGTTTTCGTATTTTTTAAATACAGTTTTCAAGTTATCTTAATAATGAAAGAATTTTTTCATGAAAATGAAATCTCCTATAAATACTAATTTGCACAATGCTGCCTCAACTTTATTTGTTCTTCTTATCTCAGTAAACCATTGATGATCTTGAATGTATATTATGCAGGTTATAAACCTGTGTTGAAGGTGTAATGGTTAATGGATGTATGTATAGTACGAAGGCTATAATTTTTTTGATAGCTCTTCAGGCTGTTCTACAATTTTGACTAAAATGTAATCTGAAACTACCATTACATCTGTATAGGTTAACACCATAGAACTACAATTATGCATCAATTGATAGCTTTTCTTTTATTGTTAATAGATAATATAAATTGTATATTTATAATTGTCCTCACATACTATTTTTGTTTTATAAGTCTTTATTCTTTTAGTAATAGAAGCTGCATATAGCCGTGTGATATAATCATATAATATATTGTCAACTGTTTCAAGAAATATTCTTTGTATAAAATTTGTATTTTTGAATACAAATATTTTCTCTTAGTTATGACGCATTTCATTTATACAGATAACTAATTTCTTATAATAATTGTTGTGGATATATTATAATCTTAAAATACTTGAATATATTATATTGACCGTTTAGAAAAGTTTATGGCTCTGCCACGTCCCGAGAATCGATCCATAACAACTTTCGATGCCAAGGTCCACGTAGGACACTAGTGACTTATCATACTTAAACTAACTTATCCACCCCAATGTTTCCTGAACTACCTTCCGCGACTCTACACTCTTATCGCCCCCTCCTCAAGTACGCATAACTAATTCCTAATTTAGGCCAAACTTGCGACTCCCGCGAGGTTATATAAGGCATAGATCCTGGCTTTTTGCCTTCCGCTTTTTGTCTTCAGTCTTTTGCTCTACACAATCAGCCTTCTGCATTCGAACTTCTAACTGTAAGCACGTACGCACAAGAGTAAATATTTATTTTGTCTCGTGGTGCGTTTTTATTTTACAGCCTCATTTCGATTTTTGAGTTTCAGTTTACTGAATTTTTTGGTACATTAGAAATAATATAATTGATTCAGTGTGCAAGCATTTGAAAGCGCATAAAATTACCTACCTTTTCCAACCAGAAATGTTGGGTAAGATATTCCCTTGTTTCTTTATATATATATAGTAACTATTTTCTCAATATTATTATCAGTAGCTTTTTATGAAATAATTATTACATATTAAGATCGTTAAATAAATAAAAAACAACATAATAAACATTGATATTTTAGTTTCAAGAATAAGAAATACAAATGTATATGCGAAAGATTATTTGCTTAGGCCTCTCGTGCAGTCTGTCTTTGGGGTCCGAGATGACAGGATGCGCATATACTTGTTTGTGTTCTTACATTCTGGCCCCGAAGGCTAGGTGTATGTGAAGAAGGCTTAGGGTTAGGGTTTTTTTGTTTTTTGTTTTGTGTTATTTTTATATTTTTTCATTAACTGTTTTCATTAATTTTTAACAATCAATTTCTTTAGATATAGTTAATTTTTGATTAACTGTTCATCAATGTCGCTATGGTAGCTTCAGTTTTTATTTTCAATTGGGTGAGGGTTTGAAAATTGTGCTGTGTATACAGATCTTTGTTTAAGACGTTGCAATCTACATTTTAATTTTGTATATATCAGATTGTAAAAAATACAGTGTTTGTTTGTTTTTATATTACAGTCCTTGATAAGGGACGTTAACAAATACGTCTGAAACGTTGGATGCAACAAATAAATTTACTCGTAGCGATCGATACAGTCTACAATTATTTAAATATTATCCACGAGTAATCGAGCCTTCTACCATATAATTATATTTTTTACATTATTATCATTTGTAAAAACTATTTCGTAAAAGCTTTATTCTTATATTGATTAATAAACAAAGAAAATTATATTTATGCCCATCTCAACGAAAATGGCCACTTTTTGCCTTATAAAGTGAAACCAAAATTACACTTTTTGCCTGCAAGAATGATTAAACAGTTACTTTTTTCCCGCATTTGCGAGAAAAAGTGACTTCACTAGAAACTAGTCCATTTGGATTTTCCTCCTTTATTTCATCAAGTTCTACCAATAACCCTGTTTTTCGATTGTCATTAAACAATATTGTCTTTTAGCCGTCCATTAGTCCGGCTTTCCAAGTCAAAAAGTGGCCACAGTTGAGATGGGCATAAAGTACTCTATATAACTCGAGAAAATAGTCGATTTTTCCTCGGGTGATACTGCCCGAGCGAGCGAAGAGAAGCGAAGTGAAGCGAAACTCACCTGCGGGAAAAATATTCGACTTTTGGCCCATGTTACATAATGTAGTATTTAAATTAATTAAAATATCCTATAAAAATATTCAACGTAAAGAATTACATGGCAAAGCGCCTCGAGACTACTATCTATTTTCGTATATCATATACCTGTAAAATATATATATATATATTTTTGAACCTCGCGAATTATCTTGCTCTACGTACATCAAAGTTCTATAAACAATATATAAAATTCCTACAATTCATAGAAAGGGGTTATTTCTGGAAATTGAAGATAAAAGTTGAAAATCTTCATATGCTTAGTGACATATGCAATAATACCTAATACAGAGAATAGTAAGGGTTCGAGTTTTTAAAGATTATATACATACGATTACCTTTGAGACCCTGTATCAATAGTACAGCAGTTTCAGGAAGGAAGCAAAATGATCACTCAAACTCAAATTATTTATGACATAATATTGTAATTTATTATTTGTGATATTATTTATTCGAAGTAACTTGAAAACAACAGATAATTAACATACATGTTGTGTAGAACGCGAACACGCAACCCCACCCGCGCTGACTAACAAAGCTCTCACAACTCAGAGTTAGGAAGAATAGGCAAGAGTGATAGTTTTGTGATGGGTCTGTCATAAGTTCCAGACGCTGTATGAACAGTGGCTGCGCGCATAAAATCATCAGGTCTTGGATACACAGAGACAACACGGTCAAAAGGCGATCGGTTGTGATACAGGAGCGTTAGGTCCAGAATCAAGACCAGGTCTTGTTCATTGAGGTTTGACTTCTGACATTTCCATTTTATCCGCTGTTGTAGAGTGTGTAAGTATTATCTGACCCATCGGGCCCAAGAATAGTGGTACATGCTCTGCACTAAGTACCAGTAACGAAGATGATCATCGGATTGACAGGTGTCAGAGCCTCTTGATCTTCCGGGCATCCGGACACTAGTGTGAGGGGCCGTGAGTTCATTGCTTTCTCGATTTGAATCACCAGAGTTCAACTCTTTTAAACTCTTCATAAGTGAGAGTTAAACTCTGTTAAACTATTCATAAGTGAGAAGTTGGAAACCGATAACGCGCTTTAGGTGGGATTTGGCTGACTTTACGGCTGCTTCCCACAATTTACCAAAATGTGGAGCAGATGTAACGTAATGACACTCAAGGCTAGTCTCCTGAAACATTGACCGTAGTGCTGCATCTGCTCCGCGAAATGTTGTAGCGTTGTCGCTCCAAATCTCTTGAGGGACGCTTCTCCTACCTGAGAAACGTCCTAAAGCATCCAGGAAGCATTCCGTTGTCAGATCACCGACGACCTCCAAGTGGACTGCTTTCGTCGCAAGGCACACAAATATGGCGAGGTGCCCTTTCAAAGATCATGTACCTCTTCCTTTGCAGACCTTTATTTTGTAGGGTCCAGTATAGTCAAGGGCTGCTCGTACAAAAGGACGGCTGCGAGTAACACGTTCCAATAAAAGTTGCCCATGTGCTGAGTGGATAGTCTGGCAGTTGTCCTGGCGCATTTGATGCAGCGACGGATATGCGTTCTGGTCTTCTGACGTCCCCCAATTATCCAAGCCCTCTTTATGGCATAGGAACATGTAAGGAAATGAAGACGTGATCGACGTACCCAGTCGATGATTAATTCTGATAGTCTGCAGTGTTTCAGGAGGATCACCGGATGTCGCTCGGTAGATGAGCTGCCTGAAGACGTTCACTAATCTCTATGATGCCATGTTCATCGAGAAATGGCGCGAGGGTTACAGCCCTATGTTACAGCCCTTTCGGATTGTAACGCGGTTTACTAACAGTTTGCTCTCTGCATTGTGACAACGCATCGCCAGTACGCTTTATTAAGTTCCTTGCACGTGAGAGGATCATTTATGAGTTGCTGAGTTTGAGGCCACAGTCAGCATGCGATTCGCAGGCATCGGGCAATAACTCTCTCTAGTCTGAAAATTGAGGAAAAGTGGTCAGCTGTCAGGTGCAGAGCTGGTGACTATCGCATGGTAAGCCGCATCCCCACCTCGGCGCAGCTCCTCCAATAATGCATCAGAGATTCCAGACAGCGGTGTCGATGGCCATTTTGATTTCGGACCAACCATCGACGATGGCCCACTCCATCAGAGCGATGACATGACAATGCTCGCAGGAAGCATTCCTCGCGATGCTATATCTGCGGAATTCTCAGATGATGGCACATGCCACAGGTGGCTCTTGGAGCTTCACGATGAAATGCGCTCAAGCAGTTAGCCACGAAAATATTCCAACGAGAGGGTTCTGATCTAATCCTGGCCAGTACGATCTGGAAATCCGTCCAGGCGTGTATAGTTCGTTGATGAGTTTAAAACTTGCCGAAGATCCGATGCAGGAGCCTAGTGAGCAGAACTACGTCGCATAACTGCAGTCTGGGAATCGAAATTGTTTTCACGGGAGCTACTTTCGCTCTGACGATTAAAAGAGTGGACGAACCTTGAATTTAAACTACAACATAAACCACGGCAGCGTACGTTGCTGACTTGCATCGGAAAATCTATGTAGTTCAGCTAATTCAGCTTGAAGTTTCCATCTGATGGCCAAGGACTGTGGGAGACTTCTATTTCAGTCTATTTTCTGTCTCCACAGATCTTGCGAGTAAAATCTTAGCGAAGATTGTCACCGGACTCAGCAAACCGATCGGATCGAAGAATCGAGCTATCACGGACGATACCTTATTTTTAGTGGTAGGATAATATAGTTGAATCCTTGTGGAATCTGGAAACTCCTAATGCTTGTATCGGGTCTCTAATTTAAAATTCTTGCGAAGTTGGCAACAATCGATCAGCCTTACCAATACCTTCAATCAAAGAAGGGTGGTTAGAAGCCCACTTTTTTAGAGGAAAACCTCCAGCTTTCATCAACTGAACGAGTTGATCCCTTAGCTCTTTCACCGCCCCAATGTTAGAAGCACCAGTGAGATTGCCATCCACATATGTTTCATGTGAGATTGCATGAGCCGCTGCTGGGAGGTGAGACACTTCATCTTTAGTAAGTTGTTTTAGAGTCTGCAATGTCACGCATGGTGCACAATTTACACTGTACGTCAATGTGACAAGCTGAAGGTGTTTGATTATAGGATCGTGGAACGGTCGCCAAACTATGCGTCGAAGATTCCTCAGTCACGATTCAACCAAGTCTTGTTTCCTATGCAATGGGACCACTAGGGAAACTTTAACGAACCCCATCCAGAATGATTTTCCCATATACATTGGCTCCCAACAGAAATTCTACCTCTGAGAGAATGTTGAAAGATTGATCTGCCAAAGAAATCTTATGAAGATGGTTCCAAACCCGTGCAGATATTCTGATACGAGGTGTCTGAATGCAAAGGCGACGTAAGAGCTGAAACTTCGATAACACGAAACTATTGTTCCAAAATAATGATACATACGGTTGTATATTTTATCGCTTGTCCAGTTTGTTGACCTCCCACAGACTGGAAGACCCCCTCGTTGAACCAATTGTAGATCCACCAAACTGATTTCTTAAGCAGCGTCTACCAATGTGCGAGCTCATATACGATGCCCAATAATGGTTTCAAGTACAATGATAGTTATGAGAAGTACGACTAGTCAGTCCTGAGGATTATTTCTTTGGCGATTGTTCGAGAAAAGATAAGTTACGTCAGACCGACGCCTCGTGCTATAATGTGCTTCGTCACTCCTGGGTGCACTTCTTTTTCTTGTCATTGAATCGTGAAGAATCGTGTGATGATTTGATGAACACTTTAAGCAACGACTATTTTATGGGCATTGCCTTTGCCTGTGACCTACTTGCAAATATGTAAAACAAAGAAGGAAACGTCTAATAGTGGAGAGCCGTGCCGTGGAGAGCTCTGGATTATACGATGCCATTTGATTACACTTACTCAAGTGATGATCGCCTTTACACCGATGGCACAGTTCTCTTGTAGTTATGGTGGCAAAACTCTTCACAGTTAATTGGTGCGTTTCGGATGCGAAACATCTGAGAGAAGTGGAAGATTTTGGCTAACAGATAGGATTAGAAGTTTGTAGAGCTCGGATCCGCCCACCGATGAAATCAGTGAGGCCCGTCAAAGTTGGTAGTTCCTCCTATCTACGAAGGTCCTTCTCCCAATCCATTTTGGTGATTGGATCCATCTCATGGGTGGGGAAAAATAACAGCCAATCATTCCATTGATCATCGGCCAAACCAAGTGCGCGAAGCGATTCTCGCGCTTTTGTGACGTGGTCGAGAAGCGACTGCAACCCAGCAGCACTCTCCGATTTTAAAGGTGGTGCATAAACTTCTTGGGCCATGTGATGATGAGTGAGTCTTTGTTTATGGTCATATAGTAGCAGTAGAAGATTCCAAGCAGTTGTCTAGTCTATTGCAGTGATTGGGAGACCCTCCAGTGCTGCCTTGGCCTTTCCCTCGATTGAAGCCTTCAGATAGTTCAGTTTTTGTACAGGCGTTAGCGTGGGATGAAGGTGAATCATAGAACAGAATATATCGCGAAATGTCTCCTAGTCGTTCAGATAACAAGAGAAGATCGAGAGTTGAATCTTTGGTAAATGCACAATGACTGAGGCAACTGCGGGTGCCACATTGACCTCTGGTCCAGTAGGTAGGACATGTTGTCCTTACGAATCGTAAAGAAAACCCAACGCTTGGGTATATTGCAATTCCACCGCGTAATAGGCATCGCCAGTGAAATATACAGCAATTTGTATATCTGGTATATCTTGTAATCAAGAGTGGTTACTTTAAAAGCCTCGCACATATTTCTCCAACAAGTTAGTTCTACCACGGAGAAATCCTTCAGTAAAATTCTTCCATGTTTCCTTCAGGGCATTGTTTTTGAAATTCGTGATGCGAAAACTCAATGCTCTTTGTTTGGTGATATGCTCCATCTTCAATTAAATTAGTCAGATATCGATTACCTGCTAACAGACATGAATAAACAACTTGTCATCTTATTTATGACCTTGAAACAAGGTGTTCAATTCCTTGATACAAAAGAATCTGCCTCGCCTTATGATCGGAACACAGGCTGCCGGGCCTTACAATACAACCAGGATCTACCTGGTCTTACAACCTGATCACAGGCAGGCCTTACTATACAACCGGAATCTGCCTGACCTTACAACCTAATCACAGTCCGCCTGGCCTGACGACCCTATCGCAAGGTCAAACAAATCACCCTCAAAACGCTGCGTGTCGATGGCCCCCTACGAAACCTCCATTTAATATGCGCGTATATCCTTGTACACCCATACATACAGACACATATATACACATGGGATATTTCACGTTAAGTCAACAGATCAAAATTTACTAATCTCAGATCGAACGGTGAAGCTGTCGCAAATTATCATCAAAATATAAATAAAAATTGTTTAAACCTTACAGTTAAAAGTGTAAAACGTTATGTACACACATAAAAATCGAAGTTTTTTTATTGTTTTCGTAACTTCTAACTTTCATGTATTTTTCATTTAAGATTATTGCACTTTCGAGAAAAACAATTTAACAATATTTTTTTTGCAAATTTTGTATAGAATATGCTACTACTTTTTAAAAAACCTAAATACATTATTTTAGATTAGCTAGGAAAGTGTACATTTACATTAACACTTTATTTTGGTTACGTATTAACCCAATTCCTGAAATCAAGTTTGAAATTGTTCCTTGAACTGATACCTATAAAATGAACCCTGTTTTAATAATGGTCTAAATTATTATGAAAAGTTATGCTACTTATTAAAAAACTAAATAATAAAAATAATCAAAATACTGCATTATGATGATATCATAATAATTCGCTCCGGTAATTTATTTATATATAAATCTCTTTTTATTAATTTAATTATATTTCTAAAACTTTATTTAAACATCTAACACATATTGAAATGTAGAATTACATAAATTACACAAAACACAGTTTCATAGCACTTCACTTAAATACGGTCATTTTGTTTCACACAATATGCATGTTTCGATTCTGTCTGATAAGAAAGTAAATATTGAAGATACTTTTTTTAGATAACTATACTTAAGATTCAATGTGCACACAAATAAATAAATCTTAAGCAGATAGTTATCGATGATAGCTCGAGTTACTATTAACTAGATTTAAGTGATGTTTCGTGACTAACGTGGCATTCTACCATGAAACCCAAGATTACAGATAATTTCAAATATTAATCTTCTATTATATTAAGAACTTCCTTTTTAAAATGTTAACCGGAATATGTTATAATCTGAAATGAACGTGATGCGACCTAACCGGAAGTGAATCGGAAGTAAACCGTAAGTGAACACGAAGTAAATCGGAATTGAAGCGTATGACAATAATTTTAGCTATTATAGCCAAGATTATTGCGCCGCACTGCAGGCTTTAAGGCAGGTTTGCGGTGGATTTTTTTTTTATTTCATTATTCGATAGCAATACTATCTAGAAATATTTTAAAACTCATACAATTAGTTCCTACGGCCGGGAACAGGCAGAAAAGAGGCAGCACCTGCCGCGTTTGAGCGCGCGCGTTCGGCTACTCCTGCAGTGGCCGGCGTTGCGCTGCCGCTGCCCCCCTCTCCATCTTTAATCCTAGTCCTGCTCTTATCCCCCTTCGTAAATAACAGTTTTGGCGTCCATTTACCTAATTCAGTGCCCGCTCAGTCATCCCAAGCGTCGCGTCGTTGTGAAATTGAACCGTTGTGAAAAACTAGTATTTTTACTATGTGTGATCGAAAGGGCAGCAGAGAGAACGAAAATAAGCCAAGCCAATCAAGAAAACGCTCGTTTCACGGGAATCGGCATACTTTTGATGCTGATTCAAGTTTAACTAGTACTTCTGCAAAAAAAATTCATAATGGTGATCCTGATTTTCAAGTTGCAGTCGATCCAACTATGCTATACTGTATAGTCTCTTATAGTGTATTCTTGGCCTTACAGAACATTGTGATTTGTAAAACATGCAAAAGTGAAGTGCGTTTTTCGAAATTGAATCAGAAAGATTTAGGCTTTGATTTAAATGTGGCGTGTAAATGTGAAAATGACGTTCGCATTCCATCGAGTCCAAAAATTAGCTCTGGTTACGAAATAAACAGAAGATTTTCTTTCATAATGAGGCTTCTTGGCATAGGTATTCAGGGTCTGAATCATTTTTGTGAATTGATGGATTTGTGTACTGGATTTAGTGAAAATGGATATTATGATATTGTTAATCACATTCACATAGCAGCCAAATCAGTAGCATTATTAGCTTTTAAAAAGCTGTAAATGAGGGGAAAAAAGCAAACGCGGCAGCTGGCAAGATTGAAAATCGGCTCACAGTCTCCGGAGATGGTTCATGGCCAAAAAAAGGTTTTTCGTCGTTACTTGGCTTAGTCAGTTTGATAGGCAAATATACAAATAAAGTTTTAGATCTCGAAGTGAAGTCAAAGTTTTGCAGAGCGTGTTAAACCTACGATGGTGACCATAATACTCCTGAATTTGAAGCTTGGTTTGAAGATCATGAACAAGATTACACAGCTAATCATGAAGGTATTTCTGGAATGATGGAATCGAATGGAATTCTGGACATGTTCAAAAGAGCCATTGAACTTTATAAAGCTATTTATGAATATTATATAGGTGACAGTGACACCAAAACCTTCAAAAATGTAATGGATGAAAAACCTTATGGAGACGAAGTAATTGTAAAGAAGAAAGAATGCGTTTTACACGTGAAAAAAAGGATGTTTCGGAGAGCCAAAGAGGCTAAGAAGCAGTTAACTCAGTTAAAAAAGCTAAAAAAGCTATAGAAGAAGCTGTCTTGAAAAAATCAGGCGCGAAAAAATCAGGCGCGAAATATCGACATCCAAAAAAAAAAGCCGATACTCCGAAAACTTTGGCTTTAACTGGTAAAGTTATGTCCGAATTATCCGCTTTTTATGGCATTGCTGTTCTGAATCATCCTGACTGACCCGAAGAAATGAAAAAAGCTATTTGAGCCACATTCTACCATAGAAGCTCGACCGACGACAATTCACAGCACCAATACTGCGCACAGAATAAACTGAGTACTTTTAAGCATCCCCCCGCTTTTGACAACGATACTCAAGCAGTACTTAAACCAATTTATGAAAACCTCACTAGTGAAGATTTATTAGAAAGATGCACTGGCGCAAACAGTCAGAACAATAATGAAAGTTTTAATTCTTGTGTTTGGGCCATGGCTCCAAAACACACTTTTTGTGGGAAAAAAATCGTTGAAATAGCAGCTTATACAGCAGCATGCACTTTTAATAAAGGCTGCAGTACAGTATTAAAAATAATGAGTGTTATGGGCGTAACAATAGGCAGTGAGGCTCAAAAATACGCTGAGAAAGTCAATGAAACGCGCGTGCGGAAAGCCGAACGGGTTGCTTCTCAGGCTTCAAAAGAAAGCAGGGTGGCCCGCAGAAACGCTAGAATACGAGAAAATGATGCTTACGAGGAAGCTGAAGGAGTTATATATGGAGCTGGCATCGCTGATTGAGTGTAAGACCCTTTATTTCTCAAATTTTCATAAAAAAAAAACTTTGAACGCGTTTTTCTCGAATCAACGCTTTTCAACTCTATCGACACGATTTAAAAAAAAACTACTACACCGATTCAGTTGAAATTTGAACAGCTTACTCCTGACATATGTTCTTTTTGTATGATCTAGGATTATAACGATCAATAAATTTTTCAAAAAGTTATAAACAATTTATGTTGCAAAAAAAGAGCCAAAAAATTCAAAAGTCGGCCATTTTGTTTTTTCCGGTAAAAATGAAATATCCTAGACTATGCCTAGACAATAGCCAAAACTATAAGTTTTAAGAATCTTTTTAGTTTTTTGATTTCAGATGATCCGTTGGTGAGATATCGTGTCGACAGTCAAACAAAAAAACAATTTTGAGGCGGCCATTTTGTCAAGAAAAACCCGTAAAAAAAAAAATTTTATATCTTCAAAATGTGTATTTTAATATGTAAAAAGTTTGAACAATAAAGATTATTTTTTGTATGAAATAAAAATTATTGTATAAATAGGGCAAATTCACCGCAAACCTGCCTTAACATTATGTATATTCGAGGCTTTAAATAAAGTATGATACATGAAATTAGAATAAAAACATGAATACTTGAGGTTTATTCGATTTATATTACAATATGTTATGCGCTAGTTCGGTATATATTCGAGAGGGGAAGAAGTTAGTACTCAGGGACGCTAATTCTACAGAATATACAGCGGTGAAATATGAATGCAAATGGAGGTCATTCGACGCGATGCTCGACAAACACACGCGATGCTAGATTTGTTATATATATATATATATACTCAATAAGCACAATATTATTCTGTGCAACTTACTCTTTTCAAAATCTGGTGTACCCTCCATCGAAAACGTAGAGTTCAAGTTGGTTGGCACACGCGAAACGAGAAGATCGACGGGAAAATCGAAGTATGGAAGCTAATACGAAAGTTCGTAAATCGGAGCAAGCTACTACAAAGTTTTCGCAACGGAGCAAGCAAAGCACGAGGTGTATACGAGGGCGGCTCAATTCGAAGTGAGCGAATCTCTGAAGTCGCAGCGCATGCGCCTGGTGAGGAGGAAAGAGGAGCGTCTGCTTGCGATGACATCAAGCTATATGGCACGCGGTCGACGTCTTGCTGACGGTGTTTTGGGAGTCAGTCTGAGGAAGTATGACGAGGGATCTAGCAGGAGGTGCACCTGGGCAACTGCGACGACGAAGGGGAATAAAGACGAGAGTTGCAAGTCCCAGGACTGCGTACTTGCAGCAAAAGCAGTGGAACGCGGTTAACCACGAAGTTACATTTACTGAGCAGCTTGCTACGCTGCTCTCTTCAACTGCCACTAAAGCTATCAGATGAGATCAGTGTTTTATGTACCACTGTCTGTTTACTCTCCTTAATGCTAGGTTGTCTCAAGGTTGTTGGCGAGTGCTTCTCTGACAGCTCCTGCTGCTGTTATGGAGAAGCAGGCCATTAGCTGGGCTACGATGCTGCTTCTGGAAGGCCACACTGACTCTACAAAACCTCCAAACCAGGTGAGAGAGTTCCAGTTTGTTTTCTGTATCTGCTGTACGCTAACCCCTCTTTATATTTTCTAGGGTGTATGCTGCAGACCTTTGGAGTATCCGGAGAAGCAGCCGCTCCGCCCAAGGTGGTCCCATCTATGCCTTCCAATATATCAAACCAGGTGGGTATTAAATAATACGATTTTGCTTACTTTCTAGGGTAATAATACCCTTTGTATGTACTTTCAGGTTGGTTTGAGAGGAAGGGAGCAAGGAGAGGGGATACTAGGACACGCTCAGCGGCTTCGGCTGCTTCACATGCTCTATGTCATCGAGAAGAAGTGTTGTGGCAGTGACTAGTGTATGTGTGTGTGTAGTGAATAGCATAGCATAGTGTTTTTTTTTGAGCATTCTAATATTTTGGTAATTATACTATATTGTGTCTTAAAATTGAGCTATTTACATACATTTTGGGCCTCATAGTTCTTTTGGCATTACAATTTTCTGTGTCTTACATTTATTGGGTCTAAAATATTCTGATCCTTACATTTTTTGTGCCCAACATTTTTTGGACATTAAGCTATATTGGGCCTTAACATTTTGCTGTTTTTATCAATTCTGTGCCTCATAGTTCTTTGGGAATTATAATTTTCGTGTCTTACATTTTTGGGCATTCCATTTCTTGAGACTGAAATTTTTTGAGTCTCAAAATTTTTGGGCCTAACATTTTTTTGGACAATTTATTATTTTGGTCATTAAACTATATTGGGTCTTAAAATTTTGCTGTTTTTATCAATTATGGGCCTCAGTTCTTTCTGTATAATAATTCTTTGGGCATTGAAATTTTTGAGACTTACATTTTTTGGGCCTTAAATTTTATGGCTCTTATATTTTTTGGGCCAAATGTTTCTGGGTATTCTATTATTTAGGTTATTATACTATATTGGGTTTTGAAATTTTGCCGTTTTTATCAACTTTGGGCATTCTATTATTTTGGTCATTATACTATATTAAGTCTTACAATTTTGCTGGTTTTATAATTTTTGAGCTTAATACTTACTTCGCCCTAACATTTTTTAAATTTTTAAATTAATATTAACTAATTAATTTTTGCTAAGTTTAGTATAATCTATTCAGCTCCAAAATCTAATCAGTTCTAAGTTGGCACACGAACACGCATACTTACATGTACACAGACTTATAAAAATTCGATTTTTCTAACTCTGGAACCGCGGAAACATTGAAATATATCGAAACAAAACAATGGAAACCAAAAAATAAAATAATGGAAAAAAATTAGTTTATCGAAATCTCTAATAAAAAAAATGTTATCTTTACAAAGCTTTTTCTTTGAGAAATCAAAAATATTGTGGTCGGATACAAGCCGATGTTTTTTCGTATAAAACAATAGCAAATAATGCCTTCCAACGTTTGCCGTTTCTTTGATATATTATGGAATCATTGCCCGACTCTCACGACGTGAACGTTCAGCACATTTTATTTTTGCTGCCGTTATAATTTTTAAATAACGGTGCATTTTATTCTTGCGGCCGTTGTATTTCTTATCATTATAGCGCTATTTTTTCTTAATGGCGCTATATTGGTTATCATTATAGCGCATTTTATTTTTGCTGCCATTATATTGTTTAACATAATATCACTTTTTATTTTTTGTTCAGTCTACTAATTTTTTAAATGTCATTTTGATGTACTTTTATTAACTTTCAATTTCTAAGTTATATTTTCATAGTACTCTTGAGAGAGGAACATATAACTACTTATGACTGAAACCAGAAGATGGAAGATAAACACCAACTTTTTTGAACGTTTGGCCTGGAGATTCATTAATTGTCATAGCAAATCCTAATCTAACTGGAAACTGTCGCCTTGTCATTGTAACAGCCGAATTTCTATTATACTGTGCGGGTTCTATGTTCGCGAAAAGAATATTTTTAATTTAAATATGTGGAACCAATCTCGCTCGCGAGCTTCCGCTTACTATTACTTTTCTAACGCCCATATGAATATTACGTGTCCGCAACTTATGTGTCTGGACGGAAGACCAATTGTGTCCGTACGTTTGTCCGCACGCGGGTTGGACGGAAGTCAAATTCCAGTGAGTGCACGGGCTCCATATTGTCTCTGGTTTGTGTTGTCCATAAAAACAGGTATCCCACAACTGTTACACATTGTGCTAATTAGCGGCGCCGGGACTGTGCTGTGTTGTCGTTTTTGGTTTTCGGTTTCTGGTACCTTTTTAGTTGCACGTGCTTGTCGTTTGCGCAGACGGTCTTTCTCCCTTCTTCTGTAGAGTTTGTCAGCGTCTTGATCCTTTGTCCGCTGTCTTTTAGTTTGTTTGTTATTTTCTTCTTCCGGCTTCCTTTTTTTCTGCTAAACGAAACGGGGGGGGGGGGGGGGGTGGGTATTTCTTCTTCTATTTTGTATTGAGTCCCCCAAAGGAACCGCACGTGGGACGCTTCTAACGTCGTTGTTGGTTTATCAAAGGCAGTATGCCATTCGGTATGCCATTTGACGGGGATGGTTGTACACATTTTTTCTATTTGGAACGTGTTGTCCTGTTCGCTGGTCTCTGGGTCTTTGAGCATTGTTGTCAGACTTGGTCCAAAGGTTTATATTTTCGGTAGGCGTACCTTTTTTCTCCATTATGCGTTTTTATTTTCTTCTCTCCGATTATTTCTTCCGGGCTCATGAGGCCCCGGATATTACTGGTTATTCTTTTCGGTGGTGGTAAGGTGAGCGTGCGTTTGTCTGCAGTTGTGGACTCGATTATAACTTGTGTACGGCCAGCATTCTGACTGTCTGTCATGTTACGCATTTGGTTCGTGATTTTTTAAGCTACTTGGGTTTTCGCGAGCAACTCGCGAGCTGTTGCTATGTAGTTTTCAGCGAACGTGATGTCGGCGTGCGTAGCCATGGTGGTCGTAGGTGGTACTGACTAATTAATGCTTACGAAGAACATTGGTGTGGTAGCGGCAGCACTAACCACTTATTGCACGTCGGTAATTAAGTCTTCTATGCTTGATTGATGCCTGTCGAGTGGTAAGTCCTGGCATTTAATCTTCTTAATCAAATTTTATGGGGTTATAATTAAAAGTAACTATGTATTTGTATAACGCGAGATTTGAATGTTTGTATAGGTATAGAGGGATATATAAGGAGTTAATATGCTTAATTCTATAATATATTTATTTATATGGTCATATAATGTTGTAAGGCCTTAATTGTATATTGTTAGCTTATATGTAGGTTATTTGTTAACAATTTGCTTAAACACTGTTAAATTTTCAATTTTTGACTTTCGGGGCTAAGCCGTAGGGTCGCAAAATGTTTGAATCTTATTAGTGACAATCATTTTTAGATAAGATAGAAAAAGAGTTAATACACGAAGAAAAACATGTGATAATATTTTTAATTCTAACAAAACATTAATAATAAAAAAGATATAATAATGCATATTAACGTTAGGAGTATGAATGCTAATTTTGATAAAGTTAAGATATTATTTTAGAGTCTAATTAATAAGCCTTCTATTATTATATGTACAGAAGCTTTTGAATAAGTCAATTACAATGTATACGAATTAAAAGGTTCCAACTATGAATACAAGAGTTACTATAATGAAAAAACTGAAATTATTAAATCTGGTAGGAATAAAATCATAAATACAGGACTAACACTTAATAATGATAGTAAACTAGAAATTTCTGCTATGTACAGATCGCATGGTACTCGTATATCTAAGGCTGAATACATTTTGAAGCTAAATAGATACTTAATCAAAAAGAAAAATATTTTAAAATCATTTAGTAATAGGTGATTTTAATATAAACATATTACAATGTGATAACATGAGCCAAGAATTCCTATGTAATTTTTGTGATAAAGGATATTTTCCAGGTTTTATTAGCATTACAAATCCGCCTACTACTATATGTAAAGGATCCTGTATCGACAATATATTCATTAAAACTAGTAGATTAAATACAGTAACATACAAACTTAAACATTCTTTAACAAATCATTATCCTATTTTTATTGCTATAGATAAGATCAAAACTAAAATAAATAAACCAATAGAAACATTAGACCATACAAAATTAATAAACATTGGTAGGACAAAAAATTGGAATGAAAATTTTACTATACACGATCCTAATTCAGCTACTGATATTTTTTTGTTCAAAGTAAAATAATGCATAGAATTTACAAAAAAAAATACAGTAAATATAAACAGAAAGGAAGGAAAAAATGGATTACAGATGCTATAATACAGTCATATGAAACTAAAGAATTGGTATATAACCTATAACCAATATAAGAATTATGCTAAAATATTGAAAAAAGTAATTTTAGATGCTAAAGTGAAATATGATAAAAGTCTAAAATATAACAAGAGTCGAATACTATAAATATTTGGGTATAGTTGTTGACTTTAATTTAAGATGGGACAAACACGTTCAGTACATTGTAAATAAAACAATGTATCTTGGTTTTATGTTTTACAAAATTGTGAAAACAATGTCAACAGAGACATTAAGAATGATTTAATATGCTTTTTTCCATAGTCTAATAAGCTATGGAATACTAGCTTGAGGAGGAGTTTATAAGAATAATCGAGTTTTAGATCAAAATCTACAAAAATAACATTTTAGATGTCATTAATACGCAAAATTTTATCATACAAGATAATCCTTTAAACATAGAACAAATATATACTTTCGAAGCTCTAAAGTATAATTATTCAGATCTCAAAATGCAATATACCAAATCAACTAGTGTATCAAGGAAAAAAAAAATAATTTACCGAATAATAATATGAAAAACTGTTATAAAAAGGCTATAGTAACTTTTAACAGTTTTCCTAATGAATTAAAAATTCTAAATATAGATAATGTGTCACATAAGAACATCATGAAAAATTGGATAAAATTAAATTGTTAATGTTACTATTTTTTTGTATTTTATTTCCTCGTATATGTTAACAGAAATAATTGCTATGACACAGCGTTTTCTTAAAACTTAAATTTTTATGTAGTTAAGTTTAGATCTAAGTTATAGTATGTAATTTTATTATATTTTCTTTTTTCTTTTTTTTTATTCTAGACCAGTGCACAGGTAACTTGTATATCTCTACAGGACTTTTACAGGGCATACAATTACTCTGTAAATCTTTCTGGATAAATAAATAAATAATTAAAATTTGTTTACAGATTAATAACTCTAAAACTTACCGTTTGAAAATTATTATGTTGGTATCTAATTTGTTAATTAAGGTAGCTCTATGTGTACATAGATAAAATTTTATGTTTATAAAATATTTTTTGTTTATTGATTTATATATTTTTAGATATTCATTGGAAAGGTTATGTTGTTTATCATAATTTTACAATTAGCCTGTGGGGGCCTGTTTTGAAAATTATGAAAATTTTTCACAATTAATTATTTAAATAACTTATTATATTTATTACGAATTCTTAAAATATCGGAGAGGTTTACCAAGTATGGTATTACAGTTGGTGTGCTTCATACACATTTCCTTAAATTATAAATTGTTAGTTAATTTAATCATTGTTGGCTAAAATAAATATAAATGTAGACTTCTTTATGTATCTAATTTTACAACTAAGGTGTAGGTGTCTTGTCTATATGTTTGAACATTTATAATGAACATAATGAACATTTCGGAGTTTGTCGGAATTATGTAAATTATTTAAATGAACTAATTGTTTACGAAATTTTGTTACCTATATATAATTCTCTTGTAGAGATAATTAATTTCTGTGTGAGGATGCTCTTATTTGCAAAGATAATTTATGTGATACCAATTTTCTTTCCAAAATAATTAAAAGAGTGTAGTTAGAGACGAATATACTTGTTTATGCGTTCCGAAAGGGGCTATGAAACAGCGGGCGACGGCATCGGCTATGGTTATGGCTTTAATGTCTGGTACTGATACTGCAATACAGTACTTGGATAGTAAGCATTGCATGGTAAGTAGATGTACGTTGCCAGCTGTCTTTTTGGAGAAGGGTCCCACTGTATCTGCGGCAAGTTTTTTTAATACTTCGGCGGAAATGTCGGTAATTATCATAGGTTCGCGAGTTTTTATACGAACCAACTTTTGTTCATAGTAGACCTTACATGGGCGAATATAATCCTCTACTTTACTTTATAGTCCAGTCCATTGGTAATGTTCGCATATACAGCGGTATCTTTTTTTACTCTGCGATGTGCACCGAATACACTGGAATGATAATCTTGTAAAATGGTGCCTCGGATGTTATTCGGAGGAATGGTACTTTCGCCATAACAAATGGTTATGAGGATATTCAGGATTCGCAATACATCACTGAAGGATATTATTAGTGTTCCTCGGAGTAAACTGACGGTTATTTCTCCTTTCCGTGCTATTCTGAAGGAATTGAATCTTTTTTCTTTTATTCTATCAGCTAGGGTTTCGATGCATCCTGTTAGATTAGATGGTTGGATTGTGTCTCCTTCTTTTTGAATGATTATTAGACTGAATATGTAGCGTTTCCTATTTATAGTTATTAGTACAGCCCCTACTTCTGGTTTTGCTTTAGATAGATCTGAAGGGTTAATGACATTTATATTGGATAATAATTTATTATTACTCGAGGACAGGTCAAAGTCGGCAAACATAATATGTACTAAGTACCATTTTTGTAGCCGAGCTAGAGAAGTTTTTGTCGGTTTAGGGGCTCTTATGGGGAATACGTTAGTAGTCTGTTCTGTGTTATTTTTTTTTACTGTGAAATTAGACATTTCATTCAGAGGGGGGTTTATATTTAGTGTATGGTCGATCACATTACCATATGAGGAGGAATCTTTTAAGTTGTCTTTTAAGTAAGTAAGAAATTCTCGCGTACTGAGTAATCTTAAGCTGTTGTAAGTGTGGCTGTTTCGGTTGAAGCTTTCTTTCGTCTTCTTCTGAGGGGTTGTTTAGGTTTATCCGTTTGTCAGTCTCCACTCTCATTCAACCCTTTGGCTTTTTGTAGCCGAGCTAGAGAAGTTTTTGTCGGTTTAGGGGCTTTTATGGGGAATACGTTAGTAGTCTATTCTGTTTTAGTTTTTTTTACTGTGAAATTAGACATTTTATTCAGAGGGGGGTTTATATTTATTGTATGGTCGATCACATTGCCATAGTGAGTGGTTTCGGATTCGGAAATTTGTTTTTCATCGTAACTGGCTGTCACGTCTATTAGCTTGTATAACGATTCGATTACATGATTTGGGACATCAAATATGCTAAGTTCCAAATCTTCTGACATCGGGGCTCTTCCTTGGAAGGGTATCGGTGATACGGGTTTATCGTGAGTTACCATGGCCTGTAGGTAGAAATTAACATAAACTTTCTCTCCTATAAAATATGTTTAATATCACTGTTCCCATGGTGGTAACGTTATGCGCTGATATTCTGGTGATAGTGATACGTTGAGAAGTGTTAATCTTCACATCAGATTGAGAAGTGTTAATCTTCACATCAGATTGAGAAGTGTTAATCTTCACATCAGATTGAGAAGTGTTAATCTTCACATCAGATTGAGAAGTGTTAATCTTCACATCAGATTGAGAAGTGTTAATCTTCACATCAGATTGAGAAGTGTTAATCTTCACATCGGAGACTCTCGCATTTGATTGCATTGATATCAGCTGCAGTATCCAAAATATACAGGGCATGGTACTTCATGGTCTTCTTTTGTCTTATCTGTCTTTATGCGAATTATTGGGGCATATTCATTAGCTCTTGTTCGGTAGATTCTCCCCCAAGTGTGAACTGTACTCTCGGATGCATCTGCTGGGACTTGTTCATCGCTGTACCCTCGTGACAGCCCACCTGCGAGTTTAAATGTGGTTGTTGATTATATGGACATTTCGGTTGGGAAGGTGTTCGTGTGGGTTGTTGTACTGGGGGTGGATTCGGCGGGATAGGGTGGAATAATTGGGGTCTCAGCAAAGTATTTTGATAAATACTTGGGTTAATAGTATAGGGTAGGTAATATGGATGTGTTGATGGGACTGGAGGAGAATACATTGGATATACACGGAAGAGTGTACATTGGACCACCACTTTTTAGATTACAGTAATCTGGCTCTGGTTGATTCATAAGGTGAGGAGATTGATTCGTTCCGATCTGGAGATATAGGGCACTGATTTTAGCTTTGCGGTTCATAAAGTTCTTCGCGTCTTCACAGGTCGGATGTGTCTGATATAGGTATTATTATGATTATGCCTTAGAATGTAGCCATATCCTGTTTCACAGTTTACGGCTACTTCTAATGCTACAGCTAAGGTTTTAAGTGGTGGGTTAGTCATAGGTGGCCGATAGGTATCTGGTAACCTTCTTTTGAAGGCTTCTAATACCAATAGTTCTAATTGTGGTTTTGGTCTACATCTTTGTGTGGTTGTTGGAGATTCTCGAGTAGGGCTGTTTGTGCTCCACTTATAGAGGCTAATAATCTTGTATGGTATGTACGCACTTTTTCGTTTCATCTCATGGTTAGTGTGTAAATTTCTCCTATATACTGGTAGTATGATTTGGAAGGCACGAAGTTCACTTTCAGTAAGGTTATCAGCTCATCTATTGAATTAAAAGTTTGGTCTACCAGTGTTTTTCGGGCTTCTCCTTGTAACTTGGCTATAACACTACGTAATAAGTCTACTTCTTGTTCAGGAAGTAAAGCCGTTCGCCCGTTTTCCACATCTTGTATGAACTCTTGTAAAGGTGTAGTACCGTCATAATTCGCTAAATGTCGGATCGCTCAGTCTAGATTGCTGCTGCGTGAAAGATTTGTTAATTGATCTTGTGTACTTAAGAATATTTCCGTCAAATTTGCCAAATGGCCCATGCTGAAGGCACTCTGTTGACTATATAGTTCGATTAATACTTGTGATCTCGCGTCGGGATCTGTAATCGTGCTTAATTCGGCAAGGGTTCGATTTAGGGCACCGCCTTTAGCGTTAGTCATATTAGTTACTTCTTACGTTATACGTAGTAATGTTAAATGGGAAGTAATAGTTAGAACCCTATATTACGTTTCAATTTTAATTGTTATCGAAAAAATTTTACTTAACTTTGGATTTATTTCGGAATTTTAATGTGCGTTAATTTATTTTCAGTAATAGCAAGTAACGATCTTTTTAAAAGGAATCTTTTCTTTGGACGGAGATAAATTAATACGTGCACATATAGTACAGTGCAGCATTTATTTTATTATTGATCTCGTCACATTACAACCACCTTCATTTAAATTAATATTTCTTATTAGTATAATAATAGTACCCTCTTTTAATTTCAATCTATGTACTGGAATGCCATTTTAAGTTAGAGAATTTATAAATTCTATTGGTAAAGCGGCATCGAAATTTGCATTATTACCATCTTGTGCTGAATCTATACTAATATACTCTTTAATAGCTTCTATTTTTTCTAAAATTTCATTGTTAATATTTAATACATTTATATTTCGTATACGTAACGATCTTTTTAAAAGGAATCTTTTCTTTGGACGGAGATAAATCAATACGTGCACATATACTATAGTGCAGCATTTATTTTATTATTGATCTCGTCACATTACAATCACCTTCATTTAAATTAATATTTCTTATTAGTATAATAATAGTACCCTCTTTTAATTTAAATCTATGTAGTGGAATGTCATTTGAAGTTAGCGACACTATCTGAAGTTTTCTTTCAAAACTGTACTATCTGAGCTAAATTAAAATTGCTTGGGCCCCTCTAAACATGGAGTACCATCCATATGATACCTCAGATTTAGGACAGGCATAATCAATTTTAAGGTCAATGTGATACATATAGGACGATACGAATAATACATTTTCCAGACAAAACCTCAGATAGTACAGGTTTGAACGATAACTTCAGATACGAGGGTAGTTCAATAAGTCTTTAGAATGACCAACAGATGGCGCGCGAATCGCTCCAAATCATCTGTTTTCAGTCAGCACCACTCCCGACTAGATATATGGTGCAGTCACAGTCCACATCTTCTGAGTTTACGTGTTTTTATAACCAATTGAAAAAAAAAATTGCTTGTTAAGAAAAATGGAAAAAAAACGAGTTCAGAGCGGTAATTAAACATTTTCATTTAAAGGGTTTAACCTTATATGAGATAAAAAATGAATTGGACTCAGTTCATGGCACATCTGCCCCTGCCTTAGCAACGGTTTATAACTGGGTAAATGAATTTAAGCGTGAGAATAAACGCAATAGAGTGGTCGCCTCTGAGGCTCTTTTGGCGCGCATAAGTCGGAATCCTGAGGAATTTTTTCGTCGATTTGTGATTGTGGATGAAACATGGATACACCACTACACTCCTGAGACAAAGGAACAATCCAAACAGTGGATTTCCACAGGCGAACCAGCTCCAAAGAAGGCAAAGACCGTAAAGTCAGCTGGTAAGGTTATGGCTACAGTTTTTTGGGATGCACGTGGAATTATACTTATTGACTACTTGGAAAAGGGTAAAACAATTACTGGTGAGTATTATGCATCATTATTAGAGCAGCTGAAAGAAGAAATTAAAAAAAAACGACCACATTTGGCGAGAAAAAAAATTCTCTTTCATCACGACAACGCCCGAGTTCACACATGCTTCGTTTCAATGGCTAAAATTGAAGAACTAAAATTCGAATTGGTCGAACACCCACCGTATTCACCAGATTTAGCCCCCAGTGACTTTTTCTTATTTCCAAACTTGAAAAAATGGCTCGGTGGACAGAGATTTACGGACAACGAAGACGTCATTGCCTCTGTAAGTGCTTATTTTGAGGAACTTCCGAAAACGCACTTTTCTGAAGGATTAAAAAAACTTAAAAAGTGATTGACCAAGTGTATAGAGCTCCAAGGAGATTATGTTGAAAAATAAAAAAAAATTTACCAAAAAAAAATTGTTTTTATACTTTATTCTAAAGACTTATTGAACTACCCTCGTAGTACCGTTTCCAAGCAATCTCTCAGATAGTATCATTTTGAACAAAAATTTTAGATAGCACAGTTTACGTCTGACCCGGCGTTTTGTTGATGCCAGAATGACTTTTTCTCAAATTTCGTTTTAATTTATATTGATAGTTTTGCCATAAATTTCAGTAATAATATTATTAGGAGAGAAGCGGCATGACTGGCACACTTAAGCTTGATTATCGATTATTTAAATGAAACAAACATTAAAGATAAATGAAACTGTACGTAATTCTAGATTAACATGTTTCGTTTTGTAATAAACATTTGTTGTTTATTTATCATTTATAAATAGTTGAACATGAACGAATGAATAAAGAAAAATAAATTTGCTCCATCCAACCCACTGGCGGCTTGGTGGCGCACTCGTATTAATGATTCAAATTTCTTTATAAAAAAAAATTTTTTTTTAAATGTTGGGATTAAAATAAACACTAAAAGTGATTGTGAATTTAATTTAATAATTATAAATACTGCTAAGTTAATTAATTATTTTACCAACATAAAGATGTTTATTGAACTTTCTCTTGTGTAACGTTCTGAACCAAAGTTGGTTAAAAATTACTTTTCTCTGTTTTTCTCAATGACTTTCGTGAATATTTTTCTATTTTTGGTATGATTCCTATTTTAGTACTATTCAATCGAATAAGCTAATTTTCATCTTTAAACACAAAAAAAAGTATCAAGATAATCGGGTGCGCCATCCAAGCCACTGTGACAATCAAGCCTCTTCTCCACTAGTAGATAATATTTTATTTGGTAATTCAATTAGTTCATTATTATTTTCAAAATTACTTGAATAAGTTCGATCTCTAATATTTGAAACCATTATTTAAATGCCTATTTATTTCTACCTACTATTTAATTATCTTTTAAGGTATTCTGCTAGACTTTCTTCATAAATTACTATTTTTAAAACATTTTCAAACTATTATTATTTTATTAAGTTGGTAGAATCTATTACTCACTGACGGTTTTAAAATCTAGGCTAAAAAATACAAAATACGAAATTTTGAGAAATAACATATAACACAAATAAATAAGGTTAATTTAACTGCAAACAACTTCACTCATCATTGTTAATATAATAAATTACATGGACGTGGAGAATAAATTGGTAAAAATAGTAAAAGTAATTAAATCAATTACGGAACTGTAATAAAAAAGTTTCTATAAATTAAATTAAAATCTTAACAAAAACACTTGTACTAATACAAAAACAACACTAAACAGTTACTCTGATTTCCTCGCAACTGAGTTTTTCTACCTCCGGAGGGTGGGGCAAGGCGAATAAGACGGAAGTAACGTTTGTCATCCTGCACCGTCAGAGATACACTGAGTACAAGAGACTCGCGAAACCCGTGGGCAGTGTCAATAATAAGTATTAGGAAAGTAAAAGACACTAGACTACGGCTCTGCGATGGGGAGGTTGGACGCGCGTGGGGTGCGCGTGGCACGGGAGTCGCTCCGCTACACGCACACATACATACATAGTGCAGTTCAGTGTAGTGGCGCTGTCCCGCATGCGAGGAATATCTCTATAATAAAATACGTAGACAGACTATTGCCGCGCACGGCTGCGTGCCACTTCCGAGGGATTTTTTCTTTCGAGGGTATGTAGGAAATTACACCTAAGGCACACCCGACTGGGTCCGCACAGCCGGATAGTGTGGGGCTGGTTGGGGATGCATCTGTAATGCGTATAATATTGGAGGAAAAATAAAATAAACAAAAACCCGGACAAACTACACAGCCGTTGTATCGCAAACCGACCCACTAAAACCTACCATCCTTTCCTTTTCTGGCGGAATCCACCCTGGTACCGCTTATCACATTACCTCAGAGTAGTGCCATTTTAATTCATAACCTGAAATTAATTTAAAAATTTATAATTTTAAATCTCCCTAGGGGCCGTCAGATCTAAACCGTCTCATTTACACGCGTATTTAAACCGGCGCATTTCATCTCCGTACTGAAAGGAGAAGTTTCCCTGTCCCTCCCTGCGACATTCATAAAATGAGAGAAAATGTGCATCTCCCAGTTAAGAAAGCGTCCCATCTTCTCCCAACACATCCATTTCTATAGAGTCGTCCGACGTCTTTGGGTTATGTTGGGGTGTCGGAGCGTCTCCCAGCGCTTCATTCATACCTTCATCGATTGCCCTGTCTAGGTACCATTTCTTTTGTCGTAGGACCGTCTCGGCGAATTTTGCCGTGGCGGCCCACTTATTCTCGGCGGGCAGCATTTCGCCCACGATGGTCTCAGTCGTGAATTGTCCGACCTAGTCGAGAAGAGCTGTTCCTTCTTCGATTCACTTTTCGCAAACGAAAAACGTGTGAAACGCATCGTTGCAATCAGCGGAACAGAAGATGCGACTCAGGCTCTGAGCTTTCTCCATACGATTGAGGTATGTGCAGAAGTACCCATGGTTACTCAGGAATCGGGTCAAGTAGTAATTTACCTCCCCATGGTCTCTGTTAATCCAAGGGGCCAGCTGGTCAATCAACCTTGCTGTCCATTAACCCTTGGTTGTGGTTATCCAGGATCGTTGCCATGTTTACATGGTGCGTTCCCGTTCCTCTCTATGGACTGTTGCTCAATAACGAGTAATGCGAGTGCCGAGATAGTGCGATGGGCGCTGGTGACTCTGAGAGCTCCTTTACGCTGAACAGAAGTGAGTCGAATCCAGTATGAGTCCTTCTCCATTGCATCGGCCCATATTTCAGAACCGTACAATAAGATGAATGTAATGACTGACACGAGGAGTCGACGCTTCCTTGCTATCGGTCCACTCGTGTTCGCAATGAGACGGCTCAACTATGCGTATTTTTGACCGTTTTATTCTCTGCATACGCTAGGTGATGAAAGAAAGTAAGCTTAGTGTCTAGTTTGACTCCCAGATACATAGCGTCCCTCCTTGTCGAAACCTCCGCGTCTCCCACATACATGGGGAAGATGGTCTCAATCCATTTGCCAGTGAAGGGCACGATCTGTCTTAGCGGCTGCCACTTCCTTGGCATATATGATATACTAATAGTTGTGTTCAGCATGTACAAACTGAGATAAACAAACAAGGGGTAATATTTATTTATTTTTCGACGTGTTTTTTTAATAAATTCTGTTAATATTTGTAAATGTTTTTTAACTTATTAACATGTTTGATTGTATTAATAGTATCATTATGAAAGTATATAATCAAAATCTCAGAAAATTTGAGTTTGAAAGCATTTCTTTCTTGGTCAATAATTATATCTTTAAAAATAGTCAATCTCATTTCAATAGCAACATCACCAGTTCGTCATAACAGTATGAAGCAAGCTAGACAAGAGGAGAGGATTACCGTTTCGGGAGATGGTTCCTGAAGGAAACGAGGGTATTCGTCGCTTTTTGGAGTTGTATCTTTGATTGGATGGCTTACTGGAAAAATCGTCGATGTGACTGTAAAATCTAAATATTGTAAGTCTTGCGAGCACTGAAAAAATAAAACAGAAACATCTGAATACGAAACATGGTATGCATCACACGCCGATTTATGTCGAACAAATCATGAAGGTTCATGTAGTAAAATGTAGGTAGATGTTGTTATTGAAATATTTTCTCGTTCCGACAGTTTCCACGACCTAAAGTATGTGAATTATATTGGTGATGGTGACAGCAAGACTTTCAAAGGCATACTGGATTCTAAACCGTACACCAATTTTGAACTACAAAAAAAGAGTGCATCGATCATGTACAGAAAAGAATGGGAACGCGTCTTCGAAATCTAAAAAAAAAATACGAAAGGCCTTGGAGGAAAAGGAAAATTAACAAATAAGTTGATTGATAAATTAACAATTTATTATGGTTTGGCAATGTGGAGGAATCCAAATTGCATAGAGAAAATGAGGAATGAAATCTGGGTAACTTTGTATCATAAAATATCCACCGACGACAATCCTCAGCACGATAATTGTTCAGATTCCTGGTGTGCTTGGAAAATCGAACAAGCTGAAGGTTCGTTTGACACGTTTCATCATGAACCGCCACTTCCTGAAGAAGTTTGTGAAGCCATTGAGCCTGTTTATACAGAGTTGATTCGAGATGAGTTGCTGCACCGTTGCTTAGGAGGTTATACTTAGAACAACAATGAAAGTTTCAATGCCACCGCTTGGAACTTGGCTCCGAAATCGTACTCGAGTGGCAAGAAAGTTCTGGATATTGCCCCTGATATTGCAGTGTACAATTTTGATGATGGCCTGAAATGTGTCCTTCGAATTATGAAAGCTCTGAAGATGGAGATAGGTCTGCAGGCTTACAGTTTTTGTTGTGAAGCCGACGATAAGCGCATCATACACGCTGAGCGCTGTCTGTTCGATGCAGCGAAAGAGTCGCGATCGAACATAAAAGCAATAAGAAAAGAAGACGAGGAGGAGAATTTGCATTTCGAAGGACAGCTTCATGATCCTGGCATTGAAGACTAACGGTAAAAAAAATTCTTTAAATGATTTCCTCATTTTTTTACGTCCGAAACTGATTTTGAAACTTTAAGTTGACGTTTCTCGAAACGAGCTTTTCTCAACGGGCACGCAGCATAACTTGAACAGTTTTTATCCGATCCATTTGAAATTTTAACCATATCTTAATTATTATACTTCGAAGTGAATCACGTAGGGGATTTTTAATAAATTGATTTAAACAATTTTTATAAACAAAACCGTGCCTTTTTTTTCATGAAAATTTTTAACTTATTTTCAATTTACTGCCAAATTTGCAAAAATTAATATTTTAAAAATCCCCTTCATGATTCACTAGCTATTAACATCAAGAATGAGTGGATTTTTTTGTTCCAGGTTGTAATGTGCGATTGGTACACTGCGTGCCGCAGAGCGCTTCCGATGTAAGAGGCCTTAAAAGATCGGCTATAGCGATAGTCATTTTGTATTTTTTTACTCAATTTCTTTTTAAATATACTATAATATTAGACTAATAATATATCCAAATATCATTTCTATATAACCTTTCTCTCCATTAAAAAAAATACCCAAAAAACGCTTTTTTTTCGCTATTATAGTGGTGTTACCCCTTCAGGAGTCATAGATACTTCATCCCAAATGATAATTTTAAACTTTTGAAGCTTTATTCCGTACTCTGAATATAGTGTAATATTACATGTAGTTTCTTCAGTTATATTTAAAGGGAATTTGAAAGTTAAATGCGAAGATTTACGATCTAATAGTAGATTAACTACTATTTCTGTTCATGCCACTAGTAGAACTAGAAAGTATCCATTTTTCAAGTAAGTAATTAATAAATTTAGTAAATAACTTTAACACTATCACCTGGACTATCAATAAAAAAACATTTATTATCATTATTATAATTATCAATTTAATTAATAGTATTTATTATAGGACAGTAGTGTCGCGTTAATTGCCTGGTCTCGGGGCTCTGTAGTAGTGCTATTCCGAGAAATCGGATATTAGTGAGACCCAATCGCGTGCCCTCTTTCCCCTCCTTTCGCTTGTTTCAAAGTTGTACAACACTACAGTTACTTCTACAAAATATCTAGCTCCTTTTATATGTAATAATAATAAGCTTAAATAAAAACATATTTTTTTCTTACAGTCCATTCTTTATATTTTTCATTAAAAATAATTTCTAGCACGTGGATTGTTTTGATAAAGTTGAAACCAAGCAGATAATGTTGTATTTAAATCTTTGTTAATTAACTCCTCTTCACAACCTTCTTTAGAATATACAAATTGTTCATTTTCAAGATGCACTATTAATCTGTATATTACACGAGATATTTCATTTATTGAATATTCATACAATCGAAACATTTCCTCTGAAGGACAGACGTATTTTGTATTTATATATTGGTTTATTTCATCGTGATCGTAAATTATACTTTTATTTTCGTTTTCCTCGTTATTATTATAAGATACATCGATATCACTCAATTTTATAAATTCGTAGTGTTGTCCTATAATAAAATATTTAAATAAATATTTTGCGCATTGAAGTTTCTTTTTTCATTTATTATTTTTTTAACGTCGCCATATTTGTGCTCTCATGTGATGCTAATCGACGACGGGGGTCTGCGGTGTGTTTGTAAACAAAGCACATGCAATTTTTTTACAAAGGTGCTTGTAAAAATTGTATCAGTCGGCAGAAACCAGGAATCGACCCGTGTCACCGGCGTGAGAATCCGACACTCTGCGGACTGAGCCACCGTAGGCCCCCATTTAACAGTTGAACAAACTTCAATATTGATATGAAAATTGAATTTTAATAATAAGTAGAGATTATATGGATCAATAAAGCTATTGTCAACATATCGTTTTGCTTCATCCTAGAGGAAGCTTTGCAATAGTAAAAAAAAGTTTTCTTAAAAACATGTTATAAACATGTTTTAGACCATTTGGAACCAAAATCCACTATTTTTAGAAAATGTCCGTATGGATGTGTGTGTATGTGTGTGTGTGCGTGTGTATTTGTGTATGTATGTGCGGTGAGTGTGTATGTGTGTGTGTATGTTTGCGTGGGTGTGTGTTTGTGTGCGTGTGTGTTTGTGTATATGTGTGTGTGTGTGAGTGTGTATTTATGTGTGTGTGTATGTTTGTATGTGTGCGTGTTTGTGATTGTGCGTGTGTGTGTGTGTGTGTCTGTGTGTGACTGTGTGTGTGTTTGTGTATGTATGTATCCCTCTATATCTCGAGTAATCCACGATAAAAATTAATGCTTCAGAGCTCATTTTTTTTGTTTTTCTTAAAGGAAGGAGGCACAAAAATAATTTTTTTGTTTTCCGTTGCGTCTTGGTTTTTTTAGCGGTTTTTCGATTTTTTAGTATTACTTTTCCGGCCTTTTTAATACCTTAGATAAAATATCATCGAACCAGTGAAAATGCATTTAAAAGAGCATAAAATTACCTAACTTTTCGACCTGAAAGTTTGAATAGGTCATTTCCCTTCTTTTGTTATATACAAAATTGTCATTTTTTGTTTGAACGGTTATATCTCGGAAACATATGAGGGAAAATTTTTGAAAAAATTTTAGTTGATTGAGAATATGGAGAGAAATATTCAGTAATATTGTTGAGTCTTAATACTTTTCTAAGTTCGTATTCTAGCCTGATCATAGTAAATAAGTATATATATATATATATATATATATATATATATATATATATATATATATATATATATACACTAGCGTCCCCCGTCGCGGCTTCGCCCGCGAGAATAGTGTATAGAAATCATAATATATTGTAAGAATATTTCCCGTTTCGGTTTCACCCCGGAAATTTCTAGTAGTCTTCAAAAAGGTCCAGATTCTCAAAATATTTCAGGGTAGATAACGTTTCTCGTTATGTTACTGTTTGGAACTAAAATAAATTGATTATCAGGATTTCCGGTGCGCAAAAGGGCTACGTACAGTTGACCGTGTGAAAAACATTCTGAACGCAGATCTACTCCAACGTATTTAAAAGTTTGCCCTTGTGATTTATTTATAGTTATTGCGAATGATATCTTTATAGGAAACTGTAAACGCTTGAATTGAAATGGTAAATCCGTCGGTATCATGGGGATTCGAGGAATAAAAGCTATTTCTCCTGCTGCTGGCCCAGTGAGAATAGTAGCTTCGATAATATGATTACGCATGACTTTATTTGTAATCTAGTTCCATTACAAAGTATTGGCGGGTTCAGAACTCGCAACAACATAATTGGAGCACCAACTTTCAATGCCAAGTTATATGGCGGGAATCCAGCTGGAGTGAGAGAGTTAAAAAATTATTGAGGGTAATGGACAGCATCTTCTGTATTAACCACTGCATCAATCGCCCTATATTCTCGAGTTTCACCATGAAATTTCTTCAAGACGTTATCATTGATTTCCTGCGCAGTTATATTTCTTGGAGAAATTATTGCTCTTTCACATAGCCAAACGTAAGGCTTTTGATGTAAATTTTGAATATCAGGATAAACATTAGAAATTATATCTTCTATCCATATTCTTGATGATTTCAAACATGCCCTCAAGATATCCGCTCTTGTCCCTTTCGGAATAACTGGCAGAGTCTGCCGAAAATCTCCGGAAAACACAAATGTTACACCTCCCATTAATTTTCCACTTGATCGCAAGTCCTTCAGAGTCCGATCAATAGCTTCGATATGAGCTTTGTGACTCATAGTGCACTCATCCCATACAATGAGAGTTGTTTCTTGCATGATTTTTCCAAGGCGGCTGTTTTTACGAATGTGGCATACAAAATCTTGTTCGCAAGTTACATTTAGTGGCAGCTTGAAAGTTGAATGTGCAGTTCTACCTCCTGTGAGAAGAGTAGCAGCTATACCTGACGATGCCACTGCTAAGGCCATACCTCCTGTTGATCTAACCTTAGCCAGAATCAAATTCATCAGGAAAGTTTTGCCAGTTCCACCAGGTGCATCTAAAAAAAATATCACCCTTGTTATCACTGACGCTTTTAATAACAATATCGAATGTTACTCTCTGATCAGGTACTAACCTTGGCAAGTTAGCAACAACGAAATTCCGCAGTTTATTTGCATCATACGTATGTCTGTATACATCATCGAGTGGATCATTTGAAATATTTTGGTCGCGAACAGGTGAAGGTAGACTGACATCTGTCAGATATTTCTCACAGAGACTCACAACTTTATCTTCAATTTGTATGAGACCTTGATTGAAAATATTATCAGAATATGTTAAGGAGTAGTCGTTTTGTATTTGACACTGCCTGTGGAGAATATCCTCACAGAAATGAGTTTGAAATTCTTGCCATAACAGTAAAGGTTGAGAAGGCTGACAGAAGACTAATATTATAGCAAATAAATCTCTCAATTTGGATGGCGTCTGCGAAATTGCAGCGTCAGTTAAAGTATCTTTCCATTGATCATCATTTTCCAATAGTCCTAACAATTGGCAAGCAGCTTTATAAGTGGGCTGGAGAACTCCATTTATAGTCATCAAGCTCTCAAAAGAAGTCGGACCTTGTACATGATGTAATAGCATTCTCAAATGAAAACATTCAGTTTGATTAGGGTGAATAGTATAAACTCTACCCAGTGCCGCATCTCGTTTTACTCCAGGATAACCTTCAACATCTTGTCCTCGTTGCCTTTTCGAGAATGTGTTATTACTCCATGTATAGTAATGTGGAACTTCGTAATACAATAGTGTTTGTGCAAATTCATTTGACGACATAGGTCGAAAAATGCCGTAAGAGTAGTTCTTCGTGGAGTTTCTACCACTTGCTGTATATTGACCTCTGAGAAATACACGCGTTGATGATTTTGTAGGTGAACAGCAAGGTGTACAACTGTAGGGTACCGTTCATGAATGGGAAACTCTAAAAATCGCCAAACAGCTTCTGAAGTGCATATATAACGGCCATTGATGTAATTATTTATTTCATCAGAATTCATATATACTTTATAGCTTGCACGGAATGGCAGTACTCTATATTTATATGAGCAACAAAACACCGTGATAACATAGAGCAATATGGAACCACCCAACGGTTATCTACTTCGAAGGTGGTATTACGCGATGTCAAAATAGCAGTGGCTCCTCCATTTTCGGGAGATCTCCTTCGATAAGTTGGGTATCCATCATCTCCAGTTTGTGTTTCTGTGATGAATTGTCGTGGATATCTTTTTGAACATCTCCCATTGACCATACAAGGTGATGTTGGATTAAGCGCACCACAGGGACCATGAATCATATTTTTACATACGATGTCGTAGAGCTGAGGATCAGACTGTCTATCAGGCAATTCAGCAGAAATTATTTTGTCAATTTCATCTGGTTGAATTTTAGAACGCAACCATAAAAGTATATGAGCATGCGACAAGCCTCGTTTTTGCCACTCAACAGAATACATGTGACATTCAACGATGCCGAAAATATTTTTCTTTGTCAAGAGATTCATTAGTTTTTTCAATTTCAAATGAATAACTCGCGATGTAATATCGTGCCTATGTGAAGAAACCTGTCCTACGAATAATTCTTTCTTTCTCTCAGGCCAGTCGGGGTTGCATGTGAAAGTCACGAACAAATCAGGACGTCCAAAGTTGCGTACGTACACCATGGCATCCTGAGTTTTTTCATGCATGAACCGAGACCCTCCTGTAAAAGAAGAGGGAAGAATAATGGATTGTCCAATGTTTCTGGGGTTCACATCAGCATCTTGATTTAATGCATCTCGCAAGTGAATGTACTCGTCAGCACGTAACTTCGTTTGGTTATGTTGGATGTAGCTTAATCGTTCCGATATCATTTTTGCCATCGTATCAACCAGGTATTGATTAAATAGGTTTCTAAAATGGTGAAGATAGTTATCTTCAACCTCTCCTCTAATCATAAGTCTATATGCATAAAACTGCATACAGGGAACTGTTTCGAAACGATTAGAATTGTTTTGTTGCGGAATGGTTACATAGTATCCATCCTCTCCTCTTATGAACAGAAGAGGATACTGAAGAGAATCATAGGCTCTATGAATTTCAGAAACTCGCTGCAGATCTCCACTTCGACTTTGCAAAACAATGTCTCTTGGACCTTTATCTTCATCGACCAGCAATACTGCAACTTCATTGGTTGTAGGAGCGTTATATCGTCCTCGGTGTTCATTAGATGGAACACGATCAGCGTGTATGATTAATTTCAAATTTTCATCAGTGTTCATTGCCCTATTTTCTAAGTTATATTTGAAGCTACGAATCAGATGATTATGCTCTTGTAATGATTGCTGTAATGATTCTATGAGTTCTCTTTTCAACGATGGATTAATATTCGATCGAGTTGATATTTGATCTGCATCAGAAAGAAAATAAATTTGCAGGAATTGGTGACTTTCATTAGAATGAGGAAGTAAACTACCTATCAAATGGTAGACTTGTCCTTGAATTTTAAAAGTAGGCATGTAATTTCCATCCCTTACTTCCTTACAACCAAAAGATGTCATTTGAAACAAAGCGTTATACTGTCTCACATTATTGAGAAAGTGATTGGAAAGTCGATGGTCAGTGATTAAACTACGAAAAAGTTCAGGAGGATCCTGAATGAGTGGAAGAGATACTTTTCCACCAGCACAGCAAAGGCCAGAAGCTTCATCTTTCCATCTCTTGGCTCCACATTTTGAACAGATTTTATCCATAGCACCTATTTGAATGAACTTTATTTCGAGATAATTTACTAATGGATTATATGAGAATGCTGACTTAAATCCAAAAGTACCTCGAGAACTTACAACTAAGGGTTGAATTTGAGATTGGTGGACTACATTATTCATAGGAAGAACCTCAACATTCTCAATTTCTTGATCATGGAGGGGAAACTGAGGGCCAACTATAGATATTTCTTCATGGACATTGTCTACTGATGGATGAGAATCATCTCGAGACGTCGAAGGTCCAGATATTTCATCAACCGCTTTGTTTCGTCGCAAGTTATACGATGTTCTCGCTCTAGCAGTTTTCCTCGATAAATTGGTCTTAGCTTTAGGCATTTCGCAGATTATGATATATTTTGAACGAAAGTGGAAGGTTATTGACAATGAGAACTGGGAAGTGTAATCGTTATGGATTGGAAAGTGTATATGTTAACAGATAATACTATTTTTTCGAGATAGAAAAAAATACGAAAATGGTAACTTGGTTATATCAAATATACCAAAAAAATTTTCAGTAGAAGATTGCACAGGACACTAATTGCTAATATTAGAAAGAGTTCATATATAGAAGCAAATATTGTCAACGGATCACTTTGTTCTTGCAAAAGTAGACAGCAAAATTTAAGTGTCCGAATTACTCAGCTCTCGCCGAAGATTGGTTTCGAAACTGAATTCGAAATCAGGATAAATTTCAAGCAAAAAACTCCTGTAATGTTGGAACTAATGGCAGAGCGTGCGCGCAGAGGAACTACTTCCGCGGGCATAACACGCATTCATACGCGCAAAGAATGTAGGTCTGATATGGATTATTATCGATTTCAATAGATAAAATGATCATTTATATAGCCTATGACATTCGCAATATCGACATCGATCTACTGACAAAATGTCAAATCGATTCATCAAATAGTTTCCGAGATCCTAAGTAACAAAGGAAAAAGTGCTGTCTCTTTATAAATAGTATAGATATATATACTTATATACTTTTGTATAAAAAATTGTCAGAGAAAACTGAGAAGTAGGTGCGCACTAATTTGACACACACACACACACACACACACACATATATATATGACAATTTTTTATACGAAAGTACCTATAAAAAAAGTACTGAAAATAAATTTCGTCCTCTATATGCGTGTGTGTGTATATATGTGAGTGTGTATGTATGTATACTCAACGCATCAAAACTGTAAAGCGGAGGGTGGGACACTACGGGCACCCATATATTCGAAGGCATGTGGATAATTTATTTTACACTTAAAATACAAAACAAAAAATACGAACGTACTCCTATTTTAATGGAGAATTAATTCCGCTATATTAAATTTCTTTTTTATAAAATATAACCTGCGTAAAAAACAATTTACATATTATCTTAAACTGCCCGTCGGTGGAGCACAATCAGCACGCGAGTGCCTATCAATTTTATTATCAATTATGAGACAAAGAAATGCACATGAAATGGATTATATTTTGTATGAGTTTCATAAAATCACTTTTTTACTGGTTTACAAGTGTTATAACAATGAATAGTATTTGATTAAGCATATTATATTTCCTAATATTACTTTCTCTTTTTCTAATAGTGTATGAATGAATCGGCTCTTATTTATACATGCAAAGCTGGTGAAGAATCCGACATTTTGAATCGTCCATCACATCAATAAAACAAAGTAAAAGTTGCAAAAATCTTTAGATATTTTAAAATGTTTTGCAAATTCTAAAAATTTAATATTTTTAAAAATGTTGAAAATTTTGTATATATAAACATTTTTAAAATTAGTAAACACTGAAAAACTTTTCACAATTTTTAAAATCTTGAAAATTTTGATTATTTAAAAATTTTTTAAATTTGGATAAACTGAAAACTTTTAAAAATTACAATCACATACGACGGTGCCGTTTTATGTACAATTTAAATTAATTCTTGTTAAAGCTATTTGTGAAAAGTTTTTTTTATTAAGGATCAGCAATGCCCCTGCTTGTTCTGCACCACTCTCAAATTTCACATTTATTGAATTTTAATTATCTGAATAGAAAAAAGAAATAAATTAAAACCTATGCAATCCTAAAGTAGGACATATAAGCTTTATGATACATATTTTTTCGAATGCATTGATACCTCTTTTCTTACTTTCCCACGTGTTTGACATTATGCAAATATTTAATGTTTTTCGCTTAAAATTGTCAATCCAATTTTATATGTTACACTTATGTTTGCTTTACTTTTTGAAAATGTGCCAAATATTTGTGCACTTTTTCTTAAATATTCCGGGAAATTTTTCTTTTTAAATACTAATTTTGAAAATAAAATGGAGGTGTCCCTTTAACCCGTCGCGCCCGACGTGCTCCACCCTCCCCTACATACATGCACTGCATGTATCATAACAGCGCTGTTTGTGTCGGGATCTGAAAGTACGGTAATGAGGTTAGCTGATGACAAAGACACAGGTCGACATAGAGAGCAATACGTTTTCTATTTATTTAAGAGATATTACATACTTTTCGCTTTATTTAAACAACTTTATATGTAACACTATAACTTCTAACATCGGTAAAATAAACAAAGTATTGCTATGTATGCTTTCCTGTGTATTTATCAGCAGATATCCCCATTAGCGTACATTGAATCAGTTTAAAACTCAAAATAGCTATATTTTAGATTGATAAATAAATTATACATGGGGTTTTAAAGATACTGTAATATTATGTAAAAAATTCTTCATATCCGAAACGATCGTATTGTCGTAGTTTTGAATCAATGCGCTGAACGATAAAGACTCTGTTAAATAAATCATTTGCAGTTACTCAAAAAATGCGAGTGAGTTGGCCGCATTATAATTTGAATATTCTGAGATAAAATATATAAGGTACATTGTTCACTCTTCTAATATCAATTTTCTATTAAAACACTATAATAATTGACTATATTACTGTTTTCTTAGGTAAGCAAACATTGAGTTGCAAACCCACGCATAATAGGATGTAACGTTGCCGAAACGTTTCTCCAAAGTATTTTTGGAAACTTAGGTACGTTCCTTAAACGACAGAACCTTTCGAATAAACGTACCAATCTGATTGTATCATCCGGATGATACAACCAAATTAGTGGATTAGTCCAAAGGGTTTTTATCCATTTTTATTATTTTTACAAATTTCTTTAATGTTTCTGTTGAAACCTGGAATCTTATGGAATGAGTGTATGCTGTGTGAGTGCGTGTATGTAAGCGTGAGTGTGTGCGCCTGTGCATGTGTGTGCGTATGTGCATGTGTGTGAGTGTGTGTGATTGCGTGTGTATTGCTGTCTATATATGCGTGCATCTGTGTGCATCAGGGTGGTTGAAAATTCCTAAAAGTTTTCAAATATCAACAGCAAGCCTCTAAAAAGTTGGTATTTGCAAAAGAAATAACTTTCCTGCAAACCGGGTGCTTGATTTAACATGTAAAGGTGACTATATCGAATTAAAGGTTTTTTAAAGCACACATAGGCAATTTTTCTGTAAAATCGAAAATTAAATAACTAAAACTCAATTATTCATACTAGAAAACGTTTTGGCATCCGAATATACTACTAGAATTGAAAACCAGTTGCATCCCAAACGGAGAAAAAAGTACACCCAAAACCCATTACCGCAAAAGACTTATACCCTAAACCAATAAACCCATAAACCCAAATTCCATAAATGCAAAACCCATAAACCCTAAAACCCACAAACCCAAAACCCAACACAAATAAGCCCACAAATCCAAAACCCATAAGACGAGAAACCATAAACACAAAACCGATAAACCCATAAACCCAAAACCCATAAATATAAACCCATAATCATAAAACCGATAAACACAAAGCACATAAACTAAACACCCATAAACCAAAAACCCATAAGACGATAAACCATAAACCCAAAACCAATAAACCCATAAACCTAAATCCCATAAATATAAACCCGTAAACATAAAACCCATAAACACAAAACACATAAACCAAAAACCCATAAACCAAAAACCCATAAAAACAAAACCCATAAACACAAAAACAATTAACTCGAAACCCATAAACCCAAAACACCTAAACCCAACACCCATAAACCAGAAATCCATAGATCCATAAACCCAAACCCAAAACCTACAAACCCCAAACCCACATACCCAAAACCCATAAACCCAAAATCCGTCAACTCAAAACCCGTAAACCCAAAATCCATCAACTCAAAACCCATAAAACCAGAAACTCAAAACCGCAAACTCATAAAATAAAAACCAAAAAACGCATACATACCAAACCCATTAAGCTAAAATCCATAAATCGACAGCCCATAAACCTAAAACACATACACCGAAAACCAATTAACCCAAAACCCAACACCCATAAACCTAAAATCCATAATCACGAAACCCATAAACCCAAAACACATAAATCAAAAACCCTGTTGGTTTGAAATGCGCGCGCTGGTTTGCGAGAGAAGCCGACAGATGGCGCCAGTAGCGCCGCGCTGCTCCGGCACCACCGGAGAGGATGGCAGCTGCGGGCAGTGTAGCTCCGGCCTTCATAGCGTGAGGACGTGATCGAGAGCGGCTCCACCGACACTCCGTATTTGTATCACATTCAATTTTAAGATTACTCATTTCATTGTACAATTACTCTCGTATTACATTAATCAACTGTAACTTAATTATTTTCTTTTGTACGACCCGAGCTGACTGGCTGGGCGAATTATCTTCCGGATCAATAAGCTTGAATTAACTTAATAACGCTTGACTTAATTATTACTTCACCTTTCAGTCTCCACCGCCTTCGGAACGAGCTTCAAATTGAGCGTTTGCATCAAGTGGGGAAATCTGTGATTACACTAATTTCATTCAATTGGTCCTTCGAGCCGGATTCATCACTGCTAATCTACGTAGAACGCTGCACACAGGTTAGTCCAGTGTGCATAGTGCAGTGTAATGAAATTTCGTGAAGTGAACATTTCTAACACTCGCGGCGGCCATTCATTGCCCTATCGTGCGTCGCCACGTGACGGGTCGCGACGGAAGTGCGCCAGCGTCCATCTTGTGTGCTCTGGCGCGTCGTCGGGTGGCCGCTCGGATCTAGTGCGGCGCGCCGTTATCTCGCATCGAACAGTGCTCGTCATATCCTCACGAAACCATGCGGTCCGCGGCGGAAGTGCACTCGCGTCCATATCGATGTTGGTGTGGCGCGTCGTCGCAGTGGCAGTTAAGTCGGTGACCGCTCCTATCCATCGCGCATGTACCGACGTTTCGCCCCAGGCTCGCAAGGTATTCGATAGTTCGTGGTGGCTTTGTGACGTAGCGCGCCCGTGTCCGTTGGATGAAAGATATAGTGTCGTCGAGTGACCGGTCGGTAATCTCTCGGGTTGGGTTCGGCATGCTGCCGTTTGATACGGCAGATTCACACAACATTATCGATCGGGTAGAGTTGCTCGAGATAGACGCGTGATCGCAGTCAACCTTATGTTGCTGCACTTCGCTCTGTTGCCGACCGCACAAGTCCGACGCGCATGTGACGAGGTTTTATCTTATACTCACCACGCGTTTGAAAGTGACAACTAGAGCAGATCGAAGTTGATCTCGGTCTGCCGACGTGGCACGCAGCGGCGTCGCTCGCCGACTCATACGCATCATATGTTGCGCTCGGGAGGGGAGGCATACCTTGATGAAGATTCTTCTCGCCATTAGTGCTGTCGCAAGCGCTCCGCCGTGCCGTGAGTAGCATTGACTCCAGGTCGGTGCAACCACGTAAGCTGCCTTGCTATCTGTTCCTCGCCCCAATGCTGCCACCGGGGGCTCGAGGATCGCGCTCGCTCGCCTGTCACTCGTCGGTTGCCTTTCAACTGGCATCTCGCCCCAATGCGGCGTCAGTGGGGCTCGAGGACGGCACTCGCTCGCCGCGTACACGCAGTTTGCCATCGAACTAATGTCTCGGCCCGCTGCGGCATCAGGGGAGGCTGGAGGATGCGCATACTCGCCTCTCGCATCAGCCACCCAGTCGGTGCACATCTTGCCGCGCTGCTGCATCAGTGGAGGCTTGAGGTTGATTTAGTTTGTCCGCGTAGATTATTGCATCCTCACGACCTTGGTGCTTGATTCGTTTTAACCCTCGCTCTATTACAATGTCGTCGGGACAGGGCTCGAGGGCCGCTCGGTTGTCACGCCTCTCGCCGGCCATGACGCTGCCTCGCGAAGTCGAGCCTCCGCTCATGAAGAGCGTCGAGCTAAGCATGTTATAGTTTACAGGTGCAATGGCTGAGCTGGTGACCACCCAACATGCCCTCGTGGCAGTCATCAAGAACTTCGTAACAACGCTGCAGGCCACTCTCCCTGACGACTGGACGGTAGGCATGGTGCAGGCCCGAATGGAGGTACTGCAAGGGTACTGGGCTGATTTCGCGCGCTGGTTTGCGAGAGAAGCCGACAGATGGCGCCAGAAGCGCCGCGCTGCGCCGGCGCCACCGGAGAGGACGGCAGCTGCGGGCAGTGTAGCTCTGGCCTTCATGGCGTGAGGACGTGATCGAGAGCGGCTCCACCGACACTCCGTATTTGTATCACATTTAAGTTTAAGATTACTCATTTCATTGTATAATTACTCTCGTATTACATGAATCAACTGTAACTTCATTATTTTCTTTTGTACGACCCGAGCTGACTGGCTGGGCGAATTATCTTCCGGATCAATAAGCTTGAATTAACTTAATAACGCTTGACTTAATTATTACTTCACCTTTCAGTCTCCACCGCCTTCGGAACGAGCTTCAAATTGAGCGTTTGCATCAAGTGGGGAAACCTGTGATTACACTAATTTCATTCAAACCCATAAACCAAAAACCCATAAAACCAAACCCATAAACACAAAACCCATTAAATCAAAACCCATTAAATCAAAACCCATGAACCCAAAACACAAAAGCCCAAAACCCATAAGCTTGAATCCAAAAAACCAATAAATCTATAAACTCAAAATCCATAAACACAAAACGCATCAGCCAAAAACCCATACGCCCAAAATCCATAAACCCAAAACTATAAAACTCGAAAACGATAACCCCAAAAACCCTAGCTAAAATCCATATACCCTCAACCCATAAACCTATAAACCCAAAACCTATAAAACCAACACCCATAAACCCAACACCCATAAACCCAAAACCCATAAACTCAAAACCCATAAACCCAAAAATCCAAAACCGATAAACCCGAAACTCACAATCCCAAAACCCAAAAATCCAAAACCCATAAACCTAAAACCCATAAATCCAAAACCCATAAACACAATACCCATAAACCCAAAACCATAAACCCAAAACCCATAAGCCCGAATCCAATAAACCTATTAATCTATTAACCCGAAACCCATAAGCTCGAATCCAATAAATCCATTAATCTATAAACCCAAAAGCCATAACCCGAATCCAATAAACCTATAAACCCAAAACCTAAAACTAATTAACCCAAATGCGATAAACTCGATACCCATAAACCCAAAACCATTAACCCAAAACCCATAAACCCAAAACCCTAAACCCAGAAACCCAAAACCCATAAACCCAAAACCCATGAACCCAAAACCCGTAAACCCATAAACCCAAAACCCATATACCCAAAACTCATAATCCCAAAACCCATAAACCAATCAACCAATAACCTATAAACCAATCAACCAAAAACTCATAAACCCAAGACCCATAATCCCAAGACTCATAAACCCAAGACCCACAAACCCAAGACCCATAAGCCCGAGACCCTTAAACCCAAAACCAAAAAACCCATGAATCCAAAACCCATAATCCCAAAACCCATATACCCAAAACGCATAAACCCAAAACGCATAAACCCAAAACCCATAAAACCAAAACCCATAAACCAATCAACCCAAAACTCATAAACCCAAGACCCATAAACCCAAGACTCATAAACCCAAGATCCACAAACCCAAGACCCATAAGCCCGAGACCCTTAAACCCAAAACCAATAAACCCAAAACCCATGAATCCAAAACCCATAATCCCAAAACCCATAAAATCAAAACCCATAAACCCAAAACGCATAAACCCAAAACCCATAAACTCAAAACCCATAAATCCAAAACCCGTAAACCCAAAACCCATAAACTCAAAACCCATAAACCCATAAGCCCAAAACCCTTAAACCCATAAACCCAAAACCCATAAATCCAAAACCCATAAACCCAAAACCCATAAACCCAAAATCCATAAACCCATAAACCCAAAACCCATAAACCCAAAATCCATAAACCCAAAACCCATAAACCCATAAACCCAAAACCCATAAATCCAAAACCCATAAACCCAAAACCCATAAACCCAAAATCCATAAACCCATAAACCCAAAACCCATAAACCCAAAATCCATAAACCCATAACCCATATATAACCTCTTCGAAATAATTGAGAAAACCACTGCTAACTGTTTTAGCAGAATGATTTCTCATACATAGGTACCGAAAAACTCTGCTTGCTCTCTTCGCTCGCTGCTGATAGTACCTGTAATAGTTGTATAGATTAATGCATGGTTCATATATATAAGAGAGAGAGAGAAAGAGAGAGAAAGAGAGAGAGAGAGAGAGAGAGTATATGACGAGCTGTAATTTCCCATCATGCACCCCTCCCCCAGACGCTGCTAACCGGAGGTGTGTCAGCTCGACTACAACTCTCTCTCTCTCTCTCTCTCTCTCTCTCTCTCTCTCGTCGAAGCGCCCTGTAAGGGGCGAGGTAAAAGAACTCTCTGTTGCACACATGCGTACTGAGACAGGAAGAAGATTTCTCCAAGTACAAGGTGCGCATTTGTGGAACTCATTCCCTTTTGCCATTCGCACTTTACCATCATTAACCCATTAAAAACCATGCAAAACCTGGCAGAGATATCGAGAAACGAACTGTGTCATCCTTTGCATAACCAAAAAAAAATACTCGTGTTTTTTCTTTTGTCGATTACAATTGTTTATAACAAATTATTTAAACAAATAACCCAAAATGTTGTAATTTTGCAAAACTGAATACGGATATCGATTCTACGGGCAAAAACACGATAAAAACCTATGTAACGTTTTTTTGTCAGAGTTCAATTTGTTAGTGTAAAATACCTATAAACAATCGTACTCTGGGAAGGGGGCATTGACCATGCCAAATACCATGCAAAATATGGCAGAGATATCGAGAACCGAACTGTGCCATCCTTTGCTGATCAGCAGGAACAAATGCTCTATCGACATATTGATCTTCGTCAATGTCAGAATCCTCAACTAAATCAGGTAGATCCCTAACTCTCCGTCTCGACATTATCAATTGCGTTATCGACACAGAATAATGTGATCTATTTTTATGAAAAGTTCTATTCCTAAAGTCTAGTTTCGAAAGATAAGTTTTTTTCAATTGATGTACCACCGTTAGCCTGCCACTCAAACATGATCTCTAACACGGAAGGTTTTGAAAAAATATGGTCATCCAATTGTAGCATGCAACACTATGGTATTCCGCAGGTCAACATCTAAGACGGATGAGAAGGATGATTTACATGTGAAAAGTTCGTTCCTGTTTTAGACTAACAAATTGAACTCTGACAAAAAAACGTTACATAGGTTTTTGTCGTGTTTTTGCCCGTAGAATCGATATCCGCATTCAGTTTTGCAAAATTACAACATTTTGGGTTATTTGTTTAAATAATTTGTCATAAACAATTGTAATCGACAAAATAAAAAACACGGGTATTTTTTTTTTGGTTATGCAAAGGATGGCACAGTTCGCTTCTCGATATCTCTGCCAGGTTTTGCCTGGTTTTTAATGGGTTAATGGCTTTTAAGGCGGCGGTTAAAAAATACTTCGTAAACTTGGATTAATGTTGTTGTCAGTCTTATTTATTGCTTTATTTATTTATTTATTTATTTATTTATTTATTTATTTGTTTGTTTGTTTGTTTGTTTGTTTGTTTGTTTGTTTGTTTGTTTGTTTGTTTGTTTGTTTGTTTGTTTGTTTGTTTGTTTGTTTGTTTGTTTGTTTGTTTGTTTGTTTGTTTGTTTGTTTGTTTGTTTGTTTGTTTGTTTGTTTGTTTGTTTGTTTGTTTGTTTGTTTGTTTGTTTGTTTGTTTGTTTGTTTGTTTGTTTGTTTGTTTGTTTGTTTGTTTGTTTGTTTGTTTGTTTGTTTGTTTGTTTGTTTGTTTGTTTGTTTGTTTGTTTGTTTGTTTGTTTGTTTGTTTGTTTGTTTGTTTGTTTGTTTGTTTGTTTGTTTGTTTGTTTGTTTGTTTGTTTGTTTGTTTGTTTGTTTGTTTGTTTGTTTGTTTGTTTGTTTGTTTGTTTGTTTGTTTGTTTGTTTGTTTGTTTGTTTGTTTGTTTGTTTGTTTGTTTGTTTGTTTGTTTGTTTGTTTGTTTGTTTGTTTGTTTGTTTGTTTGTTTGTTTGTTTGTTTGTTTGTTTGTTTGTTTGTTTGTTTGTTTGTTTGTTTGTTTGTTTGTTTGTTTGTTTGTTTGTTTGTTTGTTTGTTTGTTTGTTTGTTTGTTTGTTTGTTTGTTTGTTTGTTTGTTTGTTTGTTTGTTTATTTATTTATTATCCACCTACAGGGAAAAACTGGACTGGTTAGATCTGAAGGTGAGGAGGGAGTATTTTATGGGGCTGCCGCTTTACAAAGCGGTTGTGATGCGGCAGCCACCAAATCTTACTGCTCTCTTTGAAAAAACCAGGCCAGGACTTCAAGTAGGGGTGGTACGAAAGAGCTCTCGGTTCTGGGGTCGCGCACCGATAAGGGCCTATTCTCATTTAGAGTTCAAGGTGCGCACCTCTGGAATTCGCTCCCAAGCAGTGTGTGGTGCCTGCCATCTTTTTGTAAATTTAAAACTCTCTCTCTCTCTCTCTCTCTCTCTCTCTCTCTCTCTCTCTCTTGGAAAACAGTTATTAAGATACTGGATTTAGTTGCGAGCAGGAGGTACGTGTGCGATCTGTAAATTATTTTCACTGTCGGCTGCTAGGCCTGTTTGCAATAGACACATTGAGCTGCACCAGCTGTCAAAAGGCTGTGCGCAATAACAACGCGCTAATTAAGTGTTATACGTGCACACGCAAATGCCACTCTGCATGCATGAAGTAAGTGCAGAAAACTCGTAGTAGCACTGCTCTCAAGTGTACCTATTGTATAAACATAAGCAACAGAGCCAATACCAGCATCAAGCAGCCGACAAAAACACACACTAGCATAGACGAGAGAGAGAGAAGAATATAAGCAAGACGAGCGACAACAACAAGCCCGTCGCAGGCAATAAGGTTACGAACGAACTTTTTAATATTAATAATAAAATAACAGACAACAGTGAAACTATGCTAAATGAGATTAACACCATAAATATTGGTACACTCATAAATATAAAAATAAATCGTTCTAGCTTAAGTTATGATAATATTGACGCGCATAATGACGAATGCGAGAATTCTGCGAATATTGACGAGGTATCAAATGACCGTAATATTGATAATATTGTTACTATAAATCGTAGCATGGCTTCTCCGTTAGAGGCAACTATTGTTACCAGAGCTAAACCGAAAAAAGTAACTTGTCCAGTACGTAGTAGGCGGGTCCTCTTAGCAAATGGTAAGATATCCACTACAAGCAAAAATGATAAATTAATAATATCGAGTATTTTTGAGGGAGATGAGAGTAAACATAAAGAAATTGCGTATGTTATTTTAGCAAAGGTACTCCCAACCTTAAAAATAGAGGATATCTTAGGCACCCGCCTGCTCCGATCGTACAACTTGCGGTCTGCTGCACCGACAGCAGACAAAAGTGAGCGACGAAGGTCACCGTGGGTTGTTACCCTCTCTCGAGCCGACTTAGTGGATAAAATCATGCGTGCTAAGCGTACCATTACTAGCTTTCACATAAGGGATATTGACGTCACGCATCTCGACCAGAAGACAAAAGACCAACTTTTAACAGGTAGAATATTTATAAATGATATGTTAAACAGTACCACCTTTTTAACCTATAGAACTCTGCGAATGCAAGCCAAAACTCGAGAGAGAGGGTCATCGTGGGGGACTGAGAGTAGGATTTATCAATGTTATCTCTCTTAGAGCTCACATTGATATAATCCGTCAACACCTTTCGACTGGTTCCTCCTGCCACCTCTTTGGGGTGGCTGAGACGCACCTCTCATCTGAGGTCCGGGACGTTCGCGTTCAGATCGAAGGCTACTCAATAATTAGATTAGATAGGAATGAATTTGGGGGTGAGCAATACTATATGCGTACCTTTCATTGGCAATCTCATATTACACATTTTTAACTCCTCCTTGTCTACGGGGGTTTTCCCAGCAACTTGGAGAGGGGCTCATCTAGTCTAATCATCGGCCTCCGACTTCCGTCCAATAGCATTGTTGAGCTTCCTCTCCAAGGTGCTGGAGAAGATAGCCCATGAACAGATCAAAGAGTTCATTTATAGAAAGAAGATCCTTGACCCACTACAGACAGGTTTCCGACAGTATCACAGTACAGAAACTGCATTAATAAAGCTAACTGAGGACATTCGAACGGGTATTAACGATAAGAGAAAACTACTAACGATTCTGTTACTTTTTGACTTTAGCAAGGCGTTCGACACTATATCACCATCTAAACTTCTCTGTAAGCTGATTGGTATGGGGTTCTCTAGGGGTGTGCTTCTGTGGATTAAATTTTATATTATTGGTCGTAAACAAAAGGTCATAAATAGCAATGGGGATTCAGATTGGCTGACCAGTAATCTGGGCGTGCCACAGGGCTCAGTCCTGGGGCCTCTGCTTTTCAGCTTGTACATTAATGACCTACAAGACGTACTGACTGGTGATGATGTTGAACACTTGCTATACGCAGACGACTTGCAAATCTACACTCAAGTTGCCTGGCAGGATCTGCATCGAGATATCCGCCGCATGTCGGATGTGGCGCGGGCAGTGTCAGGGTGAGCCAGTGTGTCCGGACTGAGACTGAATGTGGGGAAAACTGAAGCGATAGTTTTTTGTTCCAAGTACAATATAAATCAGCTGCAAGATCTTGATTTGCCCAGCAGTGAGTTTCAGGATGGCGTGCATGTTCCCTTTTCTGACACTGTCACAAGCCTCTGTGTTGTCATGGACTCCAAACTTACTTGGAAAATGCAGATAGAAGCAATAGGAAAGAAAGTTAACCGTGCCTTCTATAGCTTACGATTATTCCGTCCATGCACCACCGAGGCTCTGAGAAAGCAGCTTGATTGTGCGCTGGTAGTTCCGCATTTAGATTACTGTTCCGTGGCATATCTTGATTTGTCAGAGGAGCTCGAGACAAAGTTACAAAGGTTGCAAAATTCATGTGTGAGATACATATGTGGTGTTAGGCGGGATGAGCACATCAGTCCTCACAGGAAATATCTTGGCTGGTTTACTATAAAGGAAAGACGAGCGTATTTTGTGGGGTTGTTATTGTATAAAGCAATAAACATGAGACAACCTCCGTACCTTGCGGGTCTCTTTTTAAACAACACGGCCAGGACTTCCAGTAGCAATGGAGTAAAAGAACTCTCGGTTCCGGGATCGCGCACTGACACTGGCCTATACTCGTTTAGAGCTCAGGGTTCGCGTTTCTGGAACAACCTCCCCTGCGATGTGAGATATCTTCCATCCCTATGTAAGTTCAAAACAGCGCTGATGAAATATCTCAGACAGCAGAGCGGTGACCAACAAAATTAAAATTAAGTGTTCAATATATGTGTTGATCATTTTAATATTTTATGTATTGTACCTGTCTTAAAATATTTATTTATTCATTCATTCATTCATTCGTTCGTTCGTTCGTTCGTTCGTTCGTTCGTTCGTTCGTTCGTTCGTTCGTTCATTCGTTCGTTCGTTCGTTCATTCATTTATTTACTTATCTATTTATTTATTCGTTTATTTTATCAGGTTTTACATTAACAATATTATTTTAGCAACCAGTAGGAATGTATTTATAGGCGTGATTGGATGCATGAATGTAACTGTAGTGTGTGTGAATATTTTAAAATTGACGTGATAGATATCTACTGTAAATCGTGCGTATGCTAATTTTAAGAACTGACTGTACCTGCTCGAAATGTGACGAAATGTGATAACATGATTATGTGACTTAAAAAATCTTCAAGTGACCCTGAAGGGTCTTTGTGATGGTATCGGTCGCATGTCGGCTGTAGCACGAGCAGTGTCGAATTGGGCATCGTCAGCTGGCCTGCGCCTCAATGTCGGCAAGACAAAGGCGATTATCTTTGGATCTGATCACAACATCAAACAGGTTCAGAACCTTGACTTGCAAGGCATTGAGATACAGACCGGCGTACACGTTCCCTTTGTCGATACAGTTACCTACCTCGACGCGGTGATGGACGGAAGGTTAACATGGAAGCCGCAAGTGAATGCGGTCAGTAAGAAAGTTAATAGAGCTCTGTATAGTTTAAAATTATTCCGTTCTTGCACCACAGAGATAGTGCGGAAGCAGCTGGCATGTACACTGGTACTACCTCACTTAGACTAGCTCAGTGGTTCTTCTTGACGTGTCAGGGGAGCTTCAGACACGACTACAACGTTTACAGAATTCATGTGTGAGATACAAATGTGGTGTTAGGCGTGATGAGCATATCACCTCCTACAGGGAAACAATGGACTGGTTGGATCTGAAGGTGAGGAGAGAGTATTTTATGGGGCTGTTGCTTTACAAAGCGGTTGTCATGCGGCAGCCACCATATCTTAATGTCCTCTTTGAAAAAAACCAGGCCAGGACTTCAAGTAGGGGTGGTACGAAGGAGCTCTCAGTTCCGGGGTCGCGCACCGATAAGGGCCTATTCTCGTTTAGAGCTCAAGGTGCGCACCTCTGGAATTCGCTCCCAAGCAGTGTGAGGTGCCTGCCCTTTTTTATGTAAATTTAAAACGGCGTTAGGCAGGCACCTTAAACAATTACATGGTGACGGGAATACACAGAAGTGAACTTTTCGAAAATCGGTTAATACATTATTTTGTTCATTTCTGTGTAGTCCTAATCTAACTCAGACATTTATTTAGGTTATTTATTTATTTAAATTATTTATTTAAATTATTTATTTATTTTATTTATTTTATTTATTTTATTTATTTTATTTATTTTATTTATTTTATTTATTTTATTTATTTTATTTATTTTATTTATTTTATTTATTTTATTTATTTTATCTATTTTATCTATTTTATCTATTTTATCTATTTTATCTATTTTATCTATTTTATCTATTTTATCTATTTTATCTATTTTATCTATTTTATCTATTTTATCTATTTTATCTATTTTATCTATTTTATCTATTTTATCTATTTTATCTATTTTATCTATTTTATCTATTTTATCTATTTTATCTATTTTATCTATTTTATCTATTTTATCTATTTTATCTATTTTATCTATTTTATCTATTTTATCTATTTTATCTATTTTATCTATTTTATCTATTTTATCTATTTTATCTATTTTATCTATTTTATCTATTTTATCTATTTTATCTATTTTATCTATTTTATCTATTTTATCTATTTTATCTATTTTATCTATTTTATCTATTTTATCTATTTTATCTATTTTATCTATTTTATCTATTTTATCTATTTTATCTATTTTATCTATTTTATCTATTTTATCTATTTTATCTATTTTATCTATTTTATCTATTTTATCTATTTTATCTATTTTATCTATTTTATCTATTTTATCTATTTTATCTATTTTATCTATTTTATCTATTTTATCTATTTTATCTATTTTATCTATTTTATCTATTTTATCTATTTTATCTATTTTATCTATTTTATCTATTTTATCTATTTTATCTATTTTATCTATTTTATCTATTTTATCTATTTTATCTATTTTATCTATTTTATCTATTTTATCTATTTTATCTATTTTATCTATTTTATCTATTTTATCTATTTTATCTATTTTATCTATTTTATCTATTTTATCTATTTTATCTATTTTATCTATTTTATCTATTTTATCTATTTTATCTATTTTATCTATTTTATCTATTTTATCTATTTTATCTATTTTATCTATTTTATCTATTTTATCTATTTTATCTATTTTATCTATTTTATCTATTTTATCTATTTTATCTATTTTATCTATTTTATCTATTTTATCTATTTTATCTATTTTATCTATTTTATCTATTTTATCTATTTTATCTATTTTATCTATTTTATCTATTTTATCTATTTTATCTATTTTATCTATTTTATCTATTTTATCTATTTTATCTATTTTATCTATTTTATCTATTTTATCTATTTTATCTATTTTATCTATTTTATCTATTTTATCTATTTTATCTATTTTATCTATTTTATCTATTTTATCTATTTTATCTATTTTATCTATTTTATCTATTTTATCTATTTTATCTATTTTATCTATTTTATCTATTTTATCTATTTTATCTATTTTATCTATTTTATCTATTTTATCTATTTTATCTATTTTATCTATTTTATCTATTTTATCTATTTTATCTATTTTATCTATTTTATCTATTTTATCTATTTTATCTATTTTATCTATTTTATCTATTTTATCTATTTTATCTATTTTATCTATTTTATCTATTTTATCTATTTTATCTATTTTATCTATTTTATCTATTTTATCTATTTTATCTATTTTATCTATTTTATCTATTTTATCTATTTTATCTATTTTATCTATTTTATCTATTTTATCTATTTTATCTATTTTATCTATTTTATCTATTTTATCTATTTTATCTATTTTATCTATTTTATCTTGTTATTTATTAGTTATTTGTTAATTTATTTATTTTATATGTTAAGTGTTAAGTATGAATGTATTTATTTTATATGTTAAGTGTTAAGTATGAATGTATTTATTAGCGTGAATTGTAAGAGTGTCATATGAATGAGTGTGTTTTTATTTTTTTGACGTGATAGTTATACGTACAGAATTTCGTAAAGTGTGTGTATGTATTCCTTTTATTTTTATCGTATTATGTGATCTTTATTTTATTTATTTTATCTATTTGACGAAGCGTATTCTGTGATGTGTCATTTGACTATCACTAGTTCATTATATTTAGATTTTATAAACTGACGAACTGTTACAGCGAATAATGTTATTCTTTATATAAGAAACGCAATAATTGAATGTTAAATGTGAGATAACAAATGTATAATAGTGACTGATATGGCAGTTGGATTCGACGGACCGGGACCGGTGGTCACCGAGGGAGGTGCTTTCTCTCCCCCTGAGGCGATAGCTAGATGGGGCCGGGAGTAATCTCGTCGTATCCACAGGTCCATTCTTGCGAAAGTCGCTAAGAGGCCTTCGTCTTGCGTGGGCGTCCGGAGGACGATATGCTGGGGGTTCTCCGTCAGCTGCACCATCAACTTTGCGGCTATCTCCGCGGCTAAACGCTGCATAGCCTCTGGTAGATCCATGATTGGTCTAGACGAAGGGAAGTAAAAAATGATGCGTATTTGACGATTCGTTGTTTTGCATTGTCTCAAAACTCAACCTTGTACTCGTAACCAGTTCAGCAATATTCTGTTGAAGTTCTCTCGCTTGAGTACCGTTTTCTTGTACCAATGCCTGTGATTCGATAACGACATCATTACCATATTTGAGTTTTCCCGCGCATTCGCAGATTGTCTTGTACTCGTAGAAAATACTGTAGTCGGGTTACTAGTTTTATTCGTTCCCTCTGAGCTAGTTGCAGTAGCAGTTGCAATTGCACTTTTAGTACTCGTTACTGCTAGCATACTCGATTCCCCACAGTGTCAGTGGCATAGCTGGTGAGGGTGGCAGTAGTATGAGCCGTCGTGTAGGTGGTACATATGCCGGTGGTGTGTTATCTAAGCTATCTACGAAATCGGTCACTGTATAGTCGCTCTTTAAGCGTCTATATATCCTATAGCTTTTCGCAAGTTGCGTGCCGTAGCTTTTCAATTCAAGATTATTTAGAGAAATATCCAACTTTTGGCCGTTTCATCTCGGATCCTACCGTTTCATCAAAGGAGAAGTTCTTGTATTATAATTCTATTTTAACTTTGTGCAGGAACCAACAAATTTCTTTTTAAATTTTAACTATTTTTAAATTTTGAATTTTAAACATAAGTTATTAATTCAAACCTTGAATACTAAAATAAAGTTTATTTATTTTCATCACGTAGATTGATGTACTCAAAAAACAGTGTTTATCACACAAACACAAAAACAAATTGCTTCTTTCAGTATATTTTATCAATACTAAATTGCGTAAATCGCTTATCCAGTAACTATTATTTAGTAACTAGTACTCATAAAATACTAATCAAACACACAAGCACTGTTTCTATCCGATATCAATTTGAATTAACTAACTTGCGTAAATCGCTATAAAAAAGAAAGAGTTCAAAAATTCAATTTAATTTTCCTAGAATAAATGCCAATAAAGTTTTCTAAAAATAATCACAAAAAGAATATTTTTTAAAAATCTAATTAATTTAATGATTAAATAAATAATAATATTATTTTTCCAAAATAAATAAATAATAATGATTATTAATAGAACCAATACAAATTGTTTATTAAAAAAACGATTATCCCAAAAATACAAAATGAAAATTTTTAAATTATCAAAAAATTAATTAAACAATAATATTGTATATTATTCTCCCGAAAAGAATGCATAATAAATATAATTGTCCGTTAAACTAACAAACAATTGTCTATATTATAACGGGGTACTCAATTGTTAATAACAATTAGTTGTTAATTGTGCTAATAACCTGTTCATGTACGCCTCACGCAACGCTTGTGCGCAACTTACCGCAGCGCTTACCTCTGGGTCAGCCTGCGGTGACTCGCCGCTGTAGCCTTACCCCGGTGTACCTACGCAGGATTTTCCCACGTATACGTCGAATCCACAAGGATTCGGCTTTGTGTTGAGTTTCCTCGACGAACTTGTTTTCACGACCTGAAAGGAGCGCGAAAATGCGAATGCTAAGTCTCCCGTAACGCGTATAGTGATTTAGCTTCGCTTGGTGGCCTAACTCGATGCGAAGAGCAGGTGGATCCGGGTTTACTGACTACACACTGATTTAACAATAACAACTATTAAGATATTCTGAAAATAAATTAAAAGGAAATTTACAACGACGATAACAACAAGAAATTTACAATGAATTTAATTCTAATCAGAGAGGGCTTCGATTATGCGCGGGCCTCTCCTATCGTGGGTTATTCGAAGGTATGGCCCTTACACACATACGTGTTTACCCCTGGGCTAACCCTTACCTCTATTGAATAGAGTGTGTGGATCGGAGGCGGCGCGCCGCTGACGAAGCTTCTCGTTCTCTCTCTCTCTCTCTCTCTCTCTCTCTCCGTCACTCTCTCTCTCTCTCTCTCTCTCTCTCCGTCACTCTCTCTCTCTCTCTCTCTCTCTTTCTCGTGTATTGGCTCTGTCACTTTTCGACACGTTGCCGCTTCAATGCTTGCTGCTGGAGGCTCTCACCTCGCGTGCGGACTCTTCTAGTCGTTCTTGCATCCGCGCACACGAGATTCACCGTGTACAGCCCAAGCTCGATAGCGTTAGCGATAATGGCCTTTCTCCAAGGCCTCGGCGGCACTGCGACGCCTGCTCTCTCTTGCCTACCTGTTGAAGCGCGACTCTCAGATGGCGACACTTGGCCCATTCTCCGTGCTGTATTATTGTGAGTTATTCGTGACTCGTTACATCCCCCTCACAGACGACGCTTACCCCAGTAAGCAACTTCTATCAATCGGTAAACCATGTGGCGAAAACGACCGAGGAATCGGGTATGAGAGATGTGGATTCCCGCATTAGGATACTTGAAGGGATGATGTACCCCTGATTTACCGCAGATGCCACATAACTGGACGAGATCGCAGCATCCCCTGCTTCCAAGCTAAGGAATTCCGACTGCACTCTAACTTGCGTGCCTTCGGAATATATCACATTTCCATCTGGTTCATCTGCTATTCTCATATGCGGTCGCTTGAGCTCTTCTTTCTTTTCTGAGAAGATTGAGCTTGGTTGCGCTACGAATACGGCCTCTCCGTCGGATGAAAGCTCGCCCGGTTGCGGCTGGACTTCCTGCTATCCCCGCTTCTGCGGTTGCATAGATTCTACTTCTTCTTCAGTGAATCTCGAGCCTGCATGGGGCAGTTCGATTATATCGGTCTCTCCTTTGGGAGAAGACCTGTTTTCTCGTGCCTGAGCCTCAGAGTGTACCGTCGTTCCTTCAGTCCCGACGAATTGAGCTGCCACTGAGGTGACGTTTTCTTTTGTAACCTCATTCAAGTTGTCCTTTCCTTCATGGGAGGACGTGCCCGTTTGCAGAAACACGTTTATCCCCCTTGTCGATGCTTCAGCCTCAACTGGGGTCGGTATCGATGAAGTCGTACGTCTTTCTGGACGATACGTCGATGTCTGTGGCTGTTCGATCTCTCCTCTCTCTTCTGAGAGAGTCGAGTTCAATTGCCTACTCCGCTCGGCCTCGCCTTCGGGAGAGGGCTCGTCTGGACGTGGCTGGACCTCCACTTTCACCCTTGATACTTCAATGTCAGTGGGGGCGGCACTACAGTGACCGTATATCCTTCTGGATGAGTCGTCGGCCTCTGCGGTTGTTTGGATTTCTCCCTTTCTTGAGAGGGGTTGGAACTCGATTGCCCGACTAATCCAACCTCGTCTTCGGGAGAAGGGTCGTCTGGGTATGCGTGAGCGTCCGTTTTCCTCGTTGATCCCGTTTCGTTTTCCGAGCACTTGGGACAGTATTTCTTAATAAAACTCAATTCTCCGCAACCGAAGCACTTCAAAGGTTGTGTCGGATCGAACCTTTAATTATTCCCCACTGGCATCGCGCCAGGGCGGTCCGACCTGGGCTTATCTAGTGCATTCCTGGGTGGAGATTTGCTTGGTTGTCATGTTTCGGTGGACCTTTTCCCCTACCCTTTCCCCTTTCCATTCCTGGACCGAAAGTTCTCGTTTTTATTTGGGTGTTGAAGATGTTTCAACTTCTCGTCTAGCATCTTCGCGAATATCGGCTTCTCGCCTCGCGTGCGGACTCTTCTTTTGTTGACGATGGTGGGGGTCGAGCGTTCGCCTCCACCAGTCATTGTTGCACCCTCGCACGCGAGAATCACCCTGTACAGCCCAAGCGCGAACTCGTGCAGTTGTGGAGCGAGAGAATACCGAAGATGGCGACGAGCAAGCCTCGACGGCATGTCGTCGCCTGCTCTCTCTTGCCTACCTGTTGAAGCTCGCGGCTCTCAGATTGCAAGATGTAGCCTATTCTCCGCGCTATATTACTTGTGAGTTATTCGTGACTCGTTACAATACTAATAACGGTAATATTATGTTTGATTAATTAAGTATGAGATACAATTAATATGGTCACGCAATTATTCAGCAGATTAGTCGCAGTTGAATTACATATACTACACTGCGACTACACAGACTCACACCTACACAACTATATGTAGGCAATACAGTACAGTCACTGTATACAATCTCAGAATCTCAATGCTAGAATATTCATGCACGCACTACCAGTAAGTATTTTTCCGTAAATTGAATATACGATCAACGAATTAGCTATCCGAATAAACTAGCAAATGGTCAAAAGTATTGTTTTGTTTACCCAATTATTTATTTAGCATAAGTTGATTTTGTAAACACGATATTAATTTTACAACAAAACTATTTAAGTTTACTAGTCGAAAATAAATGTAACTATAAGTCAAATCAAATAGTTAATGAGTAATTTACTCTATTACTAAATTTACAAAATAAAATTCTCAATAATTAATTTATTTATAAACACTTAAAGTTATTAGATTTTACCAACAATCGTTATATTTATTTTCGTCAGGACATAAATATCAAAACAATTTATCACTAAAAGAATTGTTTAATAATTACTGTATAATAATCAAAAATTTCATCACTCGATTTTCATTTGGTATTTATTATAAAAAAATCACTTTAACACATACGTTTGCCCCCTTGCTAGACACGCTTTTTACAAAAAGGTTGTATTCGCATCAACTCCCTTAACTAACAAATAACTATCTAGCAGCCAAAGTTAAAAGTTTCTCGTCGTAAATTAAATACACCGTATACATAAGCCGAGAAGCCGTTCGAATTCAATAAGGGCTGAATTATTATTTCGTTTCAGGCTGACCGATACTCAGATTTTTCCAGTGTCAGCCGAGGCTTGTTTACTTTTCGTCCGCGCGAGCTCGCATGCCAGCTCCGCAATATACGCTCCGCGCGAAGTCAGTTAATACGTCTCAATTTCCTGTATTTTTCGACGTGCGCGCTCGCAATATTCACTGCGTTGACCGCATTATGTACTTCGTTGCTAATTTTATAAATCCCCATGACTCTGTGAGTTTTTCCGTTGGGTGACAATTATTTAACGGGGTTTTTACCTTGTTCAAACCCGCGATATATTAATAGTATATCTCATTATATTATATTGTATTATATTATATTATATTATATTATATTGTATTATATTATATTATATTATATTATATTATATTATATTGTATTATATTATATTATATTATATTATATTATATTATATTATATTATATTATATTATATTATATTATATTATATTATATTATATTATATTATATTATATTATAGCATAGCATATTAGAGCATATTAAAGCATGAGTAATATGGGGGAAAAGGTAACGTCAAAGATGACTCAATGTGTTCAATATAAAAGTATATATATTCATACGAATAATGGGAAGAGTACATACACATACTGTGCTGTGTGCGAACTCTCGCAGGCGTGTTCTCGAGAGAGAAAGAATTCCCGAGGAGGCGAGAAAAAGGAAGATAGCGAAAGGCAAACCAACTTACTCGGGTCACCTCCTTATATCCGCTAGATGCGGTAGCTGCATGAAGCTCAGCTAGGCCCCGGTCAATCCCCATGAGGCTGTTGTAGGCTGCAGAAAACACCGGCATCGTTGCTTGCTCGTGTTTCCATCTCGCAGCGTCGCTCTCTCCGTCACGCTCGTATGCACACAGTATCACGCGCGCTTCTCGTATATAGACCTGACGCCTCTACAGAAGCCAAAACGTCTCTAGCCAAAATTCCCCGCGGCTCTCGCTTCGCGCCCACTGCGGTTACCCTGTACTCTCTTTCTCACTCTCTCTCTCTCTCTCTCTCTCTCTTTCACTCTCTCTATCTTTCCATACCATTCGAGCCTTTTTGCTCTCACCGCTCGCCGCTGCTAGTGCTTGTAACAGCTATCTAGATTAATACATGATTTATATATATATATATATATATATATATATATATATATATATATATATATATATATATATATATATATATATAAATCATATATAAAATATGATACATATTTATAATATGTATCATATATATAATATGATCTACCTCTCACATATAAAATATGTGAGAGGTAGAGATTGATTGTTAACGAGTTTTATTTATGCCTAGGTACAACAAGACTGTAAGGCAATCTGCATACAAAGTACATAATATAATTATAACATATACAAATAGATGGATAAGTAATAAAAATAAACAGAAAATAATAAGCGCATATTTTAAATTCGCATAACATACATATAACGCGGCTAAAGTCAATAAGTACATAATAATACACAATTGTAAAAATATAGGTATATAAAAGTAACAAAAATAAATAGAAAATAGTAGGCGCATATTTAAAAATTCACATAACATATAACGAAACTAAAATAAATACATACATACTAATAAGCAATTATAAAAATATAGATGTATAAAAGTCGCAAAATAATAATATATAATAGTATCAAGTAAGAGCTGGATGTAGTATTACTAATGATTATTTAACAAAAAGTCATAGAATTATTGCTTAAATGCGGCTAAACGATTGCACAAGCGAATGCGAACAGGTATTATCTGTGTGCGATAATTTTCAAAGGTTCATAGCAACGATTGAAAATGCATTTTTGTACGTAGTGGTAATTGCAGTTGGAATATCGAAGGGTAACGAGTTTAGCCGTTCCGAGCGGCGAACATCTTCATGGATCCACGGGAATAGGTCATATAGATAAGTAGGTTTGTTGGTAGTAAGCGTGCGATACGTAAGGGATCCTAAAAATAATCTCGTCGTGTAGGAACAGAGAGATAGTAATACAGAGAGACGTAATCGATACATAAAACGAACAACGGCGTTCATTAGTCGCTGCAACTTTATATTCAGGTAGCCCGACATATCACAAGTATCGAGATAGCAATAATCAAAGTGTGGCAAAACAAGAGCGTTAACAAGTAATTTTTGCACACCATGTACACGCGAACAAATTTCAGCTACATGAGTATTCCATGTGAGATCATCAGAGAAGTATAAACCTAGATTTTTTATGTCTTATTCAAGGGGGATGACGCTGCTATCAACAGTGATTGGTGATAAATCGGATTTGTCAAGACGCATATGATTTTATACAGAAGCAAAGAGAATTGCTTTAGTTTTACGCGCATTGAGTAACGGACCATTTTGGTGCGCCCAGTTTACAACAGCAGCTGCAACATCCTTTAACTTAACTATCGCTTCAACTAAATCGCACGGTTTACATTGAATATAAATTTGTAGATCGTCGGCAAAAAGCATATATTTACAATGTTTTAGTACTGATGTAATCAAGATACGATGTGAGCTGTTGCGTAGTAAGTGAGTCAAAAACATTTGTAAAATGGCAGAGATTGGCGATTGGTCTGGAGTCCGAAAGAGAGTTTGGAGTAGCAATTTTACTGAGTGGAGCTATAAAAGATTTTTTCCACAGGTCAGGGTAGCAGCATATGTTAATAGATAGATTAAATAAATCGGTAAGAAATGAGACGATTAATGGAAGAATTTCTTTGAAAAATGAAAGAGATAAACAATCATAGCTCTGGCTCGTAGCTTTTGGCAAACAAGAGAGCATTGTTTTAAGCAGCTCTTGCTGTTCAACAGGTCGAAAAGCAAAGTGTTAACATTATCCGATGACTGAAGAATAGCATTAAGTGTAGTCTGCAAACAAGGTGGATGTCCATTTGTAGAAATACCGAAATGATTAATGAGTTCATTCGCAGTAAAGAGGCATAATGGCGAGTTATTTTTCGCTTTGGTGAAACCCATCTTTTTTAGTACTGCCCAACAACTAGATTGTCCATGTATACTTGAGAGCTGATCCATGAAATATTGATTACGAGAAGCCTTTAACTCAGTTTTCAAAAGCTTACGTAATAGTTTATACTCAGCAAGAAGTTGTGCGCTGTGAGTCCGTTTAGCAAGCTTATATAGACCATCACGTGCTTTACATTTTATCTTAAATTTATTCGTTAACCAAGGAGCAAAACGTTTTTTGCGAGGCGAGTCCTAAAGGGAGCATGCTTATCAAGAGTACGGATGGCAATAGTTTGAAAAATATTGAATTGAGTATTAACATCGGCTGCTTCATTAATCGAAAGAGAATGATTTATATCGGTTAAGAGATTACTGACAAACGTATTCGGGCAAAAGTTATTAAAATTACGAGACGTAATTTTGACTTTCTCTTTGATTATATTTTGGATTTTATAATCAATGATCAGATAATCATGACAGTTAATGAATGGACTAGCAGACTTTTCAAAATATACAACTTTATTCTCCGAATCAGTTAACATAACGTCTATCCATGTGTCAGAAGTATCACGATGATGAGAAGCGCCTAAAGGTACAAGATAGAGAGAATTCTCATCGATAAGTTTGCGTAAACTTTGCCGATAATAATCTTCAGATAATAAATCTGAATTCAGGTTACCAGCAATAACAATATTTTTATAGCGCTGCATAGTTTGTTGTAAAGAAACAAAAAATGTAGTTAGCGCATCACCCTTTGGTCGACGATAGATTGAACAAATAAGTAGAGATTGATCATTATGTAACCGCAACTCGAGTAATATATATTCTGTTTCGTATATATCTTTAATTTTAGAGGCTTCAATAGTTTTAAACGAAATGCCATCCTTAATAAAAAACGCAACACCGTCACCTTGTATAAACTCGCGTTTACCAGTAGTCGAACGTAGGCCACGATCATTACGTACGGAATTATAGCCATTGATTTTGAATGTATCACTCATTTGCTTTGGAGTTAGCCACGTTTCAGAGATACAAAAAACATCAATATTTTTTGAGTTCAAAGAATCTTTAATTAAAAAGAGATATTCCTTAAGAGAAGTTACATTAATTTCTACTATGCGTATTAACATTTTAGGTTCTGAATTGACTGCTTGAGATAACGAGCACGAATGATTTAGTCATGTAATTTTTTCGAGGTCTTGTTCCGTAACGATGTTTAATATATCGGATTTATTATTTTTACGAACGAATATATTGCCTCCACGAGTCCACACATACGAATACTTATACGAATCAGCGCTAGCTTTAGTAGCTAACGGTAATTTATGTTGAAATTTACTTAACATTTCAAACATTCCAATTTTAATTTTATTTACACCAGAATTCGGAAATATTGTACTACACTCTAATTCACCGTAATCACGCTTAGCTTGAAGAACGAAATCACGACAGTGCGTAGATTTAATTTTAATAACATAAGAGAAGGTTGAATATGACTTTTTTGTGGATTATTTGAATCAGTATCCATGGCTACATCATTATTATTCGAAACTTGATCAGTTTTATAGTTGAATTTCCTGAGGCTGAGTACTTCATCTAACATTTTACAGACATTTAATGTATAAAAAATTTCACGCGATAGATCGACAAGTTCCAAATTGAATGTATTGGGTATGCCACTTACTTTTAACTCAGCATTAGAAGAGCCATTGACGCGCAGACTCTTTAACTGTTCAATGTCGTTACGCAATACTGCATTTTCATCACGTAAGAGGTTTAATTGCTCTGAATGATCATTGACAGTCTCTTTAAGATCGTAAACTTTTTGACCAAGTGTCGTTTCACTACTTTTAATAGCATTCAAAAGTGACGCAAACTGTTGAGTAGATGTAAAGTTCTCATATCCCTCGGGAAGATTGTTCATTGTTGTATCGTTAAAAACCGGTAGAGAATCGGAGCTGATATTGGTGTTTAACCCTTTCAGTCACGCAATTCAATTCATTTGGTTATGGAAGTGCAAATATATGTTTCCAATGTATTTTTGAACGAAGAATCCAAATCAAGTGTCAAAAAAATTATAAAAAAAAAAATAAAAAAAAACGAAAAAAAAATACAAAAGAAAAAAAGAAAAAAAGAGAAAAAGAAAAAAAAAAGAAAAAAAGAAAAAAAGAAAAACAAAAAAAAAAAGAAAAAAACATAACTCTGCCACAGACGGTCCCAAGCCCGTGTTCTAATGAGGAGGGGGTTTTTTTACTTTCATAACCAAACGAATTCAATTTCATGACTAAAAGGGTGGTTTTCACCCCATTTGAAGGGTTGTTTTTATATTTATAAAATTATTGATATCAGATTCGTATTCTACGATCAAAAATACATAGAAAACGTATATTTGTACTGCGATAACAATAGAAATCAAATTTTGTGACTAAAAACAATAGGGAGCCGATATATCGGCTTCTGTGACTGAAAGGGTTAAGTTATGAATACTTCGCGAACTATCGTGTAATGATGAGCGTGAATTATTATGTAGGATGGCTAGTGAAGAGCTGACTTTATTTAAATCAGCTGACTGCGGACGCTGAATAATATCGCGAAATGAACGTTTGCAGCAATGATCCGCTGGCTTGTTTGCTATATATAAATCTGCGCAGCCAGGATGAAAATCTCTTTTATAACTAGAACAAGTGTGCAATGAATGAACTATCTTGCGATTACATTTACTACACCTTTTCATTAGGAAAAGAAAAAATCTTATAAAGGTAAAATAAAAAAGTCAGAAAAAACAGAAAAAGTACTAAATTAAACACAGTATAATAAAGATATTTAACAAAAAGGTCACAACACTTAGAGTGGTAAAACTTGTTGCATTTACTGCACTGTGAAACGACACCTTCCTTACGCAAGATAGATAGGTCACATACGCTACAAATCATTCTATTCATGCTATGTAAAGCACAAGAGACTTAGATATTACAAGCATGTGTTTCTCTGAGAATAGTAGTACCGATGAATTCATGCCGTGAATACAATATAAAGCCTGCGAGCATTATCGGAGACTATACCGAGCAGTTTCGTCGAGCCACTATTTATCAACTTTACGCGCAAATTTTAGTTGCGGGTGCGACTTACGGTTCGCCACCAATCGGGTACTACGCTCACTACACACTACACTCCCGTGATAGTCGCGTATGTTCTCACTCACTCAGCGTTAGATGACACGTGACTGCTTGACCTGATATGTAGGAACCAGGCCTCATTTCCAAAATAGCCACAGCTGTTGGTGCATGCGCGACGAGATGAGTGTGAAAATACGCTCAAATCCAAACGATGAGCTAACCTCCAAAGCAAAGCAGTAGCAACGTAAAAATGCAAGGATGTTGCAAGCAGGGCACGCGCAGGATGCAGAATAGGTGTCTATGCAGCTTGCAACTTTGGACATGTAATAGATCTGGAAGCAAGGCGCCTGAAGGCAGAGTGTACTTACGCGCGCAGAGAGAGAGAGAGAGAGATATTGATTGATTGATTGATTGATTTGTTTATTGATTGACTAAGGACTCAAGGTCCTGGATAGTCGTAGCCATAAAAATACATCAGATATACATTATAAACGCAGTATGTGTGCGGTCTTGCAGGCCGCTTACAATAATCGCATGACTTGTTAAATATCATTAATATAAAGAATATCTAAAATAACAAGAATGTTAAAAAATAATATTTAAAAAAGGAAAAGAAAAAAAAATCACTTCAAATAACTTTAACAATGAAAACTTAACATTTTTATATACAAAAAATAGCGTTACTTAAGACTAAAACTACAACTAAAACTAAATCTAAAGAATGTACAGCTTAGATAAATTCAGCGCAAACCGACATAAATGGTCGTAGAGTACCGATATTTATTTGAGCCTCGGATCTAGCGAAATACAATACTTTAATAGGTGAGACTTAAAACATGGCTGCTTATAGAGTGACCGGATTTCGTCGGGTAATTCGTTCCATAATTTAACCTCACCAAGCTTAAAAGAATACGCAAAGCAATCTGTGTTCGCACGGTTGTACTATTGTAATATTAAACTCATATAAAAAAAAAAATTTATAAAAAAAAAATAAAAAAAAAAGTCATTATTAAACTCATACTTAAAGTCATATTAAACTCGCTCTCTTAGAACCAATTCTGTCGGTTGATCGAAATTTAAACTTTATGTTTAAGTGCACGGGCGAACCCGAGCGGAGGATGGAGGCTAATAGACACAGAAGAATGTACTGAACTCTATTATTATATGAGAGCACGATATGTTTTCTGTAGACTGGTGTAATATGTTGAAAACGATTAAAACCTTCAACAAAACAGTGCGCAGCATTCTTACACCGTTCGAGTTTGGTGGCGAGCTCATCGAAGAGGTCGACCAAGAGTGAAGTACAGTAGTCGAAATACGGGAAAATCAAAGACTTTGCAAGCATTAATTTCGTATTTTGCGGTAGAAAATAACTACCTTTTCTCAGTCTCGAGAGCGCAGCGAAGCATTTATTAGAGGTGGCAGCACATTGCTGCTTCCAAGTAAGTGTCCTGTCAAGAATAACCTCTAAGAGCTTCAGAGAATCACACGTAGGTATCACTTGACCATTGATGAAAATGTCACGAGGGTTTTTCTCGGTAATTTTACTGTGGAATCTACGAGACCCAAACCAAATAGCTTTTGTTTTACTGCCATTAATACGGAGGCCGTTTAGCGCAGCCCAGTTTTCGATGTTATTTAAAATGGTGTTCATTATCAGAACAATACTGTCTGCGTCACGAATTTTGCCACGAATGTAGACACAGAAGTCATCGGCATACAAATGATACTTACTGCCCATACATACATCAGGTAGATCGTCGATAAAAAGCGAGAAAAAGAGCGGAACTGGAAAGGATCCTTGACGGACTCCTGTCAGTCTGGGAAGCGACGAAGAAGTCTCACCTGAATCTGCTTTAACATACTGTGTGTGGCCAGATAAAAAAGAAGAAATCCAATTACAGACTGAGTCCGAGAAACCAAAAACACAAAGTTTTTCTGCCAGAAAACAAATATTGACGAGGTCAAAAGCACGTGTTTGGTCAATCAAGACCAGCAATGTGACTTCTCCTTCGTCAATAGCATTTCGAATATCGTCAACGTTAGATACCAATGCTGTATGAGCACTGTGTGCTTTACGGAATCCGGATTGAAATGGATTAAGAAGGTTCCTGCTAGAAATGAAGTGCATGAGCTGTCTAAATGCCACCGATTCAAGTATTTTTGAAACCGCTGAGAGGATACTAATAGGACGAAAGTCTTCCATGCTACTAGGCTCCCTTTTTTTGGGAATGGGCCTGACGATTGTACGTTTCCAGCTGTTTGGAAAAATACCTGATTGCAGGGATGAATCAAATATATTCATCAATATGGGCAAAATATAGTAGATACACTCTTTCAAAAACCTCAATTGAATGCCGTCCGGGCCAACTGATAATAGAAACGATCATCGGGAGATATACGGCCCGTATATCTCCCGATGATCGTTTCTATTATCAGTTGGCCCGGACGGCATTCAATTGAGGTTTTAGGTTGCCTTGAGGCTCAATTGAGGGGCCGTAGGTCTGTTATCATGAAGAGGCGCAGGTACGTCGAAGCCAACGAAGTGCCTATTAAGATTATCAAGTGATGCGGGAAGCTGTATCTCTTTTTCTGTACTCGAACGGAGTCCAAGGTCATTGACTACCTTCCAAGTGTCCCTGCTATTTCTGCAATCTTGTATTTTGTTGCGATAGTAAGAATTAATAGTATTTCTGACTTCTGTCTTAACTCTGTTACGCAGTTGTTTATAGTTCGCCTGTTTAATTGGACATTTAGTACGCTTAAAATCCCGCCAAGATTTATTTCGATCAGAAATGAGAGATCGGAGAGAATGGAATGCATATGTAGTCAATCGTGGATGCCGAGTTTTCAAGATGATGTGTAGTACCAAAAGGGACCGGTGTTAATCCGAACGTCTGCAGGGATTGAGAGAGAATATTGTAGCTAGTAGAATTAGCATGCCATTCGATATTGAAGTCGTCCATAAGGACAAGCTGATCGTAGGTAGATTTGCAGTTAAGAATGGCGAATGGAGAGAGAGAGAGAGAGAGAGAGAGAGAGAGAGAGAGAGAGAGAGAGAGAGAGAGAGAGAGAGAGATAGATAGATATAATATTTATTTGTAAATATTTACAAAACATTTGATACATGTCTTTTCACTTAAAATTTAATATCATATTGTTACTTAACCTAAAATAATTGCACATATGCGACGTCAGGTACATAAAGTATTGCACTTCGTTGTCAAATAAAAGTCATGATCTCTACATCGTTCTTATTATATCTATCAGTCATTGGATAAATTGCATACATTACAGTCGTTTTCATTCATACTAATAAATACATGCATACTCTTTAAAATTATTTTGTTGATTGATTAAAAGTAAAATAAATAAATGAAAATACATATATATATCAATGAATTTGAATTTAACAATACAAGATAAGTTATCACAAAAAATTAAACAAATACGAAAATAGAAAAATCAACAATTCCAATTAATCCAAGCATGCAAAATATTTATTGACCGCCACCTTGAAGACTTTCAATGATGGTAACGTTCGTATATGTGAAGGGAGTGAATTCCACAAATGCGCACCTTGTACTTGAAAAGATCTTACTCCAGTTTTAGTACGCATCTGCGGAATAGAGAGTTCTTTAACCTCACCTCTTACAGGGCGTTTCGATTCGTTCTTTTTGAAAAGCGGCTCGAGATAGACTGGCTCTTTTGTCCAAAGAACCTTGTAGATGGTTATCGCCATAAAAAGTTTTATTATCGCCATAAGAGTCCACTGTAATTGCTCCCTGTAAGGGCTGATGTGCTCATCCCTCCTAGCACCAATCACGCATCGCACACACGAGTTTTGCAGTCTTTGCAGCCGGCTACGAAGTACGAGTGACGCATCCAGATACACCAGAGAGCAGTAGTCGAGATGCGGAAAAACAAGGGACATTGCTAAGTGCTTGCGCAGATCCTGAGTGGTATACTTTCTAAAAAATCTCAAATTATACAGTACTCTATTAACCTTTTTTGCGACCATGTCCACGTGTGGCTTCCACGTGAGTTTAGAATCAAGTATAACACCCAGGCTTGTGACGGTCGGCGAGAAAGGAACAGAGACGCCATCTCCCAGACTGATTTCCGGCAAACCTTGTGACTCAAGACTATTTATGTATTTACAAGAGCCGAAAATGATAGCTTTAGTCTTGGTCTTATTCAGTCTGAGTAATGCACCATCTGCCCAATCAGTAACATCTTGCGCAGCACAACCCAATATCTCCACCCCTTCGTCGATGCTGTCAGGGTGGATCTGGATGTAGATCTGAAGGTCGTCGGCGTATAATATATGTCTCACTCGTCGCGGGTCGTCCGTTTTTAATTCCTTATTAAGCTCGACAAACAGTTCTTTTATGTCATTGATGTACAGACAGAAGAGCAAGGGCCCTAACACAGATCCCTGGGGCACTCCAAGATTTGTTGACAACCTTGTTGACAACCATCTGTCGACAAGAGAGAGAGAGAGACAGAGAGAGAGAGAGAGAGAGTATGTGATGATGTGTAATTACCCGTCACAAATAATTGCTAGATATATCAATCAAAAGTAAATCACGTGTAGTTTATGAAACTATATATATTAACAACAATATATTTTCTTTTCTAAAATGTACTTTTTATTATCCAATCGGCTACAAAATCTAATCAATTTATTTTATGTTTTAAAGGGGAACTGACCCCTTTAGAATTTTAATTAAATTGGTTATATATTTTTACGTGAGAATAAATTATTCAACATATATTACACTTTCTTTTTTGGTAAATTTATATATTTTATCGAAATATTTTTTTTGGTCGATACGTCACCTTAAATATCTACCGAAGAGAAACCGCTCTGTTTTCATTGTCCACATGATTTTGAGAGTTCTAAGCATCGAATTGAATTTTTATAACGGTTATTTTGTGCAAAATATAAGTAATTCGAAGATGAGCAAAGGAATTTGTATGAAAAATTCACAGACATAAGTTATAGTCTCACAATGTCACATTTTTACAATTTTTTAAGTTTATATCATAAATTTTGGATTTGAAAGACTATAAATTATATCTGTGCATTTTTAATACAAATTCCTTCGCTCATGTCAGAATTACTTGTATCTTGACCAAAATAGCCATTAGAATAGTTCAATTCGATGCTTAAAATTCTTAAAATCATGCAGAAAATGAAAAAAGATCAGTTTCCCTTCGGTAGATATTTAAGGTGATTTAACGATAAAAAAAAATTGCCGATTTATTTCGAGAATTAATGTACGTTAGTCCTTTTTCTATTTTTATAAATTTCAGTATATACGAAATACTGAAACAACATAAAAATATTAAACATATAACGAGTGCCATCGCGAACTCGTACATTCGAATACGCAAGATACGCGCGCCATAAATATCCGTAGATAACGGTACTGCGTGTGCGACCGACCGGATCACGCGAGCACTCGAGAACGTGGCCGGTCGGAAAAGCCGTGCAAACCCGGAAACGTCGTCGGGCCCGAATTAATACTCGAAACTTATACTTATACTTACACTTTCACTTGCACTTAAACTCATACTTATATACTAAAATGCATGTCACACATACTAAAGATTTATGCATAATGTAAAACTTAGTTTAGTAATTCTGCCAAAGAAAGATTCTAGGTCGGTAATTGAAAAAGAGCGTACGTCAATACACAACTTTACATATTTGAAGTTAATTTTGAGCTTAAGTGTAAGTATAAGTATAAGTGTAAATGCAAGTGTAAGTCTCGACTATGAATTGGCACCTGAGAAACCTCGTAGCTGCTGTCGCGTTAGCATCACGTCGTGCGTGCGTTCCGACTCCAACGACGATATTGTGTGTGAGAGAGAAACAAAGTGAACGAGAGATAGGTAGAAAGATAGATATACTGTTTATTCATCAATAGACGAAATTCTTACAATTGCATGTACATGTAGTTATAATAATTAAAATATCAGTCAATATTATGTATTTGTTATCTTACATTAACGTTCACTTATTGCATTTCTGATGTATAGGCCCTTATCGGTGCGCGACCCCGGAACCGAGAGCTCTTTCGTACCAATCCTACTTGAAGTCCTGGCCTGGTTTTTTTCAAAGAGGGCAGTAAGATATGGTGGCTGCCACATGACAACCGCTTTGTAAAGCATCAGCCCCATAAAATACTCCCTCCTCACCTTCAGATCTAACCAGTCCAGTTTTTCCCTGTAGGCGGTGATATGCTCATCACGCCTAACACCACATATTTATCTCACACATGCATTCTGTAGACGTTGTAGTCGTGTCTGGAGCTCCCCTGACACGTCAAGAAGAACCACTGAGCAATAGTCTAAGTGAGGTAGTACCAGTGCACATGCCAGCTGCTTCCTCAGTATCTCTGTGGTGCTTGAACGGAATAATTTTAAGCTATACAGAGCTCTATTTACTTTCCTACTAACTTCATTCAGTTGCGGCTTTCATGTTAACCTTCCGTTCATCACCACACCGAGGTTAGTAACTGTATCGACAAAGGAAACATGTACGCCGGTCAGTATTTCAATGCCTTGCAAGTTAAGGCTCTGAACCTGTTTGATGTTATGATCAGATCCAAAGATAATCGCCTTTGTCTTGCCAACATTGAGGCGCAGGCCAGCTGACGTTGCCCAATTCGACACCGCTCGTGCTACAGACGACATGCGACGGATACCATCACGAAGACCTTCCAGGGTCACTTGAGTGTAGGTTTGCAGGTCGTCAGCGTATAGTATGTGTTCTATACCATCTAAGTCGAGTGCGTCTTGTAAGTCATTTATATAAAGGCTGAAAAGCAAGGGTCCCAGGACTGAGCCCTGTGGCACGCCAAGATTGGTGGTTAGTCAACCAGATTCCCCTTTTGTATCAGTGACGACTTTCTGTCTTCTCCCCATTATATATGACTTAAGCCACAGGAGAACACTCCTGGAGAAACCCATGAGCATCAGCTTACACAGCAGTTTTGTGTGTGAGATGGTGTTGAATGCTTTACTAAAATCGAACATTAACAAAATGGTCAAAAATATGTTGATGTCCAAGTTCCCAGAAAAATGCAACTGGACAAGGAGGAGTTGAAGATTTTAACTATGTGATCTCCCACAAATGGAAGAGCCTTAGCCACTATACTTTGGGGAATGCCGTCTTCCCCTCTGGCCTGTGATGAGAAGTGGGCAACAGCCAGGACCACGTCCGAGAAGCTGACCTCTCAGAAAACAAAGCCGTCATCACTGGCAGTGGTCAAGACGTTATCAAGTTCTTCATCACTTTCACTTTGTGACATCGACACCCCTGCAAAGTGGGCATTGAGCTCTTCCGGCGAGAGACCATGAAGCTCATCTCTTGTTTTTGGCAGAAGGCCCAGAGTCTTGAGCTCATTCCAGATGTCTTTTTTGTTATCAATAGCTTCGAATATTCTATTTCGCAAAAAACATTCTCGTGTATCCTTAGTACGTAATTCAGCTTCTGGTGCTAGGCTCTGATACTCCCGCCACAGTCTGTCGTATTTGGTCCGAGCGTAACGCTTTCGTACAGAGTCACGTTTTTTTGTAATAATGTGTCAGTTCAGCATCAACCCATGGAGGATTCATTTTCTTTTTCGGTGTAAATTCTTTTAAGGGCGCAATTTTATCTATCACAGCCATGAGGTTGACGTTGAGGTACTCTAATTGACAGTCAACACCCGCCGCAGGACTATCAAACGGCGACCAATCACAGTCAGCTAGGTGAGACAGGAGGTCGTCTTGCTGGATCGATTTAAAATCCATGTAGCTAAAAGATTCAGCCACATGGGATGCAGCAGTTTCGACCCCAATCTCGACCTCTATGATGTTATGATGACTGCGAAAGGGCGCCGGCTGATTGTCGCTGCTCAGTACAACGTCATTGTTATCTGTCAGGATCACATCAATCCATGTGTGAGAATCTGTGAGATGATGAGTCGCACCATGATCAACTAATTGAAGGTTGAGATCATCAGCCAACTGCCTGACAAATCTTGCGTCGGCTGACGTTCCGAGTAGGTTCGCATTCAGATCTCCCATTATAATTTTATGACTAAAATCTCGCGTATGAGTAGTGAGTTTGTCTGTTAAGTCGGAGCCCTGTAAAAACGGTACATGTGGTGGTCTGTATATCAAAGTAACAAAGACGGGGGGAAGGCTGCCCTGCTCAACACTGCACATTATGTATTCAGGTATAGATGGCCTGCCCGCCTGTGTAGTTGGAGAACTGCATATTAAATTGCCTTCAATGAGTTATGAATGTACAGGACCAGCCCGCCCCGAGTTTGTTGCGATCTAGTCTAATAAGTGAGTAGTCGCCGTTTAGAGTCATTCGTTACATTCGAATTAAAAGAAAAGCGCGCCTTCGTCTTATTGTGAGTCATAATACGTAAATTTTGCGTAGTAACAAGGGCCGAAGAGAGTTTCGCACTTTCTCCCAACTTTCTCCCTCTCCGCGCGGCTACAGCCAGAAAAATCTAGATTAGATCAGGTTTTTCGGAACTCGCAATCGTTTGCGCGATTGCGTCGCTTCCTTCGCTATTCAGCAATGTAAGAAAACGGTCGCGCACGCGTACTAAAATTACGAATTACTATAACTGCGCATTTAATCGCGTCGGCCGCATTTATTACACATATTCATGGCAATTAAAATGATATAGTGTATAGATCAGGGCAGTATTCTGTTAATTGTTATACGTTGTTTTAAAAACAGTGAAAATAAACAACGTTTATATTCGTTATTGTTATTAAAATCAAGTGTAGTTTTATTACTCATAATCCTTTCCACTCTACTGTCGCATCGTTCTCAACAATAAGTAATACGCCTGAAAGTTCTACGTATGTATGGAGTATTTGGCTGATAGCTTTTTCTGAATGTATTTTTACTGATTATGTAATTCTCAACTCTGAGAGAATTACACAAGCCCATACAGCCCCCAACATCTAACCCCCCCCCCCCCCAGCAGTGTTTGTGGATAGTCAATTTCTTGCGACAGTCTCCTTTTGAACTGTTGACGGAATAACGGTCTTGTCAATTACATTCACATTTTCAAGATTTTTGTGTTGCCTGTTCTATAGTTGGTGCAGGTTGAGTAGTAGCATATGATGTTACTATTGCTTGGAGATCTGCCGCTGACAAAAATTCACGGGAGACGTCGCCATCACGCATCTTCTCCAGGAAACGGCCCCTCTATGCCAAACGTATTCAAAATTAAGTCTCATCGCAAGGGCCTTAAGACTTCTATATTTAATAAAAGAGTCCTTTGTTAAAAGTTCATTAATAAAAAAAGGGTCTTGAGACTTCTATATTTAATAAAAGAGTCATTTGTTAAAAGTTCATTAATAAAAATTTTCCCATTAATAATCCCATCCCTGTGTTCTTGTCAAGAGCCGCAATGTCGACGTCTCTAGCATGAAAGCCTGTAATAACTTTTTTTGCTCGCATAATTTTTTCACCTAACCACTGCTGGACAGGTTAACAACACACGGTGACCGTCTGCGTTCGCTGTTTACATCTGCTGATGCCGCAGCAATCGGCTCCTCTGACCGAAGCAGGCGTGCGCTTATTATTTCACGGTACAGTATTGCGTGTGCAACGTCTACACCCTTGGAGACATTACCGTCAAATATATTAGAAATTATTAACTCCGTGTTAGTGCTTTTACTCTTGTTACTGTGCATAGCCCTTCCACCAACCGTTTTCACCATCTAAGTCAATATAATTATTAATGTGACTAGAAAATTTTTTATTCTGTACAACTAAGTTGTAGTCGTCATTATTGTTGTTACTGTTGTCATTATTATCACCTATATTGCTACTGTTGTCATTGTTATCGCCTATATTGCTACTGTTGTCACTTAAATTACTATTGATTATATGATTGTTACTATGTTTACATTTGTTAATACTAATTGGTAAAAGGGAAGTGTTTTCTATACTGGGGAGCAGGGCAGTTCGATGGTTTTCAATTTTATTTAGTATTAGTTGATTATTTTGTTGAATATTCTCTACGTTATTCTCAATTCTATTAATAGCAGCTTCATGTTTAGTGTTAATGATTTCTTTTGCTATTATTTTTTCGATATTCTTTATTATTATTATATTGTCACTTTCAATTCTATTAATTTTCCTGGTTTTGGTTTTAAGTTCATTTTCATATGGATTTATTGTTAAATTTTCAATTATGGTTTGCGTCTGAAGGTTATTCTGCTGTAAGTTTTCTATAAAATCTTGGCAAGTATAAGTTTCATTATTACCCACAATATAAATTAAAAGAAATATGTTATTACCAAAATAAGACGTTAAATTACGAATTTCATGAATACGCTACAATTAAAATAGTAAACTTAGACTAATATTCTATTTAAAAAATAATATAGTTTTAAATATTTTCATGTTTTACTAATTCTGATAATCTCAAATGAACGCTAAAGAAATTAATGAAATCGATTGATAAATTGGCAAGTATTGTATTTTTATTTTTAAATCAATTTCATTATTTTATTAATTAGTATGAAGTAAATATAAAAAATACCTTTCCAAAAATTAAAAACTTGGCAAGTATAAGTTTCATTATTACTCCCAATATAAATTAATGGAAGTATGTTATTACTAAAATAAGTCGATCAATTATGAATTTTATTCATAAACTCGAATTAAAATAGTAAAATTAAACTAATATTATATTTAAAAAATAATATAGTTTAAAATATTTCCATTTTTTACTAATTCTTATAATCTCAAATGAACGCTAAAGAAATTAATGAAAACCATTAATATATTGGCAAGAATTGTATTTTTATTTCTATATCAATTTCCTTCTTTTATTAATTAGTATGAAGTATACAAACTATTTAAAAAATATTATAGTATAAAATATTTCTATTTTTTACTAATTCTGATAATCTGAAATAAACGCTAAAGAAATTAATTAAATCGATTAATAAATTGGCAAGTATTATATTTTTATTTGTAAATAAATGTCTTTTTTTTATGAATTAGTATGAATTATACAAATTAATAATACCTTTCAAATTTAATATTGTAAGACATTAAATTTGACATAAATACATGTTGATAAGAAATAAGTCAAAAAGTCGAACCTCAAATACTGATCTATAATACTTTCGATACATTACACTCGCGTTACATGTAGTGCGCATATGGCAATTCATTTCTATTATAGGTAAGCTAACTGATACTTTTTGAAATCAAGCCAATATAATATTATGGATAAACAGTTTATATCTTATCTAGGGCTCTGACTTGCTGCCTTCGTTAAATGCTACGAACCTTAGGTAACTCGTCCACTGTTTGAGGTTATTTTTCCCAAACTTGAGCAATGTTCCAGGTTTAACTGTAGTTCAATATAAAACATAGTGCATTGACGGTCTCTTTAATTTCGACATATAACTATGAACATACTTGACGGACCTGTCGTCTCGAAGTTTACGGTGTTCGTAGAATAGAAGGTAATATTTCTTAGTAAAAGAAGTTAGCAAAATCATAGATTTTTTTTTGAGGGAATGTAAGAAATGCCACCTTAGACACACCCGACTGGGTCCGCACAGCCGGATAGTGTGGGGCTGGTTGGAGATGCATTCACCGCGTGTATAATATAGGTCGAAAAATGACATAAACAAAAACGCGAGAAAACTACACGGCCATTGCATCGCAAACCTACCCACTAAAAACTACCTGCCTTTCCTCTTCTGGCGGAACCCACCTTAAAACTGTTGCTCACATTACTTCAGGGTGGTGCCATTCTTGTGTCATATTGGCAAAACCGATTCTACCTAGACCTGGAATAAATCTAAAATTTCAGTTTAACCCGTTTCATTTATACGCGTATTCGAACTGGCGCATTAGCATAATCATAGATGCTGGAAGCATATATGTATCCAATTGTTTTATGCAATATGTGATGTGATATATATTTAATAAATAAGACGATATTAATAATGATGACGAACTCTTGACATAAAAGCTAAAAGAAAGTATTATATACAAGAAATAGTAAGTAGATTATTCTGTCACAAAACACAAATAGCGCTGTAATTTTGGATATTATTATAAGTTTTTTAAATGTACAAAAATATGTAATGTTTTATTATAAAAGAATAAAATAAATGAAATATAAAAATATTGAGTAATACACGTTGGATGTTTATGTTCAAAAATTGATCTTAAACAAGGTAGGTAGTCAACCAATAGACTGCGAGACGACGGGTCCGTCAAGTATGTTCATAGTTATATGTCGAAATTAAAGAGACCGTCAATGCACTATATTTTATATTGAACTACAGTTAAACCTGGAACATTGCTCGAGTTTGGGAAAAATAACCTCGAACAGTGCCCGAGTTACCTAAGGTTCGTAGCAATTAACGACGGCAGCAAGTCAGAGCCCTAGATAAGGTATAAACTGTTTGTCCGTAATATTATATTGGCTTGATTTCAAAAAGTATCAGTTAGCTTACCTATAATAGAAATGAATTGCCATATGCGCACTACATGTAATGCGAGTGTAATGTATCGAAAGTATTATAGATCAGTATTTGAGGTTCGACTTTTTGACTTATTTCTTATCAACATGTATTTATGTCAAATTTAATGTCTTACAATATTAAATTTGAAAGGTATTATTAATTTGTATAATTCATACTAATTCATAAAAAAAAGACATTTATTTACAAATAAAAATATAATACTTGCCAATTTATTAATCGATTTAATTAATTTCTTTAGCGTTTATTTCAGATTATCTGAATTAGTAAAAAATAGAAATATATTAAACTATAATATTTTTTAAATAGTTTGTATACTTCATACTAATTAATAAAAGAAGGAAATTGATATACAAATAAAAATACAATTCTTGCCAATATATATGAATCGATTTCATTAATTTCTTTAGCGTTCATTTGAGATTATAAGAATTCATAAATAATGGAAATATTTTAAACTATATTATTTTTTAAATATAATATTAGTTTAATTTTACTATTTTAATTCGAGTTTATGAATAAAATTCTTAATTGATCAACTTATTTTGGTAATAACATACTTCCATTAATTTATATTGCGAGTAATAATGAAACTTATACTTGCCAAGATTTTACTTTTTGGAAAGGTATTTTTTATAGATTTCACAACTTTTCCAGAGACTGGAAATTTATTCTTACTATTCTAGAAAAAAAAGAAATATTTTAAAAATAGAATATTAGTTTATGTGTACTATTTAATTGTAGCGTATTTTTTTTAATTTATATTGGGGTAATAACGAAACTTATACTTGCCAAGATTTTACTTTTTAGAAAGTTATGTGTTACTTTCAAATAAATAAATGTTTGTGCATGGGTAACTTGAAAGTTTCATTGACTCAATTTTCTTTTAAACTACTTGAAGTAATCTTTTGCAATTTTACCTAAACCATTACGTAGCCCTACTTGATTATGAAAATTCACAATAAAAAAAATTTTAATAAAATTCCTTTGAAAGAACCTTATATTTTCATGTTTTATTCAGATATCAAGTCAACTCTGGGTGAAAAGAGTCTTTTTAATGTAATTATAAACATGAGCTTGCAAACATTGTATTAATTATAGTTTTATAACTACATTAAAATGACCCTTCTGAGCCAGCGTTGACTTTATATCTGGATAAAACATGAGTATATTATGCGTTACTTTCAAATAAATAAATATTTGTGTATGGGTAACTTGAAAATTTCATTGACTCCATTTTCTTTTAAACTACTTGAAGTAATCTTTTGCAATTTTAGCTAAAACATTACGTAGCCCTACTTGATTATAATAATTCACTTAAAATAAATTTAAATAAAATTTCTTCGAAAGAACCTTATAGTATTCTCATGTTTTATTCAGATTTCAAGTTAACGCTGGGTGAAAAGAGTCTTTTTAATGTAATTGTAAACCTGAGCTTGCAAACATTTGATTAATTATAGTTTTATAATTTCATTAAAATGACTCTTCTGAGCCAGCGTTGACTTTATATCTGGATAGAACATGAGTATATTATGTGTTACTTTCAAATAATCCTTTAAAGGGTTATATCCCCCAAATTTTTTTTGTTTTTTTCCATTTTTTTTTATTAGCTTAAATCTTGCCAAAACAATCCTAGAATCAAAATATACAACGCCCTTTAGTAGAAGTTACTTACGATCGATATCGTGTTTTAAATTTGAATTATAGAGGTCGCTACATGACATTATGACGGTTACAGCGTCTTTACAGCACGTGTTTACTCACACTTGCCCTGTGTTTAGTCGATCAGCCGTTCTCGTTGTTTACTTTGTTATATTGAGTTTTGCTTTACTTTTTAACTGTGAATTATATTTACAAGTACTTAATTATGAGTGAAAAGGTGTACAGTGGCCGCAAAGGCAGTAAAACAAGAAGTACAGGTACAAAACGGAGTAAAATTAGTAATCGACGCCCACCTAACCGCTATTCGTTCGAAGGCGATTCTGAGCACGTTAGTACCTCGGCTAAGAAATTGAAAACTACTGATTTAGACCGTGACCGCGATGTTGATAATAATTTCGGCTACTGTTTCATCAATTTTTTCGCTGTATTTACTGCTCTTTCTGAATTAGTAGTATGCAAAAAATGTAATGGTGACGTGCGGTTTTTAGACTCGAACAAGCGTGGACTAGGCTTCAAAATTATTGTGTCTTGTTCGAACTGTGGTGATGCTGATATTAACAGCTGTCCTGTAATAAATGGTCGTGCTTATGAGATCAACTGCCGTATTATTTTAGCTATGCGCATCATAGGTATAGGCATCAACGGTATAAAAAAGTTCTGCTCTATGATGGATCTTGCAAAGCCTGTTTTTCAAACAACTTACAGTAAGATCATATCTAATATCGCCACTGCTACTTCATCTGTTCGAATTATATCTATGAAAAAATCAGCGATTATAGAAAAAGAAATTGCTATCGAACGAGGTGAAAAAGAAGGTCTCACGGTGTCAGGCGATGGATCTTGGCGAAAGAGAGGGTTTACGTCTTTGCTCGAATGGAATATTGGCAAAAAAAAAGAAGGTACTGCTGAATACGAAGAGGTATACCCTTCACACAAACAGAACTGTGATGCCAACCATGAAGGTAGTGCCGGGAAAATGGAGATCGACGCAGTTATAGAAATGTTCAAACGCTCAGAAAAACTTCATAATATCAAATATTTGAAATATGTCGGCGACGGCGATTCAAAAACATATAAAGGTATAGTCGACTCAAAACCTTATAAAGATTTCATCGTCGAAAAAAAAAGAATGTGTCGGACACGTTCAGAAGCGCATGGGAATGCGTCTGCGCAATTTGAAAAAAAAACAACGAAAGGTCTTGGCGGCCGAGGAAAGTTGACCGGATAGTTAATTAATGAACTTTCTATTTATTACGGATTTGCTATTAGGAGAAACTACGATTCAGTCGAAAAAATGCGGAATGAAATTTGGGCAACGTTACTTCATAAAATGTCGACGAAGGAGAATACACAGCACGAGAAGTGTCCCGTCGGAGTAGACTCTTGGTGTTCTTGGCAGCACAGTACAGCGCTTGGTATACTTGCAACGTACGAGCACAAGAGTCCAATACATGAGGATGTTTGTAACGCAATAAAACACATTTATAATGAACTAAGCTCCGACAACCTTCTGTCACGCTGCTTGGGTGCGTATACTCAGAACAATAACGAGTCGTTTAATGCTGTAGTGTGGTCAATTGCTCCAAAGACGGTGTCAAGCGGTAAGACTATAGTTGACATTGCGACTGACATAGCCGTTATTATCTTCAATGACGGCTTCTCGGGTCTGTTTGCCGTTTACGATGCTCTTGGGTTGACTGTTGGACCAAACATGTACGAGTTTTGCGTGGAAACGGACGCCAATCCCGTCAAAACCGCTGAGCATCGTATGTCCGATATCGCGAAAGAGGCCAGGCGCAGCATTACATCAGGCAAAAAAAAGAAGAAGAGGAAATGAAGGCCCTGGAAGGAAAATTATATGGTGCAGGAATAGCAGACTGAAGGTAAAAAAATTATTATGGACTATATTTTTGCGATTCTTAAGGTTTATAGCATTTTGAAACTTCAAACGCGTTTTTCTCGAAACCATGTTTTCAAAATCGGCAAGCAGTAGAACTCAAAAAGTTTAAATCTGATTGACTTAAAATTTTAACAGTAGCTTCATTGTTTGATTATCTAGTGAAGTACACACGATTTTAGCGATTAATTAACAAAAAAAAAAGTTATAAACAATTTAAGTCGATTTTTTTCGTCAAAAACACGATTTTTTGTTAAAACAATCACCATTTTGCGAAAAAAAATCTAAAAATATAATCATATGTACTTCACTAGCAAAACTCATGTAGATAATAGAAAAAATTTTTTTTTTGTTATAAGTGGAGTTGGACGAGACTTGTACTGCCAGCCGCGGAAGACCTTTTTGAAAAAGTGGTTCACGGTAATCACTGCACAGTCGCCATTTTGTAAAAAAAATATCAATAAAAATTTTTGTTCTCTTCTTCAAGAGTTGCTTAATCCAATGTTATATTATTTGTATACCTTTATATATATATATATATATATATATATATATATATATATATATATATATATATATATATATATAATAATAACTAACTACTATATATAACTATTACCGTCGCGAGAACGGAAGTGACGTAGCTAAAGAAAAATAAATTTAGTGAGCTACATTTCAATCTGCTTTATTTCATTAAAGGATGAATCTTTTTCTACAAAAGTTTTATGTGAAAGATTTAATAAATATCTTTTAAATGAACGCCAACAGATTACATATATAAGTCAATAAGCATTAACGTTAATGCTCGAAAATTTTGAAGAGGTTAGAAAGGCTGAATTAGACGTATAAAAGGGCGTCGGTGCGCCCCACACCTCGTTACCGTTATCACTTTATACTTGCCATCGGGTGCTACCGCGCCCCTTGATTTTTTCTAATAGCACATTGTAATCTATCTCGACTTTATTCAACAATTTATTTGTTGTGACTTTACTGTCATGTAATAATTTATTATTAATTTTTAAATTATCAATTTCTTGGCAAAGCACTTCCTTTTTTTTTATCTCCTCCAGCTGGGAGTGTTGTTTTGACAGCTTTTTCTCAACTTTCTGCAGTTTGGATTCAATTGAGAGTGCTAAAGTATGTATTGGTGGTAACGAATTTAGCCTATTAACAATTGCTTCCAATCTACCTTCGAGAGAGGTGCAATGTCTAGCAAGTGCATTGTCAATATTTTTTTATGTAGAATAGGCGTACTCCACCAGGCAGGAGACCGTTGTCCCCTTTTTAAAGATAGTACTGTCTAACATTCGTATAACCGACGCATTCACATCATTAACGCTGCTGTTGCTCCTTGAAAGAAATGACTGCGATGTGTCGTTTGATTGTTTCCACACTCTTGTCTATGACGTCGCTCGGGGATTCCCCGCTGTGCTCAGCTCCCATGTTGGAAGTAAGCGGGCTCAGTGATGTCACGGGAGACTGTGCGGCCACTCGGAGCTGGCTGCTGGTGGGGGCGGGGCATAGCCCTGGCAACGGAGAGAGTGAGGAGTCGGTGGGCGCGGCCTTGCTCGCCTGATTGGCTCGCGCAGCTGTTACTGGCGTTTTATTCGCCGGAGTGGACGCGGCTATCTCTTTCTCTTTCCCACTCATGTTAATCGTCGCACGAGTGGCTGCCGACTCGAACAAGGACCTCTTCGATTATATGCACGTCTGGCAAGCTACAACTTTAGTTCGAAGCTGTAGCGCACCTCGTTGCACGCGGGTAAGTACTGCAAGAGGCTTGCACGCCGGATGACAGGTGATATTACATATGCAGCACTTACGTAGAGAATTGCTGCTCCTAGGGAACTCCCCGCAGATGGCACAGCTGTCGAGCATGACAATGGTGGCGACGAAGATGAGTCGTTCTGCGAGGGAAAGGTAACGCTGTTGTGGCTAGGATGCAGCAGGTGTCGCCTCGGTAGCCGCGTAGTTGCAGTTCGAATCGGCAGGTAGCGCCCTGGTAGTAGTGGCACTGCGTGCAGAGTGCCCTGATAGAGGTGACACCTCTAAGTCGATTTTGCCTCGTGCTTGGCTCCCGACGGTGTTGTTGCCACTTAGATGTTGAAAGCCGTGCAGTTTGACTAGTAGAAGTTGTGTTTTATCGTTACAGTGATAACTTACATGCACTATTGTACAAGTACTACAACAGACCAGCTCACAGACACAAGAGGCGGCAGAGTGGGGCGTAAATGTAGGAGCCAAAACACTAGCAGGTGCACCTAGAAGGACAACAGACAACGCGAGAGCATAGAGAGAGAGTGAGAGAGAGAGAGAAAGAAAGAGAGAGAGAGAGAGAGATTTGTTTATTTCCACCCTGGGACTGAAATTGTCCCATAGGGCATAAAGAACAATATATACATTAGCAATATACAATATGTAGTAATATAATAATATAATATGTAACGTGATCGGTACGCTCGCAATAATAATGTTTAACAAATAGTATGTACAGGTTCGAGCAATATTCGGTGTATACAATAAAATAAGACATAAAGTAATCTGAACGGCTCTTTGGCCGCAAAATATGACGCAATAACAATATAAAAATATAGAGATATATAAGTATAATTAAAGATAAAATTAATATTAAAATTAAAGCAGCAATCTGTATGTAGCATTAAAGCTTCTAGGAACCTTTATATTTAGAATTTTGAATTTACTTGTGTACAAGATCAGACTGAACATCACAACTGTTGAGGTAACTGAGTAATAAGGAGTTCACTGCGGAGTCGAGCTGATCTACGCACATCAATATCTGCCGTGAGTATGAAGTTAGTCTTCAAATAATCTTGACAACCAGTCTTAAGTACAGTAAACGTCAGCGCACCCATGAAGTACTCTCTTCGGGCCTTCACCGTGAGCTACCCTAGCCGTTTGCGATAGGCGGTAACATGGGCCATCCAGGGAATGGTACCAAAAACAAAGCGGGTGCATGCATTCTGCGCCCGCTGAAGCTTCAGGTTCTGTTCACCAGTTAGGTCATGGTAGACAAGGCAGGCATAATCAAAGTGAGGGAGGATGAGTGAGTGTACAAGTGATTTACGGACACCAAATGAAAGAGCACGTTGATGAGGGCGTAGCTGTCTGAGGGTGCGAAATACTTGCTGACAGATGTGTGACACTTGCCTTCCCCAAGTAACATCAGGAGTCAACCAGACACCCAAATTTTTGACCTCATTGACAAAAGAGATGGGAGTTCCATTGACTGTAACCTTAGGTAAGAGTTCTAAATCGATCAATGAAATGTTTAATGTGCTACCAAAGATCATTGCTTTGGTTTTGGACAGATTTAGAGTGAGTCCATTGCAAGAGGCCCACTTGGCAATCGCAGCGCAATCCTCAGATACCTTGTTAATGGTGTCAATGAGATCATGGCGTTTGCAGCTTCTGTAAATTTGAGTGTCATCAGCGTAGATCATATGTCTGGTGATTTTCAGTGCCATGGGAAGGTCATTGATGAAGATGGCGAACAATAGTGGGCCTAGAACGGAGCCCTGGGGAACGCCAGCCCAAGTATAAATCCAGTCCGATATGCGGCCACCTTCATCAATAACAGCCTGGCATCTATCAGCAAGATAAGAAATGAACCACTGTATGGAGTGATCAGTGATTCTAAATGATCGAAGTTTATGAATTAACGCCTTGGAAAAATCAAATAAGACTAAGATCGTGAAACCAGAGCTATCCATTTCGAATCTTATGTCATCAAGAACGCCGAACAGAGCCGTCTGAGTACTGTGACCTGCTCTAAAGCCAGCTTGCCGTGGGATGAAAAGGTTGTGTTTCTCAATGTAACACAGAAGTTGCTTAAACAGAATCTTCTCTAACAACTTAGAGCACTCAGACAACCTAGCAATGGGTCGTAGCTCAGATATGTCGGATGGAGCTGGTACTTTGGGAATAGGAGTAATAAGAGTCTGTTTCCAAAGCGCTGGATAAGATGCCTTGGTGACTGATAGATTGAAAATTGTGGTGAGTGTTTCGAGAATGGTGGGACATGATAGTGAAAGATGTTTAATAGTGATTGCATCAAGCCCGTAAGTCTTGGACTTGGCTGAGGCAAGTGCTTCAGAGATATCACTGGGGGTGATGTTAGAGAAAATTAGTAAATGTATATGAGACGTAGCTGCCGGGAGGGGTGGTAGTGGGAGTGCAGGAGATGATCTAGATGCGTTAGCGACGGATGCAAAATGATTATTGATATCATTGTGTGAAAAGAGCGAAAAAGGCGAGGTTGATCGAGAGGATATTATGCCTAGCCTGTTGAGAGAACTCCATAGACGATTTGAGCGTTGAGCTCTGGCTATTTCATTAGCATAATAAGTGTTTTTTGAATTTCGAAGCTTTTGTAGGACCCTTGCATGCAGAGCTCGATATTCAGTAAGTTGCTGTCCCCTGTCACGTGCTCTCTTATAAGCTCTATCGCATTCTTTCATGGCGGAGCGGATGTTAAATGAGACCCATGGTTTTCGGCGATTACATATATTTACGGAAAGAAAAGGTGCAAATTTATTAAGGGAGCAAGTGACAGCATTGTTAAATCGAGTGATTAATTGATTAATATTATTGGGTTGTTTAACATCATTCAAATTATTGGATAAATCAGCGAGATACTGAGCTCTGTTGAGACCACGGAGATCACGAGTTTTAATTTGACGAGAAATATTGCGCATAATACTAAAAGGTATAGTCAATTCTATACTGTCGTGCCCATAGGTAAACGGAGCATCTGATTTGCTATAACTTATAACCGCTGAAGGCGAATGTACAATAAATAGGTCGAGCCATGTGTGAGATTGAAGACGTAGTGCGTTGATCGTATGGTGAGTTGGCCCAGAAGGAACAAGAGAGAGAGAGAGAGAGAAGGAGAGAGGCCGATGGCTGGAGTCGTGATTTCGTGTCCGCCCGGTCGACGGTTCGACACTGGCGAATACTTTAAAGTAAGTGTAATTATTGGCGTGCCAGTACAGCGGTATGCATGCTGCTTATCCTCGCGATCCCTTCTTCCCTCTTACCTCCTAGTCACGCAGAAACCTGGGAGGCTGAATATATCCTAGCACCGAATCCAGTGCGGGAGTATTGCACTGGACGCAGCAGATAAGCACCTGCTATAGCAGATATTACGAACCTTAGTCTCGAGAGCAAGTGTGCCTCTGAGACGCTCGGAGCAGGCCGCTGGCAGTAAAACCACGGCCGAGTAAATATTATAAGTACACACTAGACTCGGGAGAATATTAGTTAACAATATTCGCCCTCGTTTAATTAACTATTCCCTTATATGGAGTTCTTAGTTAACGCGCGCAATACAAGCCCGCGTAGTAGCCGAGCTCGAGATATTCAGCGGAAATATTTCGATCAGAGAAAAGTTAGAGAACGCGTCATCGAGGACATGAATAACGAAGGCCGGCGCTGTCTACATCACGTCGAGTAACAGCAGCTCAGCTTAATTGCCGAACAGTGCGGGGATTAAATAAAATACAGCGAAGAGGCTCAATATCGCCGGCCGATTGTGGTGTTCGAGAATTATTTTGAGACCGCGAAATAAGTTTCTTAGCTATCGGCGATATAAATTGCGCATATGTGCGAATTTCAGCGGCAAATGCAAAGTCTATAATAGGCTAATAGTGATACGCTTCAATTCGGAAAGGGGAAAATCCCATGCGCTTTCCCCAGTACTGCACGGCTAACAACGTGCTGCGCCTGCGATATATAGGCGGCGTTACGAGCGCGCAAGTAGCCTCATAGGTGGCAAACAAATTGCACAGCCGTGCACAGATAAACTGTGTGCGCTTAAGCTGGTGTGTGCGTGTAATCGAACAACCCTTTTAGAATTTTCTTTTTTTTAATTGTTTTGAACAGTATGTGTGACGTATGCTGAGTGATGCACAAACTATGCATGAATGCGTATGAAGCACAAACATTGCAAGTGCGTTATAAAATTAATTTACAGACTAAAAATTTTAAAATTCAAACTTGTTAATGGTGGGAAAATTCTCGAATATTCGAAGATATTTTGGAAATATTTTGAAATCTCTTTTTGAATTTTGAAGATTTTAGAAAATATTTCTTTGCAATTTGAAAACTTATTAAAAGATTTAAATTTTTTATTTTTTAAATATGTAAGTTCTTTTTATTATTAGATTTCTTTTTAGAAATTTTTGTTTTATTCTGAGAAAAAATTTTGGAAATGAATAATAATTTTATACTTTCAAATTTTTTTTATTTTTTAGAAGATTTACAAAAAATTCTTTTTTGAATTTCAAAATTTTTTTTTTCAATTTTTTCTGCTTGTTTGAAAAATTTTTGAAATTTTTTTGTTTTGAAAATATTTATTTTTGAGACTTAAAATTGTTTTATATTTTTTTTGCATTTTCAGATTTTTGTTTATGCTGAAAATTTGTCCTGAACTTAGATAATTTCGTTAAAATTTATGTTGATGTACAATATAATTTTTTAGTCTGCAATTCATTTTTGCTCTTATGAATAAAAATTCTCTTTTGTTGGCGTGATTTTACAAGAATAGTTCGTTGCGAGTGCGATAAAAATTCTTGACGAATAAAGAATTAGCATCGCTTGTAAATGGGGCGCGTGTGTGAAAGAGTAGAATCACACAGTAGTCACAGCGCGCTATTGGGATATACGTTGAAATCTCAAAAGCAGGCAAGAATTCTCTGAAGTTTTGATTCTGTGAGTGAATGAAATCTTAGAGCACGCACGAACAGCCGATATACAGCACAGGACAAGCATATGCTATATAAGGAGACATGTCAGCACCAGTAGTCGAAGCACTCGACAATTGGTGCTTCTAGTTAGCGCCAGAGGAGCTGGATGAGATGTTGTACGAATTGTAACTATAGCAGGGAGGCCTCCGCTTAGAACAAATGACCTGGCTGCAAAAATGGTTCGTAGGAGATTACTATGAGCAGGTCTTCCAGCAGAGCCTCGAACTGAACTCTGCGACAGCTCAAGGCACGAGAAGCTGCGCCTTGCATATATAGATAGAATGCACAATAAGTGCACCGGAACGAGTAGACGCAAAGGTCCGAAAAAGGAACCTAACGATGACTGCAGACTATCGAAAGCTTGTAATATAGCCCAACGACGGACAGGCTAGATGCAGCCCGTCGCCGACGCTACCCGGCGATGTAGCCGAGCAAGAAGGACTACAACAGCTGCAATTGCAACAACAATTGCACTAGCAGCAATTATTGCAATAGCAATTGCAGCAACAGCGAGAGCAAGAACAACTGCTGCAGCAATTGCAACAAGAACAGCAACTGCAGCAATTGCAACAACAACAGCAGCTGCAACAATTGCAATATCAGCAATGATAGCAGCAGGAAGCGCAGCACCAACCACAACAATATCTTCAGCAGCAGTTCGAGCAGCCAACACTGCATGGCAGCGCACCCGCGCCGGCGATTCGCGCCCGCTGCAACATGCTTGATAGCTCGGCAATGCGCGCTCACGTAGCAGGAGACCTTGAAAGCGGACAAGTGCGCAAGCTTTAGCGTGCAGCGCAGATAAAAACGACGTAGCCGTAGGCCGCAATGAGAGATTTACACTAACATCTCCAGCGGGGCTACTTTTCCAAGTATCACTAGACTTCATGAGCGTATTTAACGAGTCACGCTAATAATAATTATTATGTATAAGCGGCCGAAAGCACACCGGCCACCAGCCGAAACAGCAGACAGCCAATCCACACACATATTCACTAACGCACTCGAGTCGCGGTTGACTGGGAGAGCGATCGCAGCTCCGGGGTATGCACGCGCGTCGTACCCGGAAATACATCGAGAGAGAGAGGAAGAGAAAGGAGCGGTGGCCATGTAGTTGAAGCTATCGCGAGCGAGGATAGCTGAAAGGAGAACAGCGAAGCAAGCGTGCGCGGCTGGATAGGGGAATCGGATGCATCAACATTGCGGACGTCGCGCGCAGTCGAGCGCGTGTTTGGGTCTGCCTACATAAGTGGCCTGGAATGAGCGAAATGATACTTATGCTATTGGCTACGGCGGAAACAGGCATATATACGTGAGGAGCGTATCGCTGGCTATTCCACCGTAGTCATGCGGCAATTATCGCATCAATATATATATATATATATATATATATATATATATATATATATATATATATATATATCGAGTTGGGGAAATAGTCTTATCGGAAAAGTTGTGTGTAATAGAGGGCGCTATGTAATATTTAAATTAAGCACGTCGATTGAAACAATGCCTGATGGAAAAATCTATGGTAGTACCCAATCTCCGATTACTACCGTGATGAAAAATAGATAGCAAAATCGAGGCATGGAATAAAGGGCGCTGAAGCGACCGGGATGCCACGTGGAGGGGACAAGGGCATTCCCGTCTTATCCATTCCGCTTCGGAATGTCAACAGCCAGTTGAAGTTTCTCTCAGCAGCATTTATAGTAGATTTTGAGGTTAGCGTCACAGGAGAGTCGAGTAGCATATTCACAGTGAGAACGCTATTGATCTGTGGAGTTTCGGGCGATTTTCGAACCGGATGACTTTTTCGACGCGGACAACGCGGATTTCATCAATGCGTCGGGCGACAGCAATAGGGTTACAATTCGCAAGCTCGAAAGGTATGTTAGGGACCTCTCAGCCATGGCTAAAAGAGTGACCTCCATGGCGGCTGAATTTAAGAATAGTTTTGAACTGTTGAAGATCTTACCAGCACTGGTCTTCGATGTCAAAACCTTAGAAGATAAATTATCCGCCCAGGAGGTCAAAATTACCCATCAGGATGCCATACTGGTGGAACTTGAATGTAGCCGTGCATCGTTAAATGATAAGTGTACGGCTATGGTTGAGCGGGTCCAGCTCTTGGTGAAGCAGGTGCTTGTATTGCGTAATGTAAATAGTAGTGATAAGGCTAGTAATAATAAGGTTGTATATAGTAAAATAGACAGCAATAACAACGCAGTCGGCTGCGGTAGTGAGGCCTGTAATGAGCAGTCAGCTGATTTTCGTGTTCAACGTCGTCGGCGTAGGACTCGAGGTTCACGGTCCGCTGGGACAGACGGTTCGAATGGGAACAAGTCTTCTGATATGGATGGCAAGCATTGTGGTGATACTCCGGCCGAAATTGTAGTAAGTAGTATTTGTGATGGAAATGAAGCACAGCAATTTGAAGCAGTGCAAGCCGTTCTCACCACAATAGTACCATCCATAGAGAGGGACGACTTGATGTCTCTGCGCACGCTTAGGCCAGATGGGGTATCTGGTTCGTCAACTGGGTCTCGATCGGATCGTCGTCGTTCGTCGTGGGTGGTCTGTCTCTCTCGCCGTGAATTAGTTGTGAACATCATGCGCGCAAAGGGTAGATTTACTGCTTTTAACACCAAGGATATCAACATCGCTTCTCTCAATGAGGAAACGCGTAATTGCCTAATTAACAGTAAGATATTTATTAATGAACTATTAAGTAAGGAGAATATTATACGCTTCAACAATCTTAAACGGATTGCGCGAGGACTAGGTTTCAAATACATTTGGCATAGAGGCGGGCGATTCCTTATAAAGAGAGGAGATGGAGATATCACACATGAATTCACTGTGGCGGCAGATTTACGTGCTTTAGCCAGGACCTACAATGTTGAGCAGAATACTGAATGTGACAATGTAATAAGCGGAAAAGGGCAGGCGAGGGTCACTGCAGTCAAGGATGGGCCGTTGATTGAGAGCGGAATCACAGCCCCGACTGATAGTAATCATGATTGACTAGGCCGTGGCATATCGAGAGAGACAGACGGCGAGGCGTTGAGGGCAGGTTTCCTCAACGCGACCTCGCTCTATGCACACATGGGAATGTTCCGTCAGTACCTCCAGACTGCTCGTCCCATCTTCCACATCTTCGGCGTGGTAGAGACGCGTTTCGAGCACAAGGTTGACGATGTGTTCGCTCAGATAGACGGATTTTCTGTTTTGCGTCAAGATAGAAATAAGTGCGGTGGTGGTGTCGCCCTATATATCCGGAATTGCTTTAAAGCGACTATTTTATATTCATCGTCTACTCAAGTCGAGGGCAAGCCAGGCATTCCGGAATATCTTATGTGTCGCGTTCAACAAGGCACTAAACCTCCAATATTTGTGGCTGTCATCTACCGTCCCCCGGGTATCTCGTTTTCTGATGATTCAGAACTAGCCAATAACTTAAGAAGGTATTCAGTGGGTTTTGACTATAGACTTGTCATGGGAGATCTGAATGCGAACATGTTGTCGACCTCAAATGATGCAGAATTCGTTAAAGATCTTGCCTGTAAATTGAACTTAAAGCTAGTGGAACATGGCGCGACTCACCATATCGGAGATTCGCACACATGGATTGATGTGATCTATACTGACGATGACAATGTGGTGCTGAATGCAGGCAATTCGCTGGCGACCTTCCCAAGCAAGCATAATATCATTGATGTTGAGATTAACTTTCAGACAGTAGAACCTCCTGCTCTCAACAATTTCACTTATAGGGATTTTAAATCAATTAATTCAGGAGAACTATTACCCCTTCTTGCTGCTTGTGATTGGTCCTCAGTTGATTGCCCTAACAAGGAACTGGACGCTAGACTTGAACACTTTAGTCGTAACATCATGGGAGCCATTGACCAACTAGCTCCCTTGAAACGATTCTCTCCAAAGAAAAAGGGTTTTCCACCTTGGGTTGATGCAGATCTTCAGAATCTTTACAAAAAACGAGACGCTTTAGAAAGAAGACACAAACGTACTCGACGAGCCGACCTTAGGAATGAATATGAGTCTCTCGCTGCTGAGGCCGAGCGGCTTACCGAACAGGCACGAGAGGCTTTTATTCATACTAGAATCTTTGAAGCCCTTGAGAATAACAAAAACGTTTGGAATGAGTTACGGAGTCTGGGCCTTATCTCTAAGGCCAGGGAGGATCTACATGGCTTCAACACGGATGAGTTGAATACCCACTTTGCTGGGGTATCCATATCTAACTCTGAGCGCGAGGCAGATCTGGATGACATCCTGCCAGACGCTAGTGACGATGGCTTCGCCTTCCGCGAGGTCACCTTCGCAGACGTAGTACTGGCTGTTGCCCATTTCTCGTCTCAAGCAAGGGGTGAGGATGGCATACCTCAGAGTGTAATTGCAAAATCTCTTCCTGTATTGGGTCACCACCTGGTGGCTCTATTCAATTCTTCCCTTTCCAGCGGCATCTTTCCTTCGACCTGGAAGGGGGCACATCTGGTGCCTCTCAAGAAGACGGCAATTCCATCTGCTGTCTCGGACTTTCGTCCGATTGCCCTTTTGAGCTTCCTCTCTAAGGTCTTGGAAAAGATCGTACATGACCAGATCGCGGACTACGCAGCCTCAAAAAAAATCCTAGGTCCTTTCCAGACTGGTTTTAGACGTCACCATTCAACGCAAACAGCACTACTAAAATTAACAGAGGACATAAGGACAGGTATTAATAGCGAGAAACAGTTACTCACCATCTTATTACTGTTCGACTTTAGTAAGGCATTTGACAAGGTATCTCCGTCGAGACTGTTGCGCAAGATGATTAGAATGGGATTCTCCAGGTCAGTAGTCCTGTGGGTCAAGTCATACATTGTGGGTCGTAATCAGCGAGTGGTAACTAAATTAAACGGAGATTCGGATTGGTTAACAACCAACCTTGGCGTCCCACAGGGCTCAATACTGGCCCCCTTCTTTTCAGTCTTTACATTAACGATCTCAAGGAAGTCTTGGCGGAGATCAGTGGCTCGGGAGACCAGGCAGCCACTATAGTCGCACACCTACTTTACGCGGACGACTTACAAACGTACACCCAGGTTGCAAGAGACAGTATTCATGAGGGTGCGGATCGCATGTCAGCTGTGATGCGTGCTGTGTCGGGCTGGGCTTCGGACAACGCACTGCACCTTAACACCGGCAAAACTAAAGCGATCATCTTTGGGTCGGAATATAACATCAATCAAATTCAGGGAATGAACTTGCCCGGGGTTGAGGTGCAGAGTGGTGTCTTCGCTCCCTTCGTCGACACAGTAACCAACCTTGGAGTGGTCATGGATTCAAAATTAACATGGAAACCACAGGTAGATTCAGTTAGTCTTTTCGATCCTGTACCACCGAGGCGTTGCGTAAGCAGCTGGCAGGCGCACTTGCCATCTCTCACATGGATTACTGCTCCGTAGTGTACCTTGACGTAACAGCTGAACTTCAGACGCGACTACAGAGGTTACAAAATTCATGTGTTAGGTACATCTGTGGCATAAAGAAGAACGATCATGTCACTCCCTTCAAGAGGAGGTTGGGCTGGATAAAGGTCAGCGAAAGAAGAGAGTACTTTGCGGCGGTCATAGTATATAAGGTCTATTGCATGAGACAACCACCGTACCTTGAGGCCCTCTTTGAGAAGAATAAATGTAGAACATCTAGCAGGGTAGCAAGGGAGATCTCGGTCCCAGGATCGCGTACGGATCTGGGCTTAAAATCGTTCACTGCCCAAAGGTCGCGCCTTTGGAACGCGCTTCCGCAAGATATGCGATCGTTGCCTTCGCTATCCAAATTCAAAACGGCAATGCGTAGGTACACTCTCGCTAAATCGTTGAATTCGTAACACCACGTTCAGGCTAATGCTATACTCCCATTGCTTGGCTACTTGTGTATATCTAGTCTGCGTTATTTTATATATTGACGCGATAGAATAAGTATAATGTTATGTGCAATGATTTCGATCTTATAATTATATATTTATATACTTGACGTGTACCTGATTGGACATATGTGATATGACAGCTGCGCTCAGCTATATGTATTTTGCAATACAGTTGTGATATAAGAGCTGCGTTAACCAGCCATACGATAACTATGTACATTTACTTTTTTGACTGATCGAATATAAACTATTATTCTATTCTATTCTATTCTATTTTGGAATGGCGAATTTGTTTGATTGGAGTTGTATTCAACGTGAGTGGATTAATTGTGAGCGGCGAGTCTTTGTCCAGAAAGCAACCGGTATTTTAAGTGGTGTTCGCATACAATATTGCTCAACATGATGCGAGTGGTATCAGTCCTGCTATGTTGAATTACGGCAATCAACCAGCTCAGCTTGCAGTCGCGCTTAAGCGTAAGAGCTTGCTGCTGCTGATAGGCTTCATGGTGAAGCGGTCGACGTATGGATCAATCGCATGCGCGATTTGGAAGATTTGAGAGCGCGGGCGAGTGAACGCTCAAGGAATGCGCAGAACAGGCAAGAGTAGTACTACGATGTCAAGCTCTGAGATCCTTGTTTTGAGATCGGTAACGTGGTTTACAGAGAAAACCACGCTCAATCGTCGGCGACAGAGAGTCGCACTGCTACGTATGTGCCAAAGTTCGTCGGCCCTTACAAAATAGTAGCCAAACTCGGGTCGAACACCTATCAGCTTATCAACGAGGCAGGGGAGATAGTCGAGAAAGTCCCTGCAAGACAGCTGAATAGAGGCTATTTGGGAGACCAAGCAGTCCATAAGCCTGCGGATGAAGAAGACGACCTCGAAAGCGCTCAACGACCGAGGGACGTTACTTATTGTAACTCTGCAAGCGTGCAGAAAGTAGCGAACTAGTCCGAGAACAAAGCTCCGTCGCCTGCAACGCGAGTGACCATGAACTCAGCAACGATCGACGCTTCACCGGAAGTCGTAGCTCTGAAGAAAAGAGCAACAAGCAAGGGCGGGGGCGACCGCGTAAAGACGCCTAAGTCCAAGTCATCCTAGATTCGTATATCAGATGTTTTTGCTGCAATGAAACACTTTAAGATCCAAGCTAAGGACTACGATGGCATCCTAAAAGTGATCAGTCTTCTCCTTCCGATTCTCAAACTCATTATCGGCAGGATTTTCAATTTATAACTGCGCGAGGCATGTTTTCCATATCAATGAACGAAATCGATTGTACTTGCACTTAATAAATTGAGCATTTCATCCCATTTTGGTGATTTTCTACCTATCTCCTTGCTCTGCTTTCTTTCCAAGGCACTGGAGTGGCTTATGTGCAGGCAGATCTCCGAGTATGTTCAGTCCAGGTTTATGCTCGGTCTATATCTAACTGGTTTCTGTACTGGTCATAATATGCAGACTAGACTGCTTAAGCTTACTGACGACATAAGACTGGGCATCAACAATAAGCTTGTGACCTTGCTTTTGCTATTTGACTTCAGCAAAGCTTTTGAATCAGTGTGTCATGCAAGGTTACTTAGGAAACTCACAGGCTTTGATTTCTCCAATCAGGTGGTACATTGGACAGCTTCCTATTTGGTTGGTTGTGCGCAGGCGATCGTTGATAATAATAATAATCTTTCTATATTTAAGTGACTTAATACAAGAGTACCACAACGCTAAGTTCTTGACCCGCTCCTTTTGCTTTCTTAAAGAGAAAGCTTTGTAACGATGATAACAATTATTTTTGTTAAACAAAAATTTGTGTCCACCATAACTCTTCAAGGGAAGCGTATCACGCGCTGCAATTATACAGGCATATTACACATCTTTTAACTGATTGGATTTTGAAACTGAATGGATAATATTCAAATCATTTTTAGCAAAGTTATTAATTTTTAAAAATTTGTAAAAATTGAAAAAAAAAAATTTTTGTTCTTTTATACGTTGAATTTGCCAAAAATATTTACGTTTTCGTAAAGTTAACGTAATTTCCTATCGATTGATATATCTTATAATAACTTTAAACTTATTTTCGTGAAATAATAACAAAATAATAGTCTAAAAAAATTGTAAGAATCAAAAGAAAACTTTTATTATTTCATACGTTGAACTGGTCAAAAATATGTTTCATTAAATTAAGGTATTTAAATTTTTTTTTTCGTATTTTTTTTTATTTTTGAAACTGAATGCGTTGTATTTCAAGAATATTGTGTATAAATTTCAAGTCGATCGGAGCAAAATTGCAGGTGTTATGAATATGTTCCTACCTGTTGGATTTTCATACCTGCTCGGTTCGAGCGGGCTATTGTTACCTGGCAGCTGCTACACTCCCTATATTATACCGAACCGTTCCTCCTACTTTCTTTTATACAAATTTGAAGACAAGTATAAACATGCTCATACCTGTACCGTATATTTAGTCAGTGTAAAGAATATAATTTAGTTTAGCAGTAAACTTTCAATTTTTCGCATCATTTTCGTGAAGTTTTGTGGAAAATTATTGCTACAATGCCAAAAAAGTTAAAAGGTGTGATAGAAAATCAAGTGGTTCGAGGTTATATCGATCTAGAAAGATTGTACCGCCGCAAAAACGTAAAAGAGAAGACATTTCAACAAGTAGCGCGTCAGCCAAAAAAATAAGAGTGACCGTTAAACATCAAATTAAGGAGGATCTTGAAAAACACTATAGGATAACAGATTTTCTATTAGTCTTTTCAACAATTTCTACGCTAGTGAAGTGTGTAAAATGTGATGAAAAAGTAAATCAATTCGACTAAGCAAGAAGGCCTTGGATTTAATATCAACGTGTCGTGCGAAAGCTGTTCCGTGATTACAAATGTTCCGTCTAGTGAAAGAATAAACTCCGGTGCTTACGAAGTTAATCATCGGTTTGCTTTCGTGATGAGGATATTAGGCCTTGGATTATCTACTATCCTTCATGCAAGACATGGGAATCAGTAGTGGATTAAGCGCTCATGAATGGGCGCGATCAACTGATCACATTCGTATAAACCGAGCAGAGCAGGAAGCTGATAATCAAACTAGAGATGGCAGGATTCGTCGTATACAGGAGCAAAAAGATGCTTTAGACATCATAGATGACAGCAACATCCTCTATAGACCTGGCATCGATGATTCAGTGTGAGGTAAGCCGATAAATCTCGCTTATGAACGTTTTATTCCAAATTATTTAGTGTTCAAAACTTTAAAGCGTTTTTCCCAAAACTCAAGATTTCAAAGTTGGTGCCCATCATAACTTCAAAACTATTGCACCAATGCTTTCGAAATTTTAACCACTATTTCTTTACATAATTTATGAGGTAACGCTGGAGCTTTTTTTCCAAATTCGTTTATATTTTTCATTTTACAATAACAAATTAGCCGTTTTTTAGCAAAAATCGCGTTTTTTCATGTAAAGTGTTCCCGCAAAGTGAAAAATAGAAATTTTGAAAATCCCTTCCAGCATTACCGGGGAAAAGCAATTATCTGACGAACGAACTTTGGTTTTTTGATTTCAGATGATCAAGCACCGAGTTATGAGGGGCACCGCAATTCAACTTTTTTCTGAAGCGCTTCCGAATAATTGATGCCATTGCCGTATTTTTCAAAATTTTTAATAAATAAATTTTAACTGAGTCGTGAAAAAAAAATCACAAAAATGTGCCTTTTTTTGCACAAATTAACCTTACCCCCCCCCCCCTTAACCTTCTAATACGCAAGCATGATATTCTGATGCTACTATTTCCACTAGTTGATTACTCATCTCTTGTCTATTGCGATTTCATTGCGGAGCTGGACACTAAACTTCAGAGGTTGATTAACGATGGTATCCGTTACGTCTATGGTGTAAGGAGGGATGAGCATATCACTCCTTACAGACGTGAACTACAGTGGCTCTCTACTGCCTCACGTAGAAATTATTTTGGAGTAAACCTCTTACATAGCATGTGTAATCCAGTTGTGCCTCCCTATTTACTCGCATTTTTCAACTTCTCTATTGTTACTCGCTGTGTTAGGGGTGATATGACTACCCTGGATACACCCAGCTTTAGCACGGAGACTATGTGAAAATCATTTCACAGCAGTTCTGCATGGCTTTGTAACTCATTACCCTCTCACATATGCAATATTACATTAATAATCTAACCAGCGTCTAGGGTTGCGAATGTGCCATACATCTTCTCTATGCAGACGACCTTCAAATTTATGTCCGCGTAATAATAGAAGAACTGAAGGAGGGCATCGCGTGTTTGACAGCAACGGCGCGTGTAGTGTTTAAGTGGGCGGCGGCTGCTGATCTTCGTGTTAACGTTGGCAAAACTAAATCAATTATTTTTGGCTCGGTATACAACATTAATCGTTGGGATCTTGATGTGCCAAGCATTCAGGTAGAAATCGGTGTGTATGTGCCTTAATCAGTCACTGCAACTAATCTCGGTCTTGTAATGGACTCAAAATTATCAAGAGAATCTCACATATATTATGTCAATTAAACGAGTAAATCGCGTTTTATATTGACTTCGAATTTGCTGGTTCTGCGCCACCGAAACATTACGCAAGCATTTTGCAAGTGCACTGATTGTCCCCCATCTTAACTACTGCTCTCTGGTGTATCTTAATTTACCAGCTGAACGATAGATACGACTGCAACGGTTACAAAATTGGTGTGTAAGATATATATGCGGCGTTAGGAGGGATAAGCCCATCACACCCTACAGGAACAAACTGTGTTGGTCCACCATATAAGCAAGAATACATTATTTCTTCGCGATTACAATGTATGCAAGTATTCAGATAGGTTAAGGATGTTAAGGATCTCTTAGTTCCTACAGGCTCGCATACCGATACTGGCCTTCATTCTTGCACAGCCCAAGGTGTATATAATACTGTAAACCACGATGTGATAGATAATCTCAAAAACAAACTAAGTATGTACTTGACAAACGTCGCTGTGATATCTTTGATATATATGATGTTATTTTATTCTTATCGAACTGAATACGTTTCTATTTTAACGAACATACTGTGATTTTATATTGACAAGCTTAACGTGTTATTATTAACAACATAATGTCGAAATTAAAAGACAAGAAAATAATGTAGTTTTACTATAGCACAACTATTTAATTCTTATGTGTACATATTTTGCTTCGTCAAAGAGCTTAATGATAGTGATAAAAAAATATTACAAAAAAACATGTTAGAAACATCTTTTGGAACGTTTGTAATCAAAATACACTGTTTTTAGAATATCTGTCAGTATGTGCGTGTGTATGTGTGTATGTGTGTATGTGGGAGTGTATGTGTGTATGTGTGTATGTATGTGTATGTGTATATGTGGGAGTGTATGTGTGAGTGAGTGTGTCTGTGTGTGTGCGTGTGTGTGTGTGTGTATAAGCAGGTGCAAAAGTAAATAAGCAGGCGCAAACGTTAATAAGCGGGTGCAAAAGTAAATAAGCGAGAGGAAAAGTAATAAGCGGGCGCAAAAGTAACTTTTTCGACAGATAAAATTTTCGGTAAATTTTAGCGGGCGGAAAAGTTACTATTTACTATATATACATATACACATATAAAAAAATACCTAATCACTCTCTTTTCTATCTTGTAACAAAATAAAAATAATTAATGAGTTTTAAAACAACTCTTCTAAGTGTATGGTTGTCGCATCAGAAAAAAGCTGCTTTAGCTCCACTTAATATGCTAGAAAAACGCAAAAATCATTACGTGCGTTACAAAAAATATGGAGTACACCAAGGGCCAAGTGAGCTTTTTGACCCTGGGGCAGTCCTCGTCTTCGGCTCGCAAATAGTCCACTTTACGCCCTAGGTACACAATATACTATTTTAATTCATCATGTCACCAAGAATCGTGTGAGGAACAAAGTTCTATTAATAAATATGGTACTGAAAATAGTTATTTATTGTGACGTGTAGGATCAAGATTTTGAGGTTCTACAATGGCAAAATTTAAGATTCTATTAAATATTGATAGCATACAATTTTTCAGAATGATTGCTTTTAAACATAAAAAGTTTTCTCAAGTCGTAAAAGAAAAACTTGTTTGGGTTTAACCCAGGCCTGCTCCATTAATAGAAACACAGCAATTTCCAGAGCTCAGTGCAATATTTACTCTACTCTTCATGTCCTTCAGACGGAAATGCAGAATAAAATTACTTTGAGTGGTCATGATGATAACCGCTACTTAGAGGTCGGTAAGACAGATACGTTGCCATGGGGGCAATATGGATGCATACCCAAAATCATCGTGGAACAATTATTTTCCGAAGAATTCAACTTTGGAGAAGATGAGGGTGTAGCTGTTGACTTAGGTCAACAGCATCATGGTGAAGAAATGCTTGCCCACTTGGTTCGACTATGTGAAGAAGATAGATAGATACATAGATAGATAAATAGATATATAGATAGATAGATATATAGATATATAGATAGATAGATAGATAGATAGTTACATAGATAGATAAATAGATATATAGATAGATAGATATATAGATATATAGATAGATAGATAGATAGATAGATAGACACATAGATAGATAGATAGACAGATAGACACATAGACACATAGATAGATAGATAGATAGATAGATAGACACATAGATAGATAGATAGATAGATAGACACATAGACACATAGATAGATAGATAGATAGATAGACACATAGACACATAGATAGATAGATAGATAGATAGATATATTTATTATTCGTATTAGTATACAAAATATGTATATACATAAAATTGACATATATATATATATATATATATATATATATATATATATATATATATATATATATATATATATATATATATATATATATATATATATATATATATATAAATCTGTTTTAGAATCTGAATTATAAAATAACATTGTGTTCGTTGAAATTAAATCCCATTGCGTTTGTTGAAATATAATCACATTTCGTTCCTTACAATAAAATCACATTACGCTCGTTAAAATTAATCACAGTGAAGTCAGGTACATACTGTATTACATTTTGGTCATATCTATCATGTTATTATTAAATTAAAAGACAATACATGCACGCAGTTTTCGTCCATATATTCACACTCACACTCAAATCACGCTAATAAATACAATCATCCAATGACATACAGTAAATAAATTAATAAGGCAGTATAATAGATTCGTTCACCATGAATTGAATCCAATTGTGAATCTGCATGCGCATCGCGGTTTTGAACTTACACAGCGATGGCAGGTTTCGCAGTCGGCTGGAAATGAAATTCCAGAGGTGCGCTCCTTGAGACGTAAAAGAATAAAGACCAGTATCGATACATAAGCTTGGAACTGAAAGATCCTTAAAATCACCCCTACTAGAACTTCAGGCCTGGTTTTTATCAAACAATGCGTTGAGATAGGGTGGATCTATTATCCAAATAGCCTTATATAACATAGTTGCAAATAAATATTTTCGTCGTGCTTCTATAGTTAACCAGCCAAGTTGCATTCTGTAAGGAATGATGTACTCATCCCTCCTAACGTCGCAGATATATCTCTCACATGAATTCTGTAATCATAAAGGTGCATCAAGAGAGCAGTAGTCAATGTGTGGAATAATCAGCGCGCTTGCCCGCTGTTTACGTAGTACCACACTGGTGACCAGAAAATTCTAAGACTATATAAAGCTCAATTTAGTCGTTAGTAATTTAATCTATGTGCGGCTTCCATGATAATTTTGACTCCATCACAATACCGAGATTAGTTACAGTGTCTGAGAAGGGCACGTACACACCAGTCTCTACCTCTATGTCTTGTAAGTCCATATCCTCTAACGAGTTGATGTTATAAACAGATCCAAATATAATTGCTTTGGTTTTCCCAACATTAAGGCGGAGAGCTACTGCCGCTGCCCATCTAGACACTGCTCTCGCCGCTGCTGACTGGCATGCAAGTCCTTCCTGCAGCTTCTCTCTTATTACATGTACGTAAATTTGGAGGTCGTCAGCATATAGAATATGGTTGATACATTCGCAACCCAAGACACTGGCTAAATCATTAATGTACAGTCTGAAGAGCAGAGGCCCCAGAACCGATTCCTGTGGGACTTCGAGATTGGTAGTGAGCCAATTTGACTGACCATTGATTTTTGTAGCTACTCTTTGTGCTCGCCCTGTAATATAAGATTTAACCCATAGGATTACACTATGGAAGAAATCCGTGTTAATCAGCATCTTAAGAAGTCTGATCGGGGAGATGGTATCGAAAGCTTGACTAAAATCGAATAATAATAAAGTAGTTAAAAGTCTGGAGCACGGAATAGCCGCCGAACAGTCATTCGCAGATCCGACCGCTACCGGAGTAGGGATAGAAGGGGAGGTAGTAACGGAGCGAATGGAGAACAGCATTTTAGGTCAATACGTCAGAGATCTGAGCTTATTCTATCACTCGACGACCAACCAGCTAATAAGCTCCCTCGAACAGATCACCAGCCACCGCTTAGCAGAGAAACAGCAGAGTTTTCCAGAAGTACAGAACAGATTATCAATTGAGGTAAATATTTAAACTTTTAAAATAATTTTTCTTCTATTAATATAAATGTAAAATTAATTTATAGATATTTTATTAATTTCAGATGGATTGAACCATATTAATCAAAATGGACGATAGAGCTTACCTCTCTACTATGAGTTACACCCTCTTGGAAAAGAACTCATCATACATAGTGACCACCCTCCGCTAAGTGAGCACCAGGTTCGAAATGAAGGGTATGGTTGAATTGGATGGAGAGTTTCAAATATTTCTACCTAAGCGTATATCTTCTACACTCAAAGCAGATGATAGCTTCTTTGATGAATTAAGTGCGGCTGCTAATAAATATAAGTTACACCTTATTTACATAGACGATCATAATATAGATAGACTAGATACGGGGCGCAGGCAGTTCCATAAGTTACAGTGAGTAACTTGAAATCTTCCATTTTCCTTTCTGGCGAGGCTCGCCATACGATGCGCAGCTGCATAGTGTCGTCTGGATCCATGCCGATTTGCCGGAACATCTTCACGATGTCTGCCGTGAATACGAAGAGGTGCGCCCGCCAGCGCGTTAGAATGGTCGTAATCAGCGCCTGCAGTTTCGGTCCTGTGTGCAGAAAGTCGTCGAGGGGTCGCTGGTTTTTGCCTGCAGAGTGAGAGGCATCGAAAACGACACGCAGCTTTTGACTTTCTGGCCGTACTACGGCATGATGAGGCACATAGCAGACGGACGCCGACTTCGAGAGTTCAACAGGCATCTTCCTCATGTGGCCCAGGCGTTCGTACTCCTCCATAAATGCGACGTAGGCGGCTCGCAGCCGATCGTCCTTTTGCAGACGACGCTCGACCTGAAGTAAGCGTTTAACAGCAGCAGCCCTGGATTCAGAGATGAGCGGCTTATCCTTGAGAGGTAATCGGACGAAATATCGGCCTGATTCGTCGCGAAAGTGTTCTTGCGTGAACAACTTCTCACACTCTGCTTCTGACGGAGGTAGCTGGAGCGAGGAGGACACTTCGTCTATCTCCCAAAATCGCTGTAGCTGCTTAGCGACAGAGCATGTCGTAGCATAGACTCCCTTGGTGGCAGCTGGCGTGGCATCGAAGCTGTTTCCAGTGGGACCAGTGATAATCCAGCCCAGTCTGGAATGCTGAGCGATGGGATTACCTGGGCCACCTTTGCGAAGTCCCTCGAGTATGATGTCAGCGTACAATTCAGCTCCCAGCAAACAGTCGATGGGTTCAGGCTGGTGGAACTGTGGATCTGCCAGCGTAAGGCCATGCAAGTGAAGTCAGTGCTCGTAACGGATGAGATGCTTCGGCTGAAGAGATATGAGTTTGGTCAAAACGGCAACTGAGAAAGTCAGATTGAGGTTAGAGTCAACCCTGGATTTTAGGTTAAGTATAACAGTGGAAGTAGTAGTGGCAGTCGAGTTCCCTCCCACTCCATAAATGTCTATCTGGAGGGGGGACTTTCTTAACCTGATTGCTTGCACAACCCTCTCCGTTACAAATGATACTTCGGAGACAGGGTCTATAAGGGCCCGAACTTCAATCACTTCACCAAACGGAGACTCCAGGAGCACCAGAGCTGTGGTTAGCAGTATGTTGCTTCCCACTACAGCGTGGCATGCGTTCACATGAGAAGATGGCATGGTGGACAGCTGTGGCTTCGGTCCATTTGGCAGGAACTCTCCTCGTAATCTATCCGACTGAGCAGCACCGGTAGACGCTTCACTATGTAGTGTTGTGTGGTGATCCTGGTTGCACTGCTTGCATTTGTATCTGGAGGGGCAAGTCACAGATGTGTGTCGAAGGCGCAGGCAGTTGGCGCACCTTGCTCGAACGCTTGACTTTGAACCTGAAGTAGATGCGTGATGCGCTGCAAAATATTTATTAGTTTTATTTGAAGGCATTGTTGCACCATTGCTTTGTTGTTTGGTCTTGACGCGTTCCTGAGCATCAAAATCATTGCAACGGACAGCGTCAAGAGCCTTGATACGATTTTCTAAAAATGTTAAGAGTTGATCGTAAGTGGGATACGCGTCCTCGCCCTCCAGGGATTTTTCCCAATCCACTCTGGTCTGCTTGTCCAGCTTAAAGACTATTAGCTGGACAAACCAATCATCCCAAAATTCTACTGGCCGACCAAGGGAGGTCATGGCTCGAACGCATTGGCTGGTTGTATCCAAAAGACGAGTAATTTCATCTACTGACCTTTGTGTGATCGACGACATACCCAAGAGTTTGTTCATTTGAACTGCTAGACGGAGTCTTTTATTGTCATACCTGCGATACAGAGCTTCCCATGCTACCTTGAAATTGGCACCAATGATCTGGAAATTACACAGCCGACGAGCAGCCTCGCCTTCAAGGCAGGACATCAGATGTTGTAGCTTTAATACAGGCGAGAGCGAGGGTACGTCCTTCACCATGGAGCAGAAAATCTGTTTAAACGTGTCCCACTCTTCTTGCGTCCCACTGAACTTAGGTAGAGTGAGCTTGGGCAGCGACGAGGCAGTGGTCTTGTACTCTATAGTTGGTGGCGCAGGGTCAGATGGAGCAACGTTACCTATAACAGTAGTTACATGTGACTTAGCTAATATATATTGATTTTCTACGCCAGAGAAATGGTCATCCACAAAGTAAGGATCGTCCTGGAGAGTCTCATCGTTGCTCAGTGTCCTATGCTGATCCTTAAACTATTTCCAGTACTGCTCTAGCAAGATTAGCTTGTTTGTTGATTTGTTACGCAGCACTTCGAAGGTAAAATTTTTGTCCCCTGTCTTATCACAGTTGACAATAAATTTATCGATTCGCTCTCGAGTCGTAAGCTGATCACGGTATAGCTGGGGCTTAATATCTTGATTTACAGACATGATTATAGATTATAGGCTAGTATAATGCAGCAAAGTAAGGCAAAGCGTATATATATATATATATATATATATATATATATATATATATATATATATATATATATATATATATATATCCAAGATTTAACATCCAAGCCTCTTTACATATTAACGGTTTCCTCTTTTCTTGACAACTTTTTCTACAAGAGATACATCTGGATATTTAGCATTAAGAAGTTTCTGTTCATAGAAACTGCCAGCGATAGGATGATCTCGATAATCAATAAGATGATAAGTCCTTGGGTTTGTTGCTGCTACTCTACTTATTGTAAAAATTTTAGTTGACCAGTTTGGAGCTTATCTCTTCTCGAATACATGTTTTACCTTACTTATATGAACTTTCTCACTTATTTCAAATTTTCTCTTTTTTACAGGCTCCATTTTGTATGAAAATATTTGCAGACCTTGGGTTTCATTAGTTTTTGAGAGATCTTTCGGCTTCATATTAATAGTTCAGGCAAAATTGGAAGCAAATTATAGTTACCCTGCAGACTAAACTGCATCCACATATTATTCTTTAATGTACTATTGAAACGTTCACAAATATTTGCTTTTAGGTTACTATATGTAAAGTCCAAATGAATTTTATATTTTCTCATAAGATTCTGAAAATGCATACTATAAAACTCCTTGCCTCGGTCGGTATGGATATTCTTTGGTACCCGACTTAGATTCAGTACAGATTTCATACCTTTCGCGACATCTTCACCTATTTTTCATCTAATTGGTACAGAGAAAGCATACTTGGAAAACACATCTATTATGTTAAGCATGTATCGATAGCCTTTATTCTCTGAAACATAAGGTTGCATCTACTGTTAAGGTTTAATAGTGCAGAGTTTTGCTGTACACAATATTAAATAAAAATAGATGTAAAAAATTTCGTGTAGAAAATATTTGTGTACAATTTTTTTTGGTCCACAAAAGAATTTGTGTAGAGTTAATCCACGTAGAGTATGTTTAATTATATAGACGTCTAATTGTCTGAATTATATAATTACAAAAACCGCTTAATCAATAGAATAATTAAAAGCGCTTTTTTATTTATTTCTTAGGTGGTATGGACAAAATAGAAAATATATATAAATATATTATAATATTATTAATTATAATCTACTTGTATGGGGGTTAGCGAGCGGAGCGAGCAGGGGGAAACCCCCCCTAGTAACTATATATCGTTATATATAATTATATATAACGATATATAGTTATATATAACTACATATAGTCATATATACTAGTTATTTCTCGAAAGATTTTTATATACTTAAAATTATCTTTTTTATGTTCATTTTGAACAAATAACAATAAATAACAATTAATACATAATAAAAATACAGATGTTTCATGCCAATAAATCACATAATTTTATTCAGAAAATTTGGAGATTTACAAATGTAATTACCAACCCGAACTAACAGGTACACACATTATATGCCCTTACAGTTAATAATAACTGGTACACCTTCTTCATTGATTGGTAAAATATTTAAAAGTCTTGCCATGATTTCACGATGAAAAATAATCCGGTTTTTTTTCAATCCTAAATGACTGAATGTACATGTATGTACTTTTTTGTATAAAATAAAATTTTACTTTTCCGTACAGAGTATTATGGTTTTTTAATACTACATGTACAAATTAATTTTAGTTTATTTTTATAATTCATATGTATATGTTATCCACTCATATACTTTTGTAAAATTGAAATCGAATGCTAATTCTTCTAGCTTTTGTTTATCTAAATCTTGTAACTTATTTAACTTGATTTGTGCCCCTGACAGCTTAAAATTATAATTTTTCTCAAACGCAGAATTGTAACGTAAATATATACAACTATATATGAGTATATATAACTTTATATAATTATATATCTGTGGGCACCCGGAAAAAAGACTTAAGCCCATTTTTTATGTTATTGAGATATTAATGTTTAACGTTTTTATTTTCCATTTAAAATAATGTTAAAAAACTTCATAAGTAGTAGATATGGTCATTCGCTTTCACACTTTTCTGATTGTTTGCATTACTATCATAAAATATGCTATGTATGGATACCAAAATCGCTCAAAACTCAATTTAAAAATAAATGAACTTAAGTCGTTTTTCTGGGAACAGATATACATGTTTATATACAACATTTTATATTCAAGTATATATAACCAAATACTTATAACTATATATAACTTTTCATTTCCTTACTGACTATATTTCAGTTTCTGTTGTAAAATTTTCTTTTATATAACTATATATGATTATTTATAAGGTGACTACCGGTACAGCTTATGATGTATTTCAAATACTACTCTTACAAAAAGACTATTGGATTAGTGGTTAAGGTAATGGCTTGTTACCTAAATGTTTTGGGTTCGAATTCCATTTAGGGCAATTTTTTTCTTTTTTTTTAATAATTTATTGTATTGCGCTGTATAAAACATAAATAATTTTTAATAAGAACAATTATTTATTATGTTAATTTTGCATTCATTTATTATTCGAGTAAAAACGACTGATATATCATTATTATAACGGTTCTGGTTACCGAAAAATGTGAGAAAATTAAAGCGATGTTCTGGGGAATCGAACTCGCGTCGGTGTAGACGAGAGTCAAGCACCTATTCAACCGGGCTAGCGTCGCAATTGCTGCGAGCAGCGTCCAAGAACTAATATTCACGTGGGTAATGCCGATAATTCAGGGATCTATTATGCGCCGACTAGCTTTCGGACACAGACACCGTTATATTATATATTATTATATATGTCATTTTTACTCAAGTATAAAATTTAATTGATAATTATTTGAATATTATTGAAGATATTATTACATATAGTTATATTTTTTTTTGTTTCAGATTTGGCCAATCTTAGTGCAGCAGAAAGTATTGAAATGCTTCATATACAAGCACTTTACTCATTTTATGATTATACAACATCGCGATATGTACATTTGAAATTTTTAGGACTTATCCGAATTCTATTCTTACTCAGCCGTGTTAAGTCACAAACCGTTGAACTCTTGTTTTTTCATGATACAGTTGGGCATATACCGATTGCTCACTTATTAAACAATATGTATAAAACTGATCAAAGAATTTATCACAACTATAATGACATGTTATAAACAATATGTAATATTATCGACTCTCATATCATAAAAGTATTATAGATTAACAAAAAACTGGAAGCGTAAATAATAAGCACGTAATTATTTGAACTTACGAATTAAATTTTAATCTTCAACAAACGAAAACTGCTGAAAAAATTAAAAACTAAATACAAACTTTCAGTTAATTATAAACTACAGTAACCATTATATTTAAAGTTTGTAAATTACCTGCTGCCGATTTAAAAATAATATGTATATTGAATGTGATAAGTAATATTAAAACTCTCTCTTGTGCAATACTACATATTTATCTTAATAAACGATGAATATAAACTGTGTTTTTCATTTTATTAATCAAGAAAGAAAAAATATTTTGGTATAAGTACTGCGCAGTAATATAAGTCAGAAAGATACGCAGAACCTTATTTATACCAGCTCTTTATACCACTCCAATGAAGCTGAGACTACATTAAATATGGTAATTATATGCAATAAAAATAATAAAGCTATTTTAACTTCAACGGAGGTTCTTTCGTATGTAAATCTTCCCCCGAAAGATCTCATCCCCGCTTTAGTGCTCTCTCTCTCTCTCTTTCTCTCTCTCTCTCTCTCTCTCTCCCTCTCTCTCTCTTTAAACATTTTAATTTTAAGCATAAAATTTATATAAATTTAACTTTACCAAAACAAGTTTTAATGTGATTTAAACTAGCAGTATCTTAATATGATATATTAAAATAGTTTATGCATTTTAAGTGTTAATATTTTATTGTTTAACTTAAAATCGAATGTGATAATTATATAATACCAGATGTGTATGACTAACAGGGAGGACCATGGAGTTTGGGTGAGTGATGTATACCCTTTACTTGGTCACAATTTTTTTGCATATTTTTACTGACGTCTTCTACCTACGGGAATTTCTGTTATAGTTCTTCAGCTGATAATTTTCGGCTTGTTGTTCTAAGATAAAAATCTTACATGGAGTAAATGTGCATACATTACATTCTTCTGGTTTTTCAGTGACACTTTTCCTAACCTCACTTTGGGAGAGGAGTTTTCCCAACATTACTGGACGTCGAACGCAGAGATATCTATTGATCAACAGACGAAATGATTAAGGAGTTGTCGACCGATAATGCCGTCTCAGCGACCGCGGCTTGATTACTCAGGCAGGTCAGAATCAGACGAGCTCGCCGACAGCGCAGACGACTAGGATCCCCCACCATCATCCCTACTTTCTGCAGACGACATAAGTAGAATTAAAGCTAGCATCAACTAACATGCAACACGTTATTAGAATGGCTGACAAATAGTAAGTTTAATAAACAAAAAAATAAATTGCACACCGCGATCAATGACATATGCGATGCAGTTAATTCGTTGTCTAATATACACGTTGCTAAACTCGTTGTTGATAATGCGCTAGCTAATATAACAAAGGAAATAAATGTCGCGTGTAATAAAATAGAATAGATTGGGACCGCTGTTGCTGGCCTAACCGCTACTTATAACAACGCTACGAATGCACCAGAGAAATCTTTTGCGAATATAGTTAAGAGTACTACTGCAAAACAATAAATGTTCATGCAACGTTCTACACCACGTATTGTCATCAGTCCAAAGGATGGTCTTGCTGATTTTGTTAATCGGCAGCAGAAATTAAAGCAGTAATATTAAATGTACTAGAAACATTAAATCCAACATTTCTTGATCTAAAGATTAATCGCATTACTCATGGATCTAAAAAAACCGGTCGAATTTTCGGAAAATGGCAGTAAGAACTTACTCGTTAAGCAGAAATTTCCTCTTCACTCCTTATCATTTAAAAATTATGCATCTATATCTACCAAGATAAAAAAATTTGCATCGTGCATAATTGAAACTTCTCCTGATTGTAGAATATACGTGTGCAGCAAACAACGTGCGTACTTGAGAGTATCCTCGCTGTGCTCATGTTGCACACCACATTTCCATTTTACAATGCTCTAAATACCTGAATGGATTTAACCGGATAAGTATATCAAAATGGCCTCACGGGAGTTGGAAGATCTGAGCTCTGCGTATGAGTATGTTGTATAAAAATATGCCTTCGTACCAAATTTCAGACCTTGAAACTTCCTCTAACCAGAGAAATCGTAAAAAACGTATTTTTTCATCTTTATTTATTTTTCTCAGACATTGGTTCAAAAACATTATTTGGAAAAATTCATAGACAGTGTTTGATGTAAAAAAAATGTCTTTGTTATTTTAAACTCATTAAAACCTGGCTTTATTTTTCTTTGAAAATATGCATCGCCTCAAAGACGATTTTTGATGACTCACTCAGGAAAAATTATTCAACACATCTAAGATTTTCTTCGACGCTTACAAGGTTCAAAATAGGCTGAAAGAGTATTTTTCATGCAAACTGATATTAGTTTTATACGTCAGACTTTTTTCAAACCGTTTCGAATACCGTATTTTATCGAAACTCCTTCGACATTTATTGTAATTGACAGTAAATTGACCCTAAAATGCTAAAATATTTCTTAAGAAATATAATTATTTAACATAATTGAAAATTTATGGACAATTTATGGACAATATTATTATGCAAAGCTGTCATAAGAATCGCATTCAGAGACTGTCAAAACCCTAGAACATCATACTTTTCTTAAAATAATATAAATATTTATCGTAGGATATATGAGCCAATTACTGTGGGTTCGCTGATTACTGTGCCCTAGGATTAGTTACCCATATAACTAATTATCCTTTCATGAAAAAGAACGTATTATATTTTTTAATAAATCTTCACATGATAATAAAATGATCATTTGAAATTTGTGCTGTACAATTTTGCCTTTTTTTCTGACACATCTTAGTAAAAAGCTCAAGTAAACGCTCAATGAATGAAAGGTGATATAGAATAATCAAAATTGCGGTTTTGCGATCTGAAAAATATATTATATAAATAAAACTGATATATATATATAGCATTATTTAGAACTTTTTAATATTTTTTTTATATTAAATAAGTCCAGGAATTCAAACGAATTCAAGCCCCACGTCATTTACTGTGAACAGTAATTGCAGAAGTTTTTCATGGTGCGTTAGTTACTGTGTCGCCCGTAAAAATGGCGTCTTCGTCAACCATAGCCGATCATCTTTACAACACAAATGAACACTCTCTTAAAAGAACTTAAGTACACGCAGAGAAATGGTCTAGGAAAAATTACTACTTTGTATTGTAATGGAGGGAACGAGTTGCATTACTGTAATAATTACTCTTATTTTAGTAGTAAATGCCACATTAATAGCAGTAATTGCTATGTAGCGTAGGATAATCTGCTAAATAATCTTAATGGAAATGACAACTGTGAGAAATTGTGATAAAATGTGAGAAACGATTAAAAATTGCGAAAAACTATGAGAGACTGTGACAAAATTTATGAAATATTCTGTAATATTTTTTAAAATCGTGATCCAAATGTCCCAATTTCACAATTTTTCACGAAATTTTAATGGTTCTACACACTTTTTCACACATTTGTCACAGCTCTTCACATTTTGAAATTTCCACTATGGAATTATAGAAAAAATTGCAAATCATAAAATTTACCAGCAAATGTAGCAATTTCTTAAGTCGCTTGAAATTGTGACCTAATCTCAAAACCTCATTTTATATGCAGCAATTAACGCATTATAATTCAATGTTATGCAATAACTTGTTAATTACATCATGGTAGTTTATCGACAAAGTACTTTAACAATCAAATATATCATAATACATAGAATACAAACAATGCATCATAATCAAATTACTATACTGAAATAGTAAAATTTGCTAAAATTCAAGTGTGTCTTTTGTTTAATAGAAAATATAGTACTCGTTACTACATTATTTAGCAGGATTTACAACACTATTTCTCTGAAAGCATTTACTGTAATTATCGATAGAAAATCTACTTATAACAGTAAAAAGAAATATATCTACATTCATTACATTACATATAATATAATAAAAGTTGTATTAATAAACGTAATAAGTAACAAATTATTATTAAATTATTTTTTCAAATAAATTTCTACCGATATTAAAATACCCTATCCTCGTTAATTTTTCTGGCTAATTATAGCAGTTTCACATTAAATTGTAATCTGCAAGATATTCATTTTTGAATACACCATATTTGAGGCATAGTAATCGGTAAGAGCCACTGTATCTGGAGCACAGTATTATGTCGGGATGCACAATAACGGAGGTACAGTAACTGATTTTTGGGGGTTGTTAGGGTAGAGTAACTAACTCATAAACATTTTTTTGTTTCCATTAATATTATAAAAATATTCAATATCTAAATCTAAATAAAAATTGCTTTCCGTAAAAGAAGTCACAAAGTGTGACTTAAAAGCTTTAAAAAGATCTGAACTATTATTCAAGTTTTCTGAATCAGCGAACTCTTCGGACTTCGATAACAGGGCACAGTAATCGGCACGATTACCATAATTAAAAATTTACTGACAATTGTCAACTTTGTTATAAAATCTATCATCAAAATCGTATTGAGCGTTTGTCAAAACCCTAGAATATCCTACTTTGCCCAAAAAAGTATAAATATTTATCACAATTGACAGTTTATTGACAACGGTAGAGATTATTATGCAAAACTGTCATCAGTATCGCAGTCCGTGACTATGTTATGTACTTCGAAATTATTTGATGAGGTTTCTCTAAAACTAATTTATTTTCAGCTAGAGATTATTGCTGTATTCAAATTTAACTTTGGAGATTATGGTGGAAAACTGTTCACGAAGTGTGTTGTTTGTTTAGGATTTTTCGCGAATTATTGTTGTTTAATTCAAGATTAAGGTTCCAGAGGCAGTTGTCCTGTTCTTTTACTACAGCTAGCATTCGGTTCAAGGTATGTACGTAAAGGGTCATGGGAGACCATCTTGAGGTTCCGGCCACGTGCAAATTTATAGATTATCACTTTAGAGGAGGAAAAGTTATGTTTGTAAATTAAATTGTGGGTTCGAGTAAATTTAGTAATTTATTATGCGAGTTCGTATTCGTAATTCGTATTCGTAAGAGAGACGGGGTTGACTGGCGGCCCCTTTCGGGGACGTGCCGGTTCAGCACTCAGGCCATGCCCATTGTGCTTATTCCCCTTGGTATTAGGTCCCACCCTCCATTCTACTGCTAATTATGCCTATAAACCTGCAGACCAATGAAAGCTTCATTGTTCCCAAGTCTTCTGGTTTAATGAAGGGGAGTTCAAGCCACCTCCATCTAGTTATTGCCCAAGCAGAGCAATAACAGAGCAGGTGGGTCGAGGTCTCCTCCTCCTGACCACAACATCTGCACAAATCAACCCTTAACAGCCCCATGTTAAAAAGATGATGGCCTACCCTGCTGTGCCCCGAGAACCAACCCACAACTTCCCTTATTGAGCTTTTGGAGTGGAGTATTAACTCACCGCTCCAGATTGGCGGTGAGGAGCTACCTATCAAAGTTTTGGCCTGTCTCATTCCTGATGATTCCCGCCAGATACGGTCAGATCTATTCAGGGTCCACGCTCTAAGAGAGCTCTTAATTGAGCTCTCTGGTATTGCCACCCTGCAATATGTGGCTCGGCACCCAGCCGCTCCTCGTTTTGCTAACCGGTCCGCCTTCTCGTTGCTTAAAAATTCCTGTATGTCATGGAACCCAAGCTAAGGTCACTTTGTTATTCTCTGTTAGCTTGTTTAACGCTTTCACACATTTCCAAACCTCTATCGAGATTACTTCCGCTTTGCCAAGCGCTGAGAGGGCCGCGGAGCTAACGGAATAGATAACCACTTCGCTGCCCTCCAACTCTTCACTTATCATACTACCCACCGTTTCCCTGATTGCTCTTACTTCTGCTTGGAAAATTGACGCGTGAGGATCGAGGCTGAACACTAGTTCGCGGGATGTTCCCGCTAGCCAGGCCGCCGCCCCAGTACCAGATTCGCTTTTTGAACCATCTGTGAACCAAACCCTATTGGAAGATATTAGGTGTTGGAACCCACTTTTCCAGTCCTCTCTAGTTAGAGGCTTTGTAACGTAAGACTTCCCGAAATTAAATTTCCGGGTTATCCTGTCTCTATAAAATGACTTGAGGTCGACGCCAGCTTCCTCAAGTATGTCTTTATCCCAATGTTCCCACCGTTCCGTTTTCGTCAATGTACGAACATTGGCGCTAAACGCCTCTGTTCTAACCTTCAGGTCTAAGGGTGGGATGTCTAGGAGCCTTTCCATCGCCGCTCGCGGTGTGGATTTCATTGCTCCCGTAATCCCTCTTAGCATAAGGTTCTGGATACGGTTCAGAATTTCCTTTCCCGTTTTAAGCAAACACCTAGGCCACCAGGCGATAGCGCCATATAGGAGTCTAGGTCTGAGTACTGCCGTATAAAGCCATTGAATCATGGGGGGTTTTAATCCCCAATTGATACTGAAAACCCGCCTACACGCCCAGTAGGCACTCACAAATTTTTTATATTTCTCCTGAATATGCTTCTCCCATTTCAGTTTGCTGTCGAATGTCACTCCCAGGTATTTGGCAGACCTGGAGATGGTGAGCTTCTCTCCAAACAAACTGATATCCTTGAGAGGTTTAACCTTATATCTGTTTGTCAAATTAACTAGTACTGTCTTAGATGGATTTACGGATAAGCCCATCTTTTTGCACCAGTCTTCAACGACCGAAAGAGCCTGTTGCATAAGTTCTGCTAAGATAATCTCATCGTCCGCCATGATCAGTATGAGAATGTCATCCGCGTACGCTTGCGCATAAAATCCCGCTTCGTTCAGTGCTTCCGTGTTCAGTGGTACCTTGGCAAACACTTTCCGTAGTGGTGAAGTTGAATACTCCCTCTATGTCTAGCAGAGCTCCCAACACCATGCCCTTGTTTTTCATTCCCTTTCTGATGTAGTTAACAGCTTCTTTGAGAGCCGAATCCACCGATTTCCCTGCCTAATAAGCATGCTGTCTAGGGTTCAGCGGCAGAGTGGCGAGAGCATTATCCCTGACATCACGATCTACCAGTCTTTCCAATGTTTTGAGAGCAAAAGATGTAAGGCTAATTGGCCTATAGTCTTTGGCTACCTCGTGGGTGGGTTTACCGGGCTTTGGTAAAAACACTACTTTGGCTATCCTCCATTTCTAAGGTATGTAACCCCAGATTATGCATGCCTTAAATAGATCACCCAGGGGTGCTAAGAGTACCTCCATTCCTTTCTGTAAGAGTGCTGGAAAAATGCCATCCTCCCCTGCTGCTTTATAGGGTTCAAAAGTCCCTATAGCCCATCTAATTTTTTCGCTCTGTATTATGAGCCACCGATCGCTGAGCGTTCAGTGAATCGAGGACTCCAGTATCGGTCATGTCTGGCTGGCCCGGCCTCCATTCTGAGAAGTGGGCCCAGAGCAAGGAGTCCAAAGCTTCGTCTCCGCTCGCCGCCCACTCCCCTGACGGAAGCCTAATGGAACCCGAGTGGTTCCTGTTCCCTTGAGCCAGGATACGACACAGTTTGGCCGTTTCCGAACAAGTATTCATTTGCTCATAGTGCTTCTTCCAACCTTCTCGCCTTGCCAACGCTATTTCTTCTTTATATTCTCTTTGAGCGAATCTAAAGGCCATCAGGTCTTTGAGGCTCTTCGTTCTCTTCGATCTGTTATACAACTTCCTAACTCGCTTTCGCGTAGCTTCCAGTTCTGGATTCCACCAGGCCGTCTGATTGAGAGAAGTCTTGTCGCGAAGGCAACAATTCTTCTCGTAGGCCCCAATAATTGCGTCTTGTATAAGCTCGCAATTTTCGTCGATAACCTCTGTCGAGGTATACTTATCCATGAGAGTTGTCAGATTTACTGACAAATCACTTACATAACCTTCCGAGTTCGTTCGCCTAGGGTTTCTCGATTGACTTCGTTCCTCCTGAATCTCTCTGATTTTGAAGAGAAAATGGCTGTGATCCGACATAGAGACCTCATCTGAAACTCTCCAGCCTGATCACCTCTTGACGAGCCGCATTTCTAAAGGTCGGTTCTCGACCCCTGTTGAGGAGGTCTAGTTCCGTGCCCGCTAAGTATTCCAGGAGAGTTTCTCCCCTTTTGTTACAATCCGAACTACCCCAGACTATGTGCTGCGTATTGGCATCACAGCCTAAAAGTAGGTTCTTCTTTTCCTGTTCGCACACTAAAATGAGGTCCTTTACTTTTTCGGGAGGTGGTCCGCTTCAGAATCGTATGGGAAGTAGGCAGAGCCTACTACTATCTCCCTTTCGATGCCATTTTTCCACTTTACTTTGATTACAATCGTGGTGAGGTCCTTCCCGCAGAACCTCAGACAGGGCTCACATTTCACACCTTTTACTAAGATGCAGGGTCTAGGGTGACCCTCGCTTTCATGGAAAAGAAACCCGCCGCCCCCTAATCCTGCATTCTGCCCTTACTAATCCAAGATTCTTGGATTAGTGCTATACCTGTGTGCACCTCCGACATACGCTTAATCAAAATCGCCGATGCGTTTTTACAGTGATGCAAGTTAATCTGCGTGAAAGAGATAATGGATCGTGTCAGATTGACCGAACCTGTGTCTCTCCTACGCCTCACGCCCCTTAAGCCCCCCTTATTCATTGGAAGCAGAAGGTCCCCCCATTTCCCCGAGTGTCCGGTCCACCTCTAGGATCTCCTCCCTTACCTCCGGAGGTTCCACCTGTTTCTTATTTTCTTTGGTTGACCACATCGAGCAATGTGCTCGAGCCGCTCCGCAGAAAGGCCTGAAGTCGAGTCTCTTCAGAGCTGCGACCTCTGACTCCTCTAGGAGAACGTTAACCGCGGTCTCCGTCTTTTTCTTAATAGCGTCCTCAACTACCTTGGTGCTGAAGACCTTCCATGTTGTCACTTTAAGGTCAGGATTTTGTTTTGCCAGGCGTTTCATTATGACCTCGGAGTTGTGATTTCCGGGGACAAAAATCGTAGCCTTTGATAACCTGAGCAGTTTACTCGCCTCGATAACTTCGATTCAAGCCCCCTGCCAAGATTCCCACTTTGGCGCATTCTGACAGAGCCATTCTTTGTCTGCCGGTCCGTTACAGTGGAAAACTTGCGCGCCTCTCAGCAGCCAGTTATCCCTGAACAGAGGAACAGTGTCTCCCTGAAACTCGTCAATGTCGTTTTCCAGGGCCGCCACTATGCTTCCAGCTTGCGCCTCGTCCAGCCGTATCTCTGGATACTCTGCAGGGATGACGGCTATCTTCATATCGTTGGCCGTCGCCCTACTGTAGTTCAGAGGTACCTTCGGCTCCTCCTTGTTTGCCTTCTTAACACTCCATGGGCTCGGAAGTAGTCACCAAGCCTCTGCCGGTGTCCCAGCGCTGTTTCCTCCAATCCGAACCCGACTGTTTCTTCTTATTTTTATTCTTCCTGTTTACCTGCTTTGAGTCTGGTGCACCCTTGATGGATTCGGGAATAGCGATTCCGGTATTGGCAGCCTGAGGGCCGTGCGCCCGAATCTCGTTATGCCCTACCTCGTCACAGGGTGCTACAGAACTCAAAGCCCCCTCTTCTACCGATTCAACTTTGCCTGGGATCCCGTCGGTATTGCCAGCCTGTAGTAACAGGCCGGTCGCCCGAACGGTATCGCCATCGCTACCTTTTTGATTTGAGCTAGGGAGCCCGATCTGTTGTGACACATTTTCTTCATTATTATTTTTTTCATTCATTCATTAGGGCGGGTGGTGGCGGAGGGAAATGCAAAGTGTATTGTGGTCGGAGGTCAGGCTGTCGCTCAGTAGCCGGTGGTGCAGCCCGTGTTCTCATCCAGGTGCCCGCCGCGCCCGGCAGTGGCCTCGGCAGAGCCCCCCCCCCCCCCCCAGCACAGCATGGCCCTATCTGGTCGCCATCCAGCACTACTGCACCCGGGGAGATTTTCGCCGGTTGATGGGGCAGCCAGATCAATGGGCTAGATATCACCGGGCCCCTGTACTATCCGGCAGCCTTGGAGTGTCGTCCCCAGTTTTTAAGCTGTACCCTCTGTCGGACCCGAATGGACACCCATCCGAGAGCCGCGCTGCACCGGACACCAAGCGCAGGATCTTCCGCTGTGTGTGAGTGTTTGTGTACTACGTGTTGTGCAGTTTGCTTGTGTGTAACCCGCGCGTCTTCCGCCAGAGTACGCACGGTGGTGAGTATACCCCAACCAGGCCTCACCTAGCTCAGGTTGGAGGGTTATTTCTTTGTCACTCGAAGTCCGCTGGGCTTCCATAAATCCACCGGACCGGGGCTAACCTGACACACCGGGAGAACCCAAGCGAGGTTCGACCCTGCCTAGGCTAGGACCTAGCAGACCCGGATCGACCGAGATCGTCCGGCGAACGACCCCCCCCTCCACCCGCGCCCACGCAGCCCCGACCGTCAGGATACTCAGTCCCCCACCCTCCGACGCGATTACCCGTTTATAGGGTCCGGCGGATCAGGAGGGGGCCCGTCCCCCCGCTTTCCGCTCCCCGTGGGGCAGAGCTTTAGCCCCCAGGGCATCCGCATTAGGCCTCTCCACCGTCCCCGAAGGGCACACGACGAGGTGCTACAACCCCTAGGAGAGGATTATGCGAGTTAGTATTACGTATAATTGTTGAGGGTCTCACATCACGTTAAGTTTAAAGATTTACAATTAGCCAACGTGTCAACCGGATATTACTTATATAACATAGATAAAATCCTTAGGAAATAAATATCAAATTATTCTCAAATTATAAAAATTATTAAGAAGCTAGTACCTGACCATCTGCATGACTAATGTAGAATAAAGTAAAATAAAGAAGATCAAGTCAGTACTCGAAGTTGGATCAAGGTACAACTGTAGAGTTTATTATGCCAAACTGTCATCAGTATCACAGTCCGTGACTATCAAAACCCTATAATACGATAGTTTTAATACGACACGGAAAGGTGACGAGAGTGCACGCTTTCCTCGCTCCGTGGTACTATGAGGCATCTTTCTTCTCTCTCCAAATTGTTGCCAAGTATACGGAGAAGAAGTGAGTCATACTGTACCAATCACGGTTAACCTTGACCCCATGCATGTGACGCTAATACAGTCATACAAACATTAAAGAAACTAAATTTTATTATTATTCAAATATAAATGATCTTTATGATTTCAAGGATCAGGAATGTAATCAGGTGAATGAAAATACAAGGTAAGTACAATTTATTTATTTTTTCTATTTAGTAGAAGATATTTGATTGTTTAATACATCATGAATATTATTCACGTGTATAGATAGAAGCCGGTAGAAACACCTACAACATAATTTTTACAAAGAGGAATTTGGTTATTTAATTCCTTAAAATGTGTTTATAGACTAGTGGTTATAAAATCTATAACATTATCGTCGACTAAATTTACAACGTCCTTAACAATACTCGCTGTATAAATTTGTACTTACGCTACATTCACAAAACTACTTTTATTTACAATAAATTCAAGAGCCTCATCCGCAACGCAATTCACACTACTCGCTATAGAATTTAAATATTCCAGACGAGTGTCGATACATTTTACTATATATTCATCAAGTCAGTCAAAAGTAACTTTTATCATAATAATACTATGACGAAAATGTTTACACAGAATAGGTGCTCCATATCTCTGATCTTCTTCCATTTCGATAGCCTTATCTTGATGACTGCGGGTAAATTTTAGTGTCCAACCAGTACCATAAACTTTTTGATCCATTAATTCGTCAGCAACTCCATTACGTATTTGAAGATATCGCCAAAAGTGGTTTTAAAATCCTGCCAATCACTGTGAGAGAAAGCGATACCGTCAAAGTCACCTGACAACAGACGTACAGTTGTTTGGTAGTAGACATTCTTGTATGCATCATATTCTAAACCAACGATAATCTTCTTGGTATATGACTTGTCTAGGTCATATAACGTGCTATATATTTGATGGGGATGACGAGTGGCTCGTGGTTGATACGCCATGGTGTCTCTTCGACGGTTAAGCTAGACTGATGTAAAAGAGGCTCGAGCTTGCTCTTAATATACTCGTCAACAATGTATGGAAGTGGAAACTGTAGACATTGTAAAAATATATTCTATAATAAAGACTACTGACATTCCAAGAATGTTGTATCAGACATAATAACGTGTTACAACAAAGACGGATTATAGTTTTGTAAACATCTGAGAATGCATCCACCGATTTTAATGAAATTTCGGTTAGCATTTCCATTTCGATACAAGTAAATAATATTACATCAGGCAGAGAGTATCAAGTTACAACAACGACATTTTAGAGCTACAATGTTGTAAACATCTGATAATATAGCCACTGTTTTCAATGATATTCATGTCAGTATTTTTATATCTTACAAAGATTCTGGCTATTTTATGTAATAAAATCTCATATAATACGAGAACATTAAACAAAATTACCCACATACGTCTGAAGATTCACTCTGTAGTTGGGTTATATTCCAGAGAAATTGTTTACAATTTTTTCGTAACCGATTTATATGATCCGGTATAAACGGTGATAATCCAAAACTATCAAAATACAAAGCATTCCAAGATTTATCAACGTATATAGCAATCCAGTGCATATCGGATCTTTTGTGACTGTCAGTTTTTATTACAATCGCTGTCGGTTTTATCCACCGCTGAGGCGCTTGATCTGCTGGGAACACACCTACAGTATACGATCGGATTCCCGAAACGTTCTTCAAGATTTGTAGACTGTCTGTCCATTACAAAATTCAATCAAGTTTTTACAATTTTCAGAATTTCTTATACAGAACCAAGATTTTAAACGATACACGTTACTTAATGCACAACGATATATTTGGTAGAAAGGTTTTACAGCGTGATGAATGCAGTAAGCATCGACCGATAAATTTCTCAAAATTGGGCAATATAATCATACTCCAAATTAATAATTTTCCGAGCTACAGTTTTGTGCAATATTAACCACTTCTTATTGCCTCTTACGTATTTTTTTCGTACATATTATTAGTAATATTTCGCAGAATCTTATAAAGCACTTTCAAAGACACTTCACCTTAAAAATAGTCAAAACCATGATGATTTTGAGTTAGCCAGTTATTTTGTCTCCGAATATTTTTACTTAAATTGTGTATAGGCGTTGTTGGTGCCACTAACCAATAAGAACTAAAATCACCGTTTAAGGCAACCACTGCAACTTCCCTCGGTACAGTGGTATATTTAATACCTTTAAAGCACTGAGTATCTATGACCAAATCCATTATCTTTTATAGCTCGTGGCAACGATCGAGATTGAAAACAGACTGACACGTGAAAGATAATGGAGTTCTTATATATACACCCCAGAGACACCTACATGTCACAACTTCATCTACTAAAGTCCACGATAGCTTGACGCGACGCATCTATTTCCAAAATATTATCATATTCTGCGTATACAATGCAATTTACTGTGTCATTCAAAGGATTATCGAAAGGATTTTTGTACCCGAAAATAAGGTGTGATAAGCGTCAACGTACAACTTATTTATTCAACTAAATTCGGATTGTAAAGGTTTCGAAGGTATTTGTACACCATCAACGTATAGGCACAGAAAATTGATATTAAAATGTTCAAAGTTAAAAGGATTAAGTTGTTCGATTGCCATTAAAAGCTTTATTATTAACAGAACTAATTATAATCCTTTTTGGTATCTGACCTAATATAACGTTATCCAAAGTTTCACCATGAATACCGCTATATGTGGTAACAGCCTTTACTTCTACTCTCGTAAGAGGATAGTTAGCAGGTGTCTTTGAAAGTGCTTTAGTATGTGCAAGTAATATACACGGACTAATTTTTACACGTCTTACTAAAAGATCATCTTCCTCGATATTTAAGGAAAAATACCCCGTAGGATCCATCAAGGTAAAATTATTGCGAGATTTAACTAAGCGTACTCAACACCGTTTATAAGCAACTTTTCTTGGTTAAAAATACTTCCATGTATGTGACCTTTTAAGTCGATAGCTCTCCCTGCTGATAGCAATTTTCGTCGGTGTACAAGTCCCTCGTTAGCATCTACCACATCATTCATTTTTCCAGGACAATGTTCACACCACAAGACACAACAGGTCCGTAGTTAAGCAGCGTTTCAATGTAAGCTGTATAAGCGTACACATTAGTTGGTGGTAATACAGGTTTTTGATTGAAGAAAACATCCACTTGATTAGATAATTAATGCATTAATATTATAGGTATATCACGGGATATATGGACACGTAGACTAAGCATCGTGTGATCAAGATCAATGTATTCAATGTATGGTGAGTCGTTTGTCAGCTATAATATTGGTTTGTAATTTATCCAATGAGAGCCTTTGATCGTCGTCTGAGACGGTGGAATTTCAATCAAGAGGAGCTCCGGCTTTAGACATTCGCACGAATGGGCTTATAAGAAAGCCATTTTTAACTATCAAAAATATCTCTCGTTGTTCATTTTTTAGTCTTCTTTTTTCTCATTTGCATCTTCTTAATGTTACCTTTTTTCACACCGGTTGACTTGCGCCTTGATACCTCTTTTTAGTTACTCTTTTCCTATTTCTATCTTTGCGGAGTGTGACAGGTTCGCTGAGCAACTGCATCTGAAAAGGATCGGCATGGCAGGGCATTTTATATCCTGACCCCTCCATCAACTTATCTAGTTTTTTTTACCCTTCTCTTTAGAGTTTCACCAGATTCTCTCATGCGGTTGCGTAATGGCACGCTGATTGGTGTATTTAGCGTGTCGATGTCAGACATAATGTTCATTCCAGCACGCGCAGCCTTCTTTCTAACCGATTTGGCACCACGGATAAAGAGTGGAAGAACACGACAAAACATACCAGCCAGGAATGAACCAATCCCACCATGGCCTCTCTGGTAGGGGGAGCCAATGTAAATACGTCCAACCCCACCATTGTGAGAACCCCCACCAAAGATACCCCCACCACTACCAACTTGCATATTGAAGTATTCTTCATACCGATCCATTTTTTCCGTATAACAGAAGCACTTTAGTCTATTCTTTTGAAATGAAGTGTCACCGTAAACGTACCGTAATGAAATGGTATTGGATGCCCACGTTGGTCCCTCATATCAATTTCAGTGGTCTGAAACGAACTGAATAGTAGAGGTAGGTACATGGAAGAGGAGAAACTTTTTATTCTGGTACCACCGTATGTATAATCGTCTATATTTAACGATACTGTTCTCAATAATCGTGATTGAACGTCTCCCGTTACATAAGGTACAAATGTAACTATAAATCATGCGCATCGATCGTAAGCCATTAAAAAGATGAGCTGGTTGATCTTAAATAAGAATGCAGTCCATATTTTCAAATCCCAAAATTTTTTGCAATTCCTTTTACAGATAAAGCTTGTGACTAAATTCGGCACAAACCGTTTTTGCACAAACTCTATTAACCGTCACATATCTACAACACTCGAGTCTAATCTCCAAATGATCCTTCGTACAGTTTTAAATACTTATTTCGTGTACTAGGCTCTGTACGTCTTTGCAAATACCTGGTCGAATCAGCGAAACAGTACTACTGAAATTTTCCACTCTCTATTTGTTTGTCTCTATAGGTGTGTGTGTATATACTATGTACGGTAAATTTTCTGTCTTCTTCTTTATCCGATGAGACATGTTGAAACGTCAGCGGTATTTGAACCTCCGTAAGCACGACTGACCATGAACCTTGTAACCGTATTTGCTGTGGTAACTGTGTAATAAAATGTGTTGTGGTGTTGTCGTTAGAATATTGCAGGCTACTGTTACTGGGCAAAATGATGCAAAAAGCTTTAACCCATGCTGGTGTCATCTTTATCGCTGAATGTTTACTGTTGTTATATGATTCTACGATTTTCGGTAAAACGGCAGTGGAACGTCGCCTGCTTTTGTGAGTAAAATATCGCCATATTCTCTCCTTCACAGTTCTTATATATCTCTCGACGATGGCGGCCTTGGTATCAGAACTGCGTATCACTCCATATGCTATCCCGTATTTGTTCAAAATTTCTTGCATTTCGCGACCGATAAACTCTTTTCCCTGGTCGGTTTGAAGACACACCGGTTTTCGATTGTTACTTGTCAGAAAGATACGTTTGAAACCATCAGCAACGTTTCTCCAAGTTTTGTCCTTCACTTGCTCCATAAAACTGTACTTGCTTACTACGTCTATAATGGATAAAAGGTAACTGTAGCCATCGTTGTAAGTTCTTATTGACCTCACGCTCATCAAATCAGCTTCCCAGATATCGTCACAATTTCGCACATTGTAATTTCGTCTTGAAAATCTGTTTGCTGTTGTTTTTCCTTTATAACCATCTTGATGCAAGAAAATTTTTTTTCGAAGGATATTTTACTAATCATGCAAGAAGCTCTCATTAAAGGTAACATTCTTTCCTCAGATTCCGTATCACCCGCAAGCATACGAGAGAAAGCGTTTTCTGCTAAAACTCATTCGGCTTGACAACGATTACCTTTCTTGCCAGGATTAGCGAGATCATGTTGACGACAGGCTTCATCCAACGGATTAATTCCAAGGTCCCTGCGTTCGACACGTTCCGGTAATTTAGTACCTGGTCCACAGAATCTGTAACCAGGTACATGCATCTCAAACGGTAGTAAATCAATCAATGGGTCCAAAGCGCTGATTCTCTTTCGTAAATTATCGTCGTCTTGCAAACTCACTTTTTCTTTGACTTTTTCTTGAACTCCCCACTCAATCGACACCATGCTTGAACTTCTGTTCTCAATGCCGAACCTTTCTTCTTCTTCTCCTTTAATTTCTTCTTCTCTACGCCATCTGTCTTCTTTTTTCTGCAATCTCTTTCTTTTGACTGGTAAAGCCTTAGCTCCTTCACGGGAGACGTCACTTTTGCTACTGCTACGAAAGCTGCTGCGAAGTTCAACGTTTTTTTCGAAATTACTGTACCCAGTCTGCCACTCTGAATAGTAAACAATTATGCATTCGATTTGACTGTCGCACATCAATGGTCTTAAAAAAATATTTCAAACACCGTTTTACCGCAGCCTGTGGGCCCGCACAGCCCGCACAGCCCGAATGATGCATATGATTCATCAGAATAGTCTCCTTCTCCAATTTCTTCCACCACTGTCGACGATCTCGTAGACCATTCCCGTGAGCGTTCTGGTGGGGCTCGCTTGCGTCAATAGCTTATCAACGTTGGCGCCACCAGAGAGCTCATTTGTCGCCGCGGATCAATCAGCTCATCGACAAGTGTCAGCAAGCTTTGTGGGAGTGCTCGCGCACGCCAATGAACTTGTCGACACTAGCGCCACCTACGAGCTTATCGACTGCTTCGGCCAATCAGATCATCTGGATCGACCAGTGAGGTTGCTTGCGATGCCAATGCCATCTAGAACACAGATTTCCATCAAATTTCAACGAATTACATCAGTCGCCGTCGAGGCATTGTTGTAGCCGTACGGGTAACTCTTATCCAGCGCGATGAATCTCAGCTTGCTGTACACGGGTTTGCACGTCTTTGTTTCGTTTTGCGTTATATCTTCGTGAAATGCGGTTCGACGAATAGCGTAATACGATATCAATATTTCGGCGTGCGGTGAAGTAATCTATTCGCGAATCAGATCAAAATTGATCTTTTGACTGTTGGTATGGTGCACATATATCCTTCACTACTATCCGAATTCTTATTCTTGTATGCGTAAAATGTTGGACCACCGGATAAAAATGATGTAATGTACGGCCCAGGCGCCTTTGTCAGCCAACTCAACCATAAGACAACCGAACATCGTGCCGATCGGTAAATCATGTTTGCTATTCTCTCCTCTGCTAACGTAAAATACAGAATTGGTATTATAGTAGTGCGCACGAGGCCCCAAAGCGTGCAGATACTCAAACAGTTTTAATCGTGCTTGTACAATGGTGAATGCAACAATGACAACGTTTGTCGATGAAGACGATGTCACAGCTTCGGATTTGTAGCACTAGTTGACGTAGAATGTCTTATCATTGACAGGCAATATTCCATTAACGTCTACTTTTGCACTGGTGAGTAACTCCATTAACCTCTCTGGTGCCGTCACCACATCAGTCTGCGACATATTTCGCGCTGACTCCACTTACCCCACAATGAATTAAGACACAACTTTGCCACAAATCTTAGGCAAGGGTTAAAACGTATCGGATCCTTATGCATTCACATATCGCTCCTTATCCCCGTCCGTGATACACTCGGGTGGATATCCGGAAGCCAAAGTATTTTGCATAAAAAATTCGTCAATGTATACAGCAAACAAACACCTTTGACAGGCTCTCGAATTGCGTCATTTCATAGTGCCAAATCTCATAGATATTTTGAACAACATATCACAGTTGTACAGCCATCTTGACTTCTTCAGGGACCCATGTACTTCGAAAAACGCGTTCGTGTGGATCTTGGTGTGGACAATCTTCTTGAATTATTTTTTCGCAGCACGTTTGATATAATGGAAACATCAGTTTACCGTGAATTCTTATCGGTAATAATGGGTGATACAGGTTTTATCGTGGTAATACATCACACACTATCAAGCCATTTACTCTCGAGATATCGTTATTTGGATCCCCGAGTTGTGCACACTTCTCTTGATCGACGTATATCCGCGGGTGTCCAATAGGATATTTACCACGCTTGCAGATAAAGAGGTATAATGAGTATAAGTCCACGTACATGATCTTTTTCTGACCTTGGCAATGAAATACTTTAACAGTGTTGCCTGTGCGTCCACCGAAAAATGCGTTTCGGTGATCCAAAGGTTTTCGCTTCATGACATCCGTGTCTTCAGTGTGCTCGATAAAATGATTGAGATCGTGCGTCTCCATTCAGGAAATCGAATGCACAGCATTTTCGGGTTGATTATCGGTCCATCCACCATGCACTGGTACAAAATCTATTGGATTATTTTTTTTTTTTAATTTTCGAAATACGCGCTTACAAGACGATGCAATAGTTGAGCACTTGGCAAAATGATCCACATCAAATTTAATAAAAGTTTTTCGAAACTCTAAATAACCTACTCTTAAATCGGATACATCATTTGTACAATGTTTTAAAATTTCTTGTTCAATAATAATTTTATATTGGTTTGTCGTTTGCTAATTGTGCGACTCCAAAAATCGTCCTCTATCCTAACTGTTCATAGTTTCTGGTGAATATGCATCTAAAGGCGGGAGTGGACCCTTGTACGACTAATTTTCGGGTGTATTGAATAAGTGAGGAAAATTTCCTTTTTCGATTTCTTTAAGCCCATAAGCTGTCGGCAATTTAGATAAAGGCATGTGAACATAAAGGAATTTAAACAATCTATGAAATATTTTTTTTTTAATCTCAATTAAAACTATTTTTGACCCATTCATCACCACTGATGACGTGACACGTTCTTTATTGTATTTTTCGACAATGTACTTAAATATAAATTGTACATCAAATCCTTGCGCGTTGTGTACGATGCAAATTACTTTCTTGAATTTCTCACTTGAACCTAATGCAAGATTGACCAATTGTCTTACCGACTTTTTTAATACGAATTCACAATATCGCAAGATTCACATCTAATTTTGATATCGTCTACAAAAAGATATACCGCACTCGTGTCCTTTACAGTTCTTACTGTTCTTTACACGTACCGTTTTGAGACAAGTTTGACAAATTTTTATTTTATCACATACACTGCTAGTTTTGTTAAACGATCCTCTTTTAAGATGATTTTTATAACAAGTTGCACCCAAAAACCATCTGAAACACACGTTGCACTTTTTAAGATTTTCAGACATATCACACTTCGGTAATGTCATACATTTATAACATTTGTTAGAACATCGGTGATCTTCGACTAATCTGTAACTTTTATTACAAGGTATATAATAACCATTGCTACCACTAGATCCTACCAAATTAAGGTAATTACAGATAGGTGTATTTTCATTATCTTGATCCATGGTGAATGTTGATGGTCCTGGTTGTTGGTGGTCAATTTGATAGGTACACCGCTTTATGATCTCAATACCATGAGCATCATCCAGCATTTGATACTGAAAGCATGGGACCTATTTATTTATAAAATTAAAAAAAATTGTTTTATAAAATGAATGGACCCAAGACTTACGATAACGTCGGATCAAAATGCTGGCTAAAGGATCACTTTGCTCTGCACTGTTTTACAACGCTAACCACAATCAAAAGCACGTCTCTATTATGGAAGAGACCTACACGGTACTTACAATTAATTGTCGATATGCGACAATGTAGTAAAAGAAAACGCAAATTTTGTATAAACTTTCTACTGATAATGTTTCAAGATTTGCGCTCTATACAGCTTTATACATTGTACGAATATGCAGCTCATGGATATTTGCGATACGCACAGCTTATCGAAAGACTTGAAATAAATGAAATGCACTGGCTCTAATAATTTTTAACTAAGTGGCTTTGGACTTAACTGACCAACAGACGCTGACGAAGCGTATCAGAGTAACGCCTTAAATATACCTCTGTGCATACAAAGTGGTGGGAGTGATTTAGCGAACTCACAAGCCAAAAATTTCAGTATGATAAATATATTTATTATTTTTTAGGAATTGTGTGGTATTCTAGGGTTAGTTCAGTTGCTCAACGCGATTCTGATGATAGTTTTGCATAAAAAATTCACAGTTGTCAGCAATCTGTCAATTATAGTTAATATTTATACTATTTCAAGAAAAGTATGATATTCTTCCGTTTGGGCAGTCGCTGAATGCGATTCTGATGATAGTTTTTATAACAATATTCACAGTTGTAAGTAATCTGTCAATTATGATAAACATTTATACTATTTCAAGAAAAGCATGACAGTTGCCAATAACGTGTCAATTATGGTGAGTATTTATATTATTCAAGGGAAAGTATTCTATTCTACGGTTCTGCAGATGCTCAAATCGATAGTGATGAAAGTTTTGCATAACAAAATTGACCCTTATCAATAAACTGTCAATTATGATGAATATTTATAGTTATGAAGGAAAAGTATCATATTTTAGGGTTTTGCCAGTCGCTAAATGCGATTCTGAGGACGGTTTTGCATAACCAAGTTGATAGTTATCAATAAACTGACAATTATGATAAGTATTTATACTTTTTTAGTAAAAGTATGGTATTCTAGGGTTTTGACAGTTGCTAAATACGATTCAGATCAACGTTTTGCATATCAAATCTGACAGTTAAATAAATTAACTGATAATTATGACAAATGCTTTTATTATTTTTTCTTTGAGATAACAGACGAATAAGTCAAAATTTTGACTTAAACCCGGCTATTTTTTAACTTTTTTAATAACGTCAATCTTTGATGATTGTTCAAAATCCAAAATTATTTTTGAATCTTTGTTCTAAATAGTATCAACAGAAAAATTGTCTCACCATGGGATATCAAAATATTGATGTTATAGCAGTCTCTGTAATGCATCGTTTTACTAACATTTTAAATGGGATCTCTTATAGTTTGAAGTAATTTACTTTAGGTAATATACGTCAAAGGTACTTGTATGCAATTTTGTGCAAAAGCTGACGTGAAGACCTTTAATTTGCGTTGTCGCAGTACTTCTAAGGACACTCTGGACAAAAGCTATGTTTAATTGAAATTTATAAAAAAAAATTAGGTGGTAAATGGGTGACTGCAAATACTAACTGAACTTTCTTCAATATTTTGCAATCCCCCATTTACCACCTAATTTTATTTATAAATTTCAATTGAGCATAACTTTACATCAAAATTACATACAAGTACCTTTGACGTATATTACCTAAAGTAAATTACTTCAAACTATAAGAGATCCCATTTAAAATATTAGTAAAGTGATGAATTACAGAGACTGCTATAACTTACATATTTTGATAATACTTTTATGCCAAACCATGTGAAATTTAAAAATTTTGATCTTACAAAGAGTAATTAATCTTTATATTAATATTAATTTTAGAAGATTTCAGTATATTTTTGTTTTATTTAAATGGCTTAAAAATTAAAATGACTTCCGGCATGGATTATATCTACGGTGAACATTATACAGAAAAAAGGCGAAGCGTTTGAGGTAACCGTAGATGGAAGTTGGATAAGCAATTTAATATTATAGAAGATTATAAGAAATACAACTTCTGAAAACAATTTAAGTGTACCAACTACCTTAAAGTGAGAAACGATAAATACAATAAAGGGAAGATGTATATTTTAATGCCAATCTATCAAAATAATATACTTAATATTATTGGAGATCGTGTATCGATATAAAGAAACTTGATCCTCTTCTAACAAGAAATATAATCTAAATCCCCGAATAAACCATAAACGAGTTTAGTTACTAAAATGGAAATAGGCGCACTGGAAAGCTTATCTGGTCTACTTTACATTAGGTATAATATTTTTTATTTTTTTATATTACGATAAGTTATAACCTGCATAGAAGCATTGCCTGCCAAACCTAAACAAATTTTATATGTATAGTGAATGAAGATGTTGTTATACACTTAGTATATCTATAGCGCCTTGCGCACGGTAATATTCTCCTTCTACCCAAACTGCAGCCAATCACGGCGCAGCCGGGTAGTATATAAGAAATCGAGTTTCGAGACTCCGTCTGACTTCTGACTTCTCGGCCGACCAGGCCAGAGACAAGTTCTCGACCCCGACACTAGAAAAGAATAAACAACTTCCAAAAGTTACCGACGTCCTTATCATTGCCTAAACCGGTACGCGTATTCAAAGAGCGCAGCGGGAGAGAAAAAGAGACGGGAGCGCGAGCGAATCCATACGCTGCGCGCGCGCGCCGCAGCTGCCTAATCGCTACCAGCGCCGAGCCGCCTTGCTCACTACAGAGCGGTCGGAACAGCTCTCGCGTTTACTATAAGTAAGGGGGCGCGCGCCTCCCGAATCAGTCGGCCTCGGCGCACCGCACCGGCCGGACCTCCTCGGTTGAGAGCAATCTCCCGAAGTAGCTAGTGTGCGGTGCACGGTAAGTGCCTACTCGCCCCGTGGTGGTTAACCTGGGTATTGTCGTGCCGAACGGGCTTTCTGGCGGGCTTAGCTCCCAAGGAAGCCTTATTAGGAGGGCAGTATCCCTCAGTTAATCATGGCTCTTGACGAACGCGCGTCAAGAGCACGGGGAAGTCCAACGCAAGTCCTGACGGGAGAGCCGTTCTAAGGCGTTGTTCTCTGAACGAGAGCCGCACGCGCCTTTTAACGGCTGTAAGCTTCCCGTGTCGAACCATTGGACCGCTCCGGGAGTTAATTCTTAATTAACTCTCACGGAAGTTCAATTGTAAGGCACACAGGCAGAAGCATCCGCAAATGCTCACACTTTCGCGCCCTCTGCTCGCGTTCCTCCCTCTCCTCTCGGGCCACCCGCGTAGCTCACTATAAAAGAACGCAAGAGCGTGATTAAGATTGATTCGACTCCCAGCAATGGAGCCGACCACTCAGAAAACCCCAAGCGGAATCAAACGCCAAAGACCGGCCGGAAGCCTCGTCGTCGGTCCGAACGCCAGCGGAAACGGCAAAATACCCGTCGTCCCCGGCCCCGACCCCGACGACAGAAGCAGAATCGGCCACCGACACCACCGCCTCCTTCGCCTCAGACGAGTGAGGGTTTTCCTTCCCCCCAAGTGCGCAGTTTGGTGTTCGTGGTACCACGACCCGCAACACCGCTGCACACTGCGGTGGAAATCCAGGCAGCTCTGGACCTGGAGAAGGAAGAGGAACAAGAGGACGTTCTTTACCTCTTTCCCTCTCCGGACGACGAGCTGCCGGACGGAAAGGAGGCGCTATTTTGCAAGCCGACGCAGCCCGTCTTGCCACGCTTTCCGGCACGACTTCCAGTAGCCGAGGCCCCTCGGTCAGCTCGTCGAGAGCCCAGAGGCATCGGGGCACTGAGGAATCCGCGGAAGCTGGCAGCGATAAGCGGAGGGTCGGCCCGATTACGACGCTGTCGACGCCTAGGGTGCGTCTTTTTCACATCCCTGAGGCTCCAAGGAGTCGCAGTATGAGCTGCCGACGGGCTCTTCGACTCCTGCAGCCGAGACCGCCAAAAAGTCCCGAGCGCGAGGCTAGGAAGCCTTAGAAGCATCTCTAGTTACAACCGGCCCTTTTCAGGGCCATTACAATAATCAAAAAACGTACGGACGGATTGAGCGGAGCAACTCCCCTCTCCTCCCCCCTTTTCCTTACCCCGCAACTCCCACTTATAACAATGTTAATAATAATATGAACGGAGAGAACTTCGATGAGTTTATGAGATTATTATTAGCTTGTAGGTATTATTCGAAAAACATAGCGAGTTGCGAATCTGATTCAATGAGCGAGTAAGGCATACGAAACAGAAGAGAAAAAAGAAAAAACCCATACGCAACGATAAGGCGACGAGAGAGATAGAGAGATAGAGAGAGAGAGAGAGAGAACAATAATCTAATTAAAATAATAAACTCAAGGTGAGTTCAAATAAATATAAAAGAATTGGGATGAGTGAGTGAAAGGTTGAGGAAATTAAACACAATTAATTTTGCGATAAAAAAGGGCACTTGCTTCAGCGTAAAAAACCGCACGACTTAGCGGGAAAAGCGGAAGCAAGCGTAATGATTTATTAATAAAATGAAGCTACAAACAGTCACAATAGACGCTGGCAATAACAAGAATTTAACGCTAACGCTTTACAATAAACTCTTAATAATAACGCCGATGCTAGGCGCGCGAACAGTTTGGAGGTCCTGTCAAAAGTGAACAATTGCGACAGCGCGCGCTGACGGTCGCGCAACGTCGCAATTGACAGCACGAAATGGCGCGAAATTCAAATGTACAGAAATGTACCTATACTAATAATAATAATGCCTGTAAAAAAAGGCGTAAGCATCCCGCCCGCCTTCGTCTAACGGACGAACGAAACACTCAAAGAATGACCCTAAACCTTCTTAACACCTTCATCAATATGCAACGGACAAAAACGAGAGATATGACGACGGAGAGATGTGGTAGCAGTCTTTACTGTTGCCACACGAACGACATCATCTGGATCTGGATGCACCTCAACGACTCGCCCTAAAGGCCACTTGGACCCAGGATAACGATCATCCTTGACAAGAACAAGCCTACCTACACGAAAGTTCTCCGTTGGATCTCTCCACTTCTCCCGCTGCTGTAAATAGAGAAGATACTCCTACGACCACCGCTTCCAAAACTGATTTCGAATCCGCTGAAGCAACTGAAAACGATCTATCCGATTCTGAGGCACGTCTGGCAAATCAGCATCTGGAAGTAACACTGAAGCACTCCCTTTTAGAAAGTGAAAGGGCGTCAGCGCATGGAGGACCTCGATGTCGGAATTCAACGCCCCTAGTGGTCGCGAGTTGAGTCAAGCTTCTATTTCAACTAGGATCATCGACAATTCCTCAAATGCGAGAGTGTATTCACCTACAACCCTCTCCAAGTGATGCTTCTCCGACTTAACACCCGCTTCCCATAAACCCCCATAATGAGGATCACTAGGAGGAATAAACACCCAGTCGGTCCCGTCATTCGCGAGAACTGGAGCGACCTTTCGATGGAATTCCGACGCTCGCTGAAACATAGCCTGCAACTCATTATCAGCTCCATGGAAGTTAGTGGCGTTATCACTGTAGAGCTTTTGGCAAACACCTCGTCTGCCAACAAAACGACGGTACGCATTGATGAACGTTACAGTTATTAGATCATTAACCAGCTCCAAGTGAATTGCCCGTGCGGAGAAGCAAACAAGTACGACGATATATCCCTTGTATGATTTCTGCCCACGACCCTTCGTTGTACGAACCTGAATAGGACCCGGGTAATCTAAACCTAAAATAGCAAACGGCCTACCTACGTTCACGCGATTGGCAGGAAGATCTCCCATCAACTGCTGAGTCGATTGGGGCTTGACACGCTGACCAGTTGCGCACTTGTGAATCGTATATTTCATTAATCTATTTCTACCTAAAATCCAAACCTACTGCATCAAAACGCTAGACGTTAGAGTAGGACCCCCGTGCAGACAAAGTCAATGCGTAGAGAGCACGAATAAGAGACTGAGAGCTGAATCCTGGGCTAGAATCTGAGGGTGTTTACGAATAAAGGAGAGATCAGAATGTGACAGTTGGCCTCCTACACGTAAAATATTATCCTTACATACAAACGGATTTAACTTGCTGAGCCGACTACGACTCTGCAATCTCCTTCCTGCCTTCGGCCTCCTAATCTCGGATGAAAAACTGCTCTCCTGTGATAAACAAATAACTCCGCAGTGAGCTTCAGCTAACTCTGACGAAGTAAGAAACGGAGGAAGCAGCTCCTGACCTTTCTTATGTCTACGATAATCGATAAATGGACAATTAGGGAATACAATAACGCGGATTAAACGTGACAAGGAAGAGAATCCAGTCTACAGTTCCGATTTTGAGGACGACTTCTGCGTGTGGAGAACTCGCTGACTTTCTGCTGGCTGCGGTCACTGGCTGGAGCTTGGAAAGCCAACCAGCGCCAACCCGCGCCACCAAAGGTTACTCCGTGACAATTCCGCCGGCTCAGAGCCTCGGGTCGCCAAATCTGCCGGATTCTCCTTGGTAGGCACGTAAGCCCAAGTAGCTGACGGCAACTCCGTTTGAATATAGGATACCCTATTAGCCACGAATGTTTTCCAAAAGCAAGGGTGCTTACGGAGCCATGTAAGCACAATCTGACTATCTGACCATACAAAAACTGGAACCCTACTAAGAAAATCCAGTTTCATAACGTGGCAAACAAGCTTAACGAGAAGCGCAGCTCCACAGAGCTCTAAGTTAGGAATACTAACCGTCTTTACCGGAGCAACCTTCGTCTTAGCAGCTAAAATTGGCACACTAAATCTACCGTCTCCCTCATCGATCCGTAGATAAACTTCAACAGCATAAGCTCGAGAAGAAGCGTCCGAAAAGCCATGGAGCTGGTACGAATGAGTAGATGCAACACCTAACCACCTATCGTTCGCTAGCGACGGCAGATCAGATAGCGACTTGCAATACGCATACCACCGCTCGCGAAGCTCTGCAGGCAAAGGAGAATTCCAATCACACTTCTGGATCCACAAATCCTGCATCAAGATTTTCGCCGTCACTGTGATCGGCGAAAGCCTCCCGAGCGGGTCGAACAAGCGAGCTATATTCAAGAGCATAGAGCGTTTTGTTGAAGCAGCTGACAGCTCTGCGACATCCGAGACATCCAACCTAAACTGGTCCTGAGAAGGACTCCAGTGAACACCGAGAGTCTTGACCGATTTATCTGCATCGATCTGCTTTGCGGGGCCCTGCTGTACCTGCGAAGGAAGAAGCTCTGGATGGTTTGCAGCTCATTTGTCGAGAGAAATACCTGCCAAACCTAAGAGCTTTGTAAGCTGGATCCTCTTTTGCACAGCGATGGAGAGCTCGTCAGAACCAGCAAAAGTGTCATCTACATACGTCTCGGATTTGAGACACTCAGCTCCGAGAGGAAATCGAGCCCCTTCGTTCTCAACTAACTGTCGCAGCGTGCGGATAGCCAAAAACGGAGCACAAGCTGTCCCGTAAGCGACAGTCGTCAAGCAATAATCGACAGGAGCAGAATCAGCAGTAGGAGCCCAGACGATTCTCTGAAGGTCCTGATCTACATGCTTCACCTGAATCTGCCTAAACATCTTCACAATATCCGCTGTAAACGCAAATAAATACCTACGCCAATTGAGGAGAATCAACGAGAGGTCACTTTGGAGAGGGTCGCCTGGGAACAAAAAATCGTTGAGAAACAGACCGTCTTTAGTACGTCTGGAGGCATCAAAAACGACCCTAAACTTCCATGTGGAGTTCCAGGACTACACTACTGCATGATGTGGCAAATACCACGCACCTTCCTGCCGAATCTCCGACTGTGGAATCCGAGTCATGTGCCCTAAGCACGCTTACTCCTCCATGAACTCTCGATAAGCTTGAGCTAACTTCGAATCACAAGCAAAACGACGATGCATCGTGGAGAGCTATCCGAGAACCATTTGTCTAGTCTCAGCTGCAACCGAAGGTAGATCAGGTAGCACCGGTAGACGGACCTCATATCGACCCTGCGAATCACGAGAGTGATCTTCTCTAAACATCTTCTCGCACGCCTCATCGTCAGGCTTCAACTTAGAGGATGTCGAGGGAAGATATTCGAGTGCCCAAAAACGCTGCAGAGTTTGATCCAACTCGTGCATCGACGCGCAATGCAATACTTGCATTGGCGCGCGAGGTGTGGACGACTCCGCCCGCCGTGAAGCCTCCACCTGCACAGCACCTGAAACGATCCAACCGAAAGCTGTATTTTGAGCGACGAGCTGCGAGCGAGAGAATCGTTTCAAGCCTGATCGAAATAACTGCCCGTATACGTCGGCCCCTAGGTTAATATATACCTTATTCGAGACGAGGAATTCCGGATCCGCAAGAGTGAGCACTACAAACTGCTTGAGATCGAGATCGCTGATGCTGTCGATTGGAAGCTGCGACGTAAGACGAGAGAGAATGAGCGCTTCTGCCCTGAGCTCGAAGTTCGACTCGAAACTGGACCTCAGAACGAGTTGTGTCATCGAGCGCGTAGTGCCCGCTGCACTCGCGCCAATCCCTGTCAACGGAACACAAGTGCGCTGACAATCGACTCCAACACGAACGAAGCTTCCGATCCCTCATCTAAAAGTGCTCGAACGTAGGTGTTATCATCTCTCGGACCTATCACCTATACTCGCGCTTTAGCTAAAATAATCCTTTTCTTGGTAACCGAAATGCTAGCTGCATGCATGCTCACTACAGGAGGCCTTGAGCCCGACCCATCTACTTGAGAATTGAGAGGGATGACATTGTGTCTATACGCTTACGCCGATCAGACGGGCAAATCCCAGCCACACCATCGGCAAACACCCATAGTAGGGGCCGCAATCCGTGGGTTGTCCGGCTTTCTAGCAGCAGTCTAGTAAGAAACGTGATGTTCTCTAAGCATAGATGTACGAGATATAGTAAGGGAGACGTTGATTTCTCGGGACTTGATCAAGAAACGATTGATAACGTGAGTAGTGGGAAAATTTTTATTAATGAATCTTTGAGTAAAGATAAGTTTGCTCAGTTTAAAAGTTTAAAGCAGCTACTCATGGACTGCATTTTAAATATTTTTGGCATAGAAGAGGTCGTTTCCTGATCAAGTTCCGAGATGGCGAAACATTGGGCTCAGTATCTACTGCGGCTGACCTGCAAGCGATCACAGTGTCTTTTAGAACTGCTAAAATTGACCCTATCCCGATTGCTAAGGCTAACGCACAAAAAAATAATAAAATAACTGCTTTGAGTTCGTCAGACGATATTGCTATTGATGTAGTAGCAGATGTAGCAATAGATTCACTAGATGATCCACGAGTCAAAGACGCACATTGTGAGGGATTTATTGCAGGCTTTCTAAATGTAAACTCGCTAAAAAAAACACATAACTGCTTTTAGCCAATTCCTACTTGCTCCTACAGGAATAGGAAAGGTGGTGGGTTTCTACTGTATGTCCACAATTCATACAAAGATACAGTATTATGTTCCTCCTCTACAGTGCAGGACGAGGGTAAGCCGCTCGCTCCTGAATACTTGATGTGTAGTGTGCAACAGAGATCCTTGCCACCCGTCTTTGTTGCGGTTACATATAGAGCACATGATGCTGAAGTTAGAAACTCCGACCTTGCTGATGTTCTTGAACGTCATTCGGCAGGTTTTAAACATCGCATTATTATGGGTGATGTGAACGCAAACATGCTATCAACATCAGCGGAATCAGATTTTATTAGGCAGCTAGCATGTAGCCTTAACATAAAACTAGTTAATCACGTGCGACTCATCATGATATAGAGACTCGCACATGGATAGATGTAAGTTTTATTTACAATGACGACGTCATACTTGACTCGAACAATTTGGTGGCGACCTTTCCAAATCGACATAACATTTCTGATAGAGAGTGCGAGTACGATTTAAAAGATATAATATCGTCAGCTAGTGATGAAGGTTTTACTTTTAATAAGATAACTTATTCAGATGTAGTCCTAGCTGTCGCGCATTTTTCTTCTCAAACAAAGGATGAAGATGGAATTCCCCAAAGTGTTATTGCTAAAGCACTTCCAGTCATCGGTCCTTTTCTTGCTGACATTTTTAATGCCTCCCTCTCGAGTGGGACCTTTCCCGGTACCTGGAAGAAAGCTCATTTGGCACTGTTAAAAAAGAAGGCCATTCCATGTACCGTCACGGACTTTAGCCCTTCTTAGCTTTCTCTCCAAGGTTCTGGAACAAATCGTGCATGGACAAATGCCAGCTTATTTGTTTTCGAAAGAAATCCTCGATCCACTTCAGACAGGTTTCCGTCCGCATCATAGTACGCAGACAGCACTACTGAAATTGACTGAAGTCATACGATCCGGTATAAATAATAACAAGCGGCTAATTACCATCCTTTTACTATTTGATTTTGGTAAGGCGTTCGACACTATTTCGCCATTCAAGTTGTTACGCAAGCTGATCAGAATGGGGTTCTCCAGGGGAGTAGTCATGTGGATAAAAGCATATATTACAGCGCGTAACCAAAAATTTGTTACGGCATCTAATGGTAGTTCAGATTGGCTCACAACCAATCTCGGCGTCCCACAGGGCTCTGTCTTGGGGCCCCTTCTGTTCAGCCTTTATATTAATGACATTCAGGAAGTTTTATCGGGCTTTAAAAATATGAGGGATATTCTTACGGATAGTGTATCGCATTTATTATACGCAGACGATTTGCAAACCTACACTCAAGCTACTTGCGATAACCTTCATCAGTGGCCAAAGCAGTGTCGGTGTGGGCTTCTGAGAACGCTCTGTGTCTCAATGTCGGGAAAACGATAGCAATTATTTTTGGGTCAGAATGGAAATGGAAATTTATGGATTTGCCTGGCATAGAGATTCAGGGTAACGTCTTTGTTCCCTTTGCTGACGCTGTTACTAACGTTGGTGTAGTCATGGATTCGAAGTTAACATGGAAACCGCAAGTGGATGCAGTTAGCCGAAAGGTTAATAAGGCCCTACATGGGTTTGAATCATTTCAATACAGCACCACCGAGGCGTTACGCAAACGGCTTGCAAGTGCTCTTGTCCTGTCGCATTTAGATTATTGCTCTTTAGTGTATCTTGATGTGTCAGGTGAGCTCCGGATGAGACTGCAAAGATTGTAGAAGTCATGTGTGAGGTACATATGTGGTGTTAGAAGGTATGAGCATATCAGTCCCTACAGGAGTAAACTTGGCTGGCTTGATCTTGAGGGAAGAAGGGCATATGTTGCGGCGGTACAACTATACCAAGTTATTAACATGGGTCAACCCACGTATCTTGCAGCCCTTTTTCAAAAAAACCAGGCTCGGACCTCTAGCAGGACTGATTCTAGGGAGCTCTCGATTCCATCCTCGCGTACTGATACAGGGTTGAAATCTTTTCAATCTCAAGGTCCGCGCCTATGGAATACGATCCCTCGACGTATTAAGCATTTGCCCTCACTACGCAGATTTAAAGCGACAATTCGCGACTATTTGCTATATAAGTCCAAGGACATGTACCATGTATATCTAATGTAGAATGACGCTAATCATACGAATGTTGACTATAATAGAAATTGAAGTTTGATAATCACAAAAAAATGTATTATTCGTAATCATAAGAATATGTGATAAGTGTAATGATGTGATTGATGTACGACAGATATAATATTGTGCAATATATGTAAGTTAATGACGAGCAATGTTAAGCTGTGATATGATTGACTATACTAATGATCTCTGTAAATAAGTATTATTATTGAATGTAGTTTTATTGCTTTTGTCTTGCACATAATAAACATCTAATCTAATCTAATCTAATCTAATTACCGGGATTGCTGCGCAGCCTACAAGTTTCCCTGGCGTTTGATGTGCAAGAGGTTGAACAATGTCCCGAAGTGTTACAAGCATTAACCCTATGCGATCCGAAGCAGTTAAAACAAAGCTGTAAACGCCTAATGATCGCAAACCGCTCGTGGGGACTCTTATCCTTCATCTTGAAACATCGAGCGAGAGAGTGCGAACCGGAGCAAAGAGAGCACTTTGTAGCCCGAGACGATCGAGAGGAAGTAGCATGAAAAACCTTTCGAGCCTGAGGCCCCGATGTTGGCGTAGAAGCCGGCCTTTTCTCCGCCTTGCGCTCAGCAGTCACCATGCTAAGAGCCTGAGCTCTCGTCTCCAAGAACCTAACGAGATCTGAAAACTTAAGAAACGACCTATCAGCAACAGGTTCCGTCAAATTCTCGACTGAATCGAATTTTTGCTCCTTAGCGCTCAGCTTTTCTTCCCACAGCTTCCGCGAATCCGAACCTAAGCGATCGGACAACAAAAATACGAGCCAAACATCTCAGTGTTCTACAAGAAGCTTCAAATTCCCTAATGCCCGAATAATCCGCTGTGCCTCATCAACGAAAGTACCGAGCTCAGAAGCTGAGTCTCTTTTTAAATGCGGAATTTCCACGAAGGAAGTCAAAAGCTTATTAATAATCAAACGAGGATTGTTATAACGGTCATTTAAAGCCTGCCACGTACTGGCATAGTTGGCGCTGATGGTCGTTACATCCTTGATGAGTTCAGCAGCCCCATCCTTCAGGCAAAGCTTAAGATACTGCAAGTTTGTAGCATCAGACAAGTTAGGGAGATCATGAACGAGCGTAGTGAAAAGATCGCAGAAACTAGCCCAAGCCTCGTATTTACCTGTAAACGTAGGTAGAAGAATTCGAGGCAACTTAGCTACTCGAGCGCCAGAGCCACGGTCTGAGCCCGCCTCCGATAAACTGGTATCACCATCAGGCTTATCAAAAAACGTAAACAACGTCAGAAACTCGTCAAGGGCATTCTCAAAAATACCCTGTATACGACCAAACCAGTTATCGACAACGTAAGCATCTGTCTGTGCATCTTCCCTAACGATAATCTCGGAGTGCGTCTTCCGAACGCGCAACGTCTGCAACGCAGTCAGCTTTTTCAAAGCTACAGGAGCCATGACGCAAACTCGGTACAGTCGACGAACGTACCTATAAGTGTCTAGAAGCGCAAGATAATATATCCTAAACGAACGCTGCTAATCTCCGCACGCAAGACTCGCACGCAACGAGAGCGCCTATCTGCGAGCTCGCATCTACGTGTATACGCCAGATACTCTAAACACACACATTCGGAGCGTTTCGATTCCGAGAAAATACGGCCTACCGAAACGTAAACAACAGCGCACGGCGCAACAATGCGTTCACACTGTAACGTATCAAGCAACTACTTGGAATTCAAACTAAGGCAATATAATATCGAAAAAAAGACCGTTACAGTGTTCACGCGTTTGTTAATGTATTTCTTAGGCTACGCTTAACCCACAAATTACATTAGTAAAGCACGAAAATGCGCAATCGCGAATACACAAACGCACAAAAAAAACAATCACTCACTCCTCACCCGGAGCATCATGAACAATAATCTAATTAAAATTATAAACTCAAGGTCAATTCAGATAAATATAAAAGGATTGGGATGAGTGAGTGAAAGGTGGAGGAAATTAAACACAATTAATTTCGCGATAAAAAAAGGGCACTTGCTTCGGCGTAAAAAACCGCACGACTTAGCGGAAAAAGCCGAAGCAAGCGTAATGATTTATTAATAAAATGAAGCTACAAACAGTTACAATAGACGCGGGCAATAACAAGAATTTAACGCTAACGCTTTACAATAAACTCTTAATAATAACGCCGATGAGAGCTCTCTTACCCGGGAACGCAGCCCGCGCAAAACCGCCGCATGAAGCTCGAACACCACCGCCTGGATGCCGCTGAGCCTAGAATTTCGTGAAACGCCGCCGCAGCTTCTCGCCGAGTCCTGGTGGGCTGGCAAGCCGGGCGAGGGGAGCGCAAAATGGTCCACGACCTGCACCGGGTGCGCCCCGACGTCTCGGGGATCCAGACGCCTCGATGCCGGGCAACAAGGGTGTTGCCGCGATACGCTCGCCCTGGACGGGTCACGTCCAACACGTGGACACCGTCCCCACAATTGACCCAAACACGGCCACGAGGCATACACGAGAAACACACACACATACCCGCGAGTTCACACGCACGCTCGCATGAACGCGGTTACAATTTCCCGGGGTAGGTCCCGGTCGACACGAGTCACGATCGCAGGAAGGCTGAATATATTCGCTCTGAAAAGAACGGAAATATATCTCAGTCTATCGGAAAGGAACCCACGACAATCAAGACGCAAAACAAAGCTAAAAACGGGTGCGCGAACAGCTTAGAGGTCCTGTCAAAAGTGAACAATTGCGATAGCGCGCGCGAACACGTCGCGCGCGCTGACGGTCGCGCAACGTCACAATTGACAGCATGAAATGGCGCGAAATTCATATGTACAGAAATAGGAGAGAGAGAGAGAGCGCGAGAGTGAGAGAGAGAGAGAGAGAGAGTGAGAGAGAGAGAGAGAGAGATTGATATGCATTTATTTGTTTGAAAACAAAAATGTAGTGTACAGTCATAAATATATCACATAATGTCATAACAATATCGTAAAAGTTTCACTTTGTTAGCTACATAATATCACAGTAATAGTACATAATGTCGTAAATACATATCGCGTCATTAATAAAACTTTTAGAAATCACTCACAATCATCGCTCTTACGTGTGCATTTATACAGAACCATTTACGCCTATAAATACACGTACACTAGTCAAATTATCACATGGTTTCAATATTCTCGTCAGAAATATAATAAAATAATAAAATCATACATTCGTTCACACAGAAAATTTAGATAAATGAATAATTTCACAACACAGGACGTTCAACATTACACAACTTGCATTATTATATTACGTGCACGCAGGTACCTGCGGATCGCTGTCTTGAAATTGCAGAGCGCTGACAGGTACTTGATGCTGCAAGGGATAGCATTCCAAAGGCGTGCATCGCGAACCACGAAGCAGTAAAGGCAATCGTCAGTGCGCGACTCTGGAACTGAGATATCTTTTACTTCAGCCCTACTGGATGTTCTAGCCTGGTTCTTTTCAAAAAGTTGATTGAGATTAGGTGGTTGATCAAATCTTATGGCTCTATAAAGTAGTAATGCGGTAAAGTAAGTTCTACGTTCTTCTATATTTAGCCAGCCCAGTTTCATCCTTAAAGGGGTGATGTGTTCGTCCCTTCTAACGCCACAAATATATCTCATACATGAATTCTGCAGTCGCTGTATTTTGGTCTGCAGTTCTCCGGACAAATAAAGATAAACGACCGAGCAGTAATCAAGATGAGAGACAATCAGTGCAAGTGCAAGCTGCTTACGCAGAGCCTCTGTGGTGCAGGATCTACAAAATTTTAAGCCGTAAGGAGCGCGATTAACACGCTTAGTAACGTGTTCTACTGGTTGTCTCCATGTTAACTTCGAATCCATAATAACACCGAGGTTCGTGACCGAGGGCACGAATATGCCGTCTTCTACCTCAATACCTGATAGCTGCAAATCATCAAGCAAATTAATGTTATAAACTGATCCGAAGATAATAGCCTTAGTTTTCTTGACGTTGAGGCGCAGACCTGTAGACGCTGTCCACGTCGACACGCTTCATGCTACAGTTGTTCGGGAGAGAGTGAGATGGAGAAAGCAAGCCCGATCGTTATCGTCGTCGCGCACCTCGGCCGCTGCCCGCGCCTATGCACAAGCCAAGCCTAGTTTTGACTTAATTAAGCGTGTGAGCGTGAGCGAAAACGCATGCAAACTTCAGCATATGTAGCTTAAACTTAATGTTGTTGTTGCAGTGTGTGTGTATGAAGTGACGCCTGCTATAACTTGCAGCGGCTGCAGCACCACACCATATTAGGAGAGAGAGAGGATAGCGCGGCAAGTTTGCGAACCTCGTGCGCGCAAATTCCCCTTCACCTAAATTTACTTCTTCCAATGCTGCTGAGTCTGCCTGCCTGCCTATCTGCCTTATATTCATGCATGTGTATTATTATAATACCCGAACGCAATAACATTGAGTGGGTAGAAGTAGGGTGAAGTCAACGGTCTGGCTGGCTGGTATTATGGGGTAACACCACTCAGCGTGTCTGATGCGCTTATCATCGGCTTCACAACAAAAATTGTAAGCCTGCAGACCTATCTCCATCTCCAGAGCTTTTATAATTCGAAGGACACATTTCAGGCCACCATTAAAATTGCACACTGCAATATCAGTGGCAAAATCAAGAACTTTCTGTCCCCTCGAGTACTATTTCGGAGCCAAGTTCCAAACGGTGGCATTGAAACTTTCGCTGTTGTTCTGAGTAAAACCTCCTAAGCAACGGTGCAGCAACTCATCTCGACTCAACTCTGAATAAACAGGCTCAATGGCTTCGCAATCTTCTTTAGGAAGTGGCGGTTCATGATTAAACGTGTCCAACGAACCTTCAGCTTGTGCGATTTTCCAAGCACACCAGGAATCTGAATAATTATCATGCTGAGGATTGCCGTCGGTCGATATTTTATGATACAGAGTTGTCCAGATTTCATTCCTCATTTTCTCTATACAATTTGGATTCCTCCGTATTGCCAAACCATAATAAATTATTAATTTATCAATCAACTTATTTGTTAATTTTCCTTTCCCTTCAAGGCCTTTCGTCCTTTTTTTTAGATTTCGAAGACGCGTTCCCATTCTTTTCTGTACATGATCGAAGCACTCTTTTTTTTCTACTTCAAAAATAGTGTACGGTTTAGAATCCAGTATGCCTTTGGAAGTCTTGCTGTCACCATCACCAATATAATTCACATACTTTACGCCATGGAAACTGTCGGAACGAGAAAAAATTTCAATAACAGCATCTACCTTCATTTTATCAGATAAACCTTCATGATTTGCTTGACATAAATCGGCGTGTGAAGCATACCATTTTTCGTATTGAGATGTTTTTGTTTTGTTTTTCCAGTGCTCGCAAGACTTACAATATTTAGATTTTACAGTCACAACGAAGATTTTTCCAGCAAGCCATACAATCAAAGATACAACTCCAAAAAGCGACGAATACCCTCGTTTTCTTCAAGAACCATCTCCTGAAACGGGAATCCCTTGAGAGTGGCCATTTTCTTCGCTCTTTCGACTCTCCTCTTGTGAACTATTGTTGTTGCTATTGAAATGAGATTCACTATTTTAGCGTAGAAAGATTGGAAAACAGGACGTGGTAGCTACATAAACGCACCAAATTTCATCATTCCATTCAGTCCTACTCCTATCAGTCGCATTGCTAACACCATCCGACGATTAATTTCATATGCATTTTTTATAAATTTACTGTTAGGTATAACAATTTCTGGACACTTCGGGCAAACAATCACAATTTTAAAGTCCGAGCCCCGACAGCTTCTTTCATGAAAAGTTATATTAGAATCGCACGTTTTACACTTTACATGCTCAGAAATTGCAGAAAATATTGCCAAAAAGTTAATGATTTGGTATCCAAATGTACAATTTACATCGAAATCGTCCTCGGATATCTTCAGCTTTTTGGCCGATGCACTGACGCCACTGGAATCACCTTCAGCTTCGTATCGATTCATCGGACGATTCGCTGATTTACGGCTCCGATGCCGTGTTGGATAGTTTTTTTTCGTGCATTTTATTCCTGAGTACACTTTTTCTTTTTCCATTTTGCTCTACGTAATAATAAGTAATTAACACTTTCACAAAAATATAGTTTCGAAAGCGTAAATGAGAGCGTCGTTTTCTTACCAGATACAGACGCTACACTAATGTACTTTGATTTGAAACTAGCCTAACTGACTCATAATAGCTTAAGGTCGACATCTATAGGAGCATTAGGGAAGTTTGCGAACAATAGACAAGCTATAAGGCGCTCCTACTCATCAGGTACATATCTCTCGCAGGTAAGCGATCGGTCGTTTCGGAGTGACCGAAGACGGTCGGTATATGTCCCGAAATTTCAAAAAAAAAAATTTTTTCGAGATGGGAATTTTTGTACAATATTTTAGAAGGCTCAAAGCATGTTTTAAGCCAATAAAAAAATCGATGTTCTGAAATTTCTACATGTTACTCCCTAACACATACACGCACACATACACAAACACTGTAAACCTGAAAAAAACTACAACAGCTAGGACCTTTACTCTCAACTGCTGACACACGCACACCTATATGATAACATAAGCAGACATATATTTATGCACACATGCGGTTGTCTAATTTTTAGTCTAAAAGAAATATGTGGGCACTGTGTGTACGCAAAACTAGGTAGATATAGATATATTTTAGTAGTTGGTAGCTTACATTTTTTAAGCTAGAGCTGTATTACATATGAATATACGAGATAAATATAAGTATTAATGAGATACATGTACACGGAAAATACAAATGTTCATAGTTCATATCGGCTGGACATGAAAGGAACATTCCCACGCTCATGAATAATATGACTGTGTAGGATAAATCATATATAAGTGAGCACATGTACAGGGTATGACGTGTATTTCACGTCCCAATGATATTAAAACACGGGCAGTCAATCGCGACCAAGTCACGCGTCACCAGAGCCGAGCATTTTTTATATTAAATAATATTGTTATTAATGGGGGGAATTGTTATTTATTTGTTTTGATAAGGAGTAGCGACCGAGGAAAGCCGCAGACCGACACACACACGCACACACCCATACCGGCGGCACCAGCTGATCGCCGCAGCGACGATTGCTCGGAGCAAGCAACGACAACGAACATCTACACAACCATGCACAGCACCAACACCACTGCACACTGTACGCGCGACCCTCTCTCTCTCGCTTGCTCTTTCTTCCTCGTCTCTCTAGGATGATGAGCTACGCACACACATACACACACGCGCGCGCGACTGTCCTCTCTCCCGATGCACGCAGACACGGGAGGAGAGAGGATTCACAGCAGCAGCAGCGGCGGCTTCCTCGAGGACCACCATCTCTGCTGTAGCTACGAGAGAGAGAGAGAGAGAGAGAGAGAGAGAGAGAGAGAGAGAGAGAGAGAGAGAGAGAGAGAGAGAGAGAGAGAGAGAGAGAGATAGATAGATATACGATTTATTTGTCAATTTTGGCAAAAATACATTACATAAAAATTGTTATTTTGTCATTACATTAAGTCTTTGATCACTATCACAGTTCGTCAGTGTATAAATATAAAAATTGTTGCACAAATTTGTCATTATCTAATATCACAGTTTGTTTATATCACAGTTCCATAACAATTTCTGAAGTCTACTCATTCTTGCATACACGTACATCCATCACGTCACAATTTAAAAACAATTACAATTCAGCCGATACATACACTCATCACACACGCAGATATATTTACTCTTTATTAAAATGTACTCTTTATATTTTGTACATTACAACATTTTTCACGACTAAGAATACAGAATACGGGAGAACGGATAAATTAAAATAAAAAAATAAAAAGATACAATTAATAAATAAATAAATAATTAAGTTAATAAATAAATAAATAAATAGATAAATAAATAGATAAATAAATAAATAAATAAATAAATAAATAAATAAATAATTAAGTTAATAAATAAATAAATAAATAGATAAATAAATAGATAAATAAATAAATAAATAAATAAATAAATAAATAAATAAATAAATAAATAAATAAATAAATAAATAAATAAATAAATAAATAAATAAATAAATAAATAAATAAATAAATAAATAAATAAATAAATAAATAAATAAATAAATAAATAAATAAATAAATAAATAAATAAATAAATAAATAAATAAATAAATAAATAAATAAATAAATAATCAAATAAATAAATAAATAATTAAATAAATAAATAAATAAATAAATAAATAAATAAATAAATAAATAAATAAATAAATAAATAAATAAATAAATAAATAAATAAATAAATAAATAAATAAATAAATAAATAAATAAATAAATAATTAAATAAATAAATAAATAAATAAATAAACAAATAAATAAGTCAATAAATAAATAAATAACTACCCATGTATGTGAATTCTCCGTCATCATGAAAAAATGTTAACTTACTCACCGTGCAGTTGTCTGAGGTGCCTGCCTAACGCCGTTTTAAATTTACATAAGGACGGCAGATACCTCACACTGCAGGGGAGGGTGTTCCAGAATCGCGAACCTTGGGCTCTAAACGAATAGAGACCCTTATCAGTCCGCGATCTCGGAACCGAGAGTTCTTTCACACCGCTCCTACTGGAAGTCCTAGCTGTGTTTTTACCAAAGAGAGCCGCAAGGTACGGAGGTTGTCCCATATTTATTGCCCTATACAATAATAACCCCGCAAAGTACGCTCTTCTTTCCTTCACTGTAAGCCAGCCAAGATATTTCCTGTGAGGAGTGATGTGCTCATCTCTCCACATATGTATCTCACACATGAATTTTGAAGTCGTTGCAACTTCGTCTCGAGCTCATCAGACACATCAAGGTGAACCACGGAACAATAATCTAAATGTGGCACTACCAGCGCGCATGCAAGCTGCTTTCTCAACGCCTGAGTTGTGCATGAACTAAAAAATCGTAGGCTGTAAAGAGCACGATTTACCTTTTTTCCAACTGCATCAACCTGCAGTTTCCACGTGAGTTTAGAGTCCTTGACAACATCAAGGTTTGTGACCGAGTCAGAGAAAGGCACATGTACACCTTCCTGAAACTCAATGCCGGGCAAACCTAGATCCTGCAACCGATTGATGTTGTGCTCGGAGCCGAAAATGATCGCTTTTGTTTTGCCGACATTGAGTTGCAGTCCGGATGCTTCGGCCCACTCCGACACTGCCCGCGCAACAGCCGACATGCATCTGATACCCACATAAAGATCTCGCCATGTCACTTGAGTGTAAGTTTGCAAGTCGTCCGCGTATAGCAAGTGTTTAACATCACCACCAGTCAGTACGTCTTGTAAGTCATTGATATAAAGACTGAATAGCAAGGGCCCCAGGACTGAACCCTGTGGCACACCTAGATTGGTGGTTAGCCAATCAGATTCCCCGTTGTTGTCAGTTATGACTTTTTGCCTGCGACTAAAAATGTATGATTTGATCCACAGAAGAACACTCCTGGAAAAACCCACGCGTATCAGCTTACGAAGTAATTTAGATGGTGATATAGTGTCAAACGCCTTACTAAAGTCGAACAGTAGCAGTATAGTCATTAGTTTCTTATTGTCGTTTATCCCAGTTCGTATGTCCTCGGTTAGTTTTAGTAGAGCTGTCTGGGTGCTGTGATGCTGTCTGAAACCGGTTTGCAGAGGATCCAAGATATTTTTGGATCTTAAGAAATGCACAGCACCAACACCACTGCACACTGTAAGCGCGACCCTCTCTCTCTCGCTTGCTCTTTCTTCCTCGTCTCTCGAGGATGATGAGCCGCGCACACACATACACACACGCGCGCGCGACTGTCCTCTCTCCCGATGCACGCAGACGCGGGAGGAGAGATGATTCACAGCAGCAGCAGCGGTGGCTTCCTCGAGGAACACCATCTCTGCTGTAGCCACGAGAGAGAGAGAGAGAGAGAGAGAGAGAGAGAGAGAGAGAGAGAGATACCGACACGGCTGTCGACAGAGGGGAGAGCTAGCAGCCGCCGCGCCGCGAGCCGCATGAAGCTGCCGGCCTATCCTAGCGTAGGCCGACGCGCGCACGTCGCCGCTGCCAACTGTGATGGTCCGGCAGCGACAAAACCGAAAGCGCCCGATATAGATATACACGCCGGGTTGCCCGCGCGTGTATATCTAGCAATTCATATTGCCCGCGCTGCGTGGACAGGGCGGCATTCGCGGAGCGGGCCAATGGTAATTAGCGACTCAAATCGCCGCAGACTTGGCCTTGATTTTCGCATCTAGGGAAAATCAAGGCCAATCACCGTGAAGAAAGGGGCGGAAGCAACAAGTGTGTTGGCTGAAGTTGTTCGAAAAGAAGAGCGAAAATTTTGGAAGAGATTTCCGCCCTCTCCGATTTTGGATTGGCTGCCCGTCCGTCAGCGAATATAGACGCATATATTGCCTGCCCGTCCGTCAGCGAATATAGACGTATATATTGCCTGCCCGTCCGTCAGCGAATAGAGACACATATTTTGCCTGCCCGTTCGTGACCAAGGTAGACGCGCTCAACACCGTACGTTTTGCCTAGTAGCAAGCTTCTCCTATCCGACGAACTTTTGCGACCAGCTTGTGAGGAGCATCGGGAGGCGTGCCGGATTTGCGACGGTGCGTGGATTGGAATTGTCGAGCTTCGCTCGGCACTTGCAAGTAAAATCTTTTTTTTGTAGAATAATTATCGTGCATCTCCGCCATGTGCTCGGGGTTAGGCGAGTAAATTCGTGGTGGTGTGACCCCAGTACATAGAATCAGTGCGCGTCGGGCCAACGTTAGATTTACGGACATTATTGGAGAAAATTTGCGCGACTCGGAAAACTCGGGAAAACGTGGTTATTTGGTCGTCGCGAGAGACGCGTGCGAGGGCTAACGTAGCCATATTGTATAGCGACCGATAGATATTGCGTGAAAATTGTAAATGTGGCGACCGTGCGTATATTAACTGCAATAAAGCTTAGGTACTTAAAGAGAAAAATTGTGTATGTTTATTATATAATTATTAATTCCTGATCTTCCACTTCACGGAACTTCCTCTGGGAAAGGGCTCGTGCAGAGTTAGCCGCGCTTTACCTGGCGCCCATTAACATAGAAAAATTCGGTAAAGTGTTGAGAGAAGTCTAATAAATAAGCCGTCGTAACGGAAAGCCACGTTACAAGGGAAATACTAATGTCGATAGTTGGTACCGACTTAGTCCCTCTACTATTTCACTCAAATGACATTCAGTAGGTCTCAAATGTTCATAAAATTATAAATATAAAAGATACATAGTAAAAAGTTTTACGACTTTTTTTTATCATTTTCATCGTCTTTTTGAAGGACTTTCGAGTTTGGATACATAATGTGCTGCGTCATGTCCTGTGTCATGTCCGAATGATTAACCCACGTCTCACGGCGTTCCAAATAGCGGAGCAGACACATTCCCATAAGTTCAAAAACCATACTACGTCTTTAATTTTTAAATAAAATCGTTATTACATAAGTATACAAATCTATTCCGATTGGTTGACTGGAATGCCGGGAAAATACGGATCGAACACACGCACACAACACTGCTCACGACGCAGTATATTTTGAAGCCAGACCCTTCAAAATTTAGCGTACATACACGGCGCCAAATGGTGGCGGCGAGCGACGCGAGTCTTCAATTATTTGTTGACATGTTCATAGTGTTGCATATAACGCTGTGAACATATAATTTTTTTTCGAATTTGTCATTTCATCTCCATCTTGTTGCCCGCCGACGCCCGCCTAAAAATTCTTTATCATCGGTGTCACCATCAACGTGAAATACAACATCGTCAAGACAACAAGTGTTTGTAGACGAGACGATAAAAAAACTATTTGTGATAGTCTGTGCCGAAACGTGAAACTTAGAACACTACCAATACTATAAATAAAAGGGGGGGTCTACGGCGGCTCAGTCGGTAGAGTGTCGGATTCCCACGCCGGTGACCCGGGTTCGAATCCTAGTCTCTGCCGATTGATACAAGCACCTTTGTAAAAATTACACGTGCTTTGTTTACAAACACACCGCAGACCCCCGTCGTCGATTAGCACCACCTGGGAGCACAAACATGACGACGTTAATTAAAAAAAAAATTTATTATAATAACAGTAGAATAAACAAAGCAGATGGTGTTATTATGTATATTAAGACTGATGATATTGAGATAACAGAAACCATTGTAATTGATAGATTGAGCATTCTAAGCTCGTGTATAAAAATTTATTCTAAGAGTTCTATTGAGATCTCTGCACTGTTCAGACCACATGATTTAAAAAAAAGTAAATTTATATACACACAAAAACGATATATAAAGAGCAGTAAACATATAAAAAATACTGTATATTGGGAGATTTCAATATTGACTTGATAAATTTAGATAATACCAGCTTAGAATTTCTGAATAATTTCATAGAATATTAATACATTCCATGTTTTCAAACAATAACGAGACCTTCCAAAAATCATCTCAGTGGAACTTACATTGATAATGTTTTCATAAGTAGTAATAAGATTAAACCAAAATTATATAACTTACACTATGGAATAACAGACCACCACCCATTGATAATAAGTATAGATAAAAAATAATTAAATCAAACAGATAATATGACAGATTCATACATCAATAACAATAAATTGAATAAGGAGGTAAGTACACTAATCAACAAAATAAGAAATTGTGTTCTCACATCTGCAGTAAAAATGATCGAACAAAAATACTAAAATAAAAGAGAAAAAAATGGATCACTAAGGGTATAATTATGTCTACTGAAACTAAACAATAACTGTATAGTGTGTGGATAAAGATATCCAACAAATATGACAATAAAAAATTTGTACAAATATGTTGGAAAAAGTCGTTAAATCCGCTAAACTCACCTATGAGAGTTAACACGTGCACAAAAATAGTCAAAATCCAAATTCGTTATGGAAAATTATAAATGCTAAATTAAACCAAGAAGACAAGATAAACAACTCTGACATACATTATATACAACAGGACAATAGAAAGATAACTGACTGACCAGAAATGTCAAATACTTTGAATTATTTTTTCTGCAATACTGGATAAAATCTTAGGAACAAAATCAACATACTCAACAATGCAGATTTATCTACCTCCCAATAATTATAATACTATTTTTATTAATCCCTCAAATAATGAAGAAGTAATAAAAATCATAAAAAACATGAAAACTAAAGCTGGAGGGGTTGATAACATAAATGTTAAAACACTAAAAACAATATCTATGTAAATAAAAATGTCACTAGTACATATTTTCAATCTTTGTATCGAAAAATCGATCTGGCCAAAAAGTCTCAAAGAAGCAGAAATCATCCCAATTTTTAAAGCTGGAAACATGCACAATCCGTACAACTACAGTCCCATCACTCTCATATCAAATATAACAAACATTTTTGAAAAAATAATATTCAATAAAATGTATGATTTTGTGGATAAAAGTAAAATTCTATCTGACAATCAATTTGGATTTATTAAAAATAGGGGAATAATTGATGCATTAAAACATATAACAAAATTAATATACAGTAAGTTAGATAAAAGCAAACCAATAATCGCCACATTCCTAGACCTGGTGAAAGCTTTTGATAGGTTCAATCATTAAATCCTAGATAAACTGTACATATATGGAATTAGAGTCAATGCACATAAGCTATTAAAAAGTTACCTAACAAACAGACAAGAAAAAGTCAGAGTATATGGCGGTATTAGTGACAATAAAGAAATGATTACAGGCGTACCTCAACTATATTAGGTCAACTACTTTTTATCTTATACGTGAATAACTCACTAAAAACCATGCCAAGGGATTCTATTTTATCATATGCAAATTATACGCTTATCACCTCAACAGGCAATACTTCAATATCCACTTAAGATAAAATGAATGTATTCGTAGAAAAATTAGTCACTTGGTTGGCTTTAAATAAACTATATTTAAATGTGAATAAAACTGTGTATATAACTTTTGGTAATTATGTTAATAGTGTCCGAAATACTTTAAAAATAAAAATCGGTGTACAACAAATAAATAGAGTAGAAAGTTGGAAATACTACTACTAACAATAATTGATTTTAACATGAAATGGAATACTCACATTTAACAGGTTTTACAAAAAACAAAATATCTAGTCTTTATTTTATCAAAAATATCTAATAATGCAATTTAAAACATTAATCATGGTTTATTATGCATTTTTCCACACCTATGTCGACTACTGCATAATTGCTTGAGGGATGCATATAAAAACAATCTCTATTTATTACACAGTCTAGAAAATAGAATTTTATAAATTCTAACCAAAAAGACATTCACATCTCACCATTACCCATTAAATCTCGAGCAGTTATTCACTTTCTATTAATTACTACATCAATATACTGAATTAAAAAACAATTACTTAGAGTCTGCAAGTACATCGAGAAATAAAAGTTTACGACTAACAAAAATAACAAAAATTATTAGTAACAAAGACAGCTATGTTGTAGCAATAAGAACTTACAGTAAGCTACCAAAAGATCTCAAAACTATGTATTACAATATAAGTACTATAAAAAAAATTAAACAATTGGATTAAATGGTGTCACTAAACTAAACTAATCTGAAAATGAAAAATAATTAATATATATTTAAATTTCTAAATTTAAATTTCTAATGCTTTATACTTGTATATCAAATACAGGAATTGAGCATTAAATTTTCTATATATCACGATGAGTAAGAAATTCTCATAATACAATGAATGATACTCTCTGATAATATTTTATTTTAATTAATAATAGTTTGAAGTATATTTTTGAGTATTATTAATTTAATATAGCTACAAGTCTCGGCAGACCTATTTACAGGTAATATTATTACCTTGATAGGAATTCTGCAATAAGTAAACTAATTTTCTGCTAAATAAATAAATAAATAAATATATCATAATTTACAGTTTTTAGACATCTGTCAATTTTGTAATGCAAAACTATAATCAGAACTGCATTCAGCGACTGTTGATTTCATAGAATACCATACTTTCCTTAAAAATGTATAAATATTTATGATAATTGACAGTTTACTGACAACTGCCATTTTTATTATGAAATACTGTAATAAGAATCGCATTAAGGACGTTCACCGGTTGACAGTAAGGTTAGAAAGTTAATTTTGGAAATAATCATTATTAAATAGCAATATTTATAATAAAATTCCTTCAGTTTATAATATAAAGTATTAATATATTAGAAAAAAATATAAAATTTATGAAAAAACACCAAAAACTGAAGTACAACATTAACTTTTGCATATGATGTACCACGATATAGATATACTAATAACATTGGAGCACAAATTTATATAGCTATATCGTTAATAAAAGTACCGTTTTCTATGCCCAGCTTCTTATGTATTACTTATACACTTATTTTACATTATATATTAGTTTTTCAAAACGATGTAAAGAAAACCTGGTCTACAATAAATGAAAATGTCCGTTTTGTGATAGCTGAAGATAGGGCTCCCATGTTAAAAACTGAAAATATGAAGCTAAATTTCTTGATTATGTATACCACAAAGGGGGTCGAAAACTCAACCACATATAAAACACATCTAAATTAACGTATGATAAAAGTTTCAAGAGATTTTAAAGAAATTCAATTATCCGGTGAAGGTCCTTATGCGACTGCTTAAGGTAGGACTATGGTGAAAAGACAAACTGTTTTTATTATTTAGTCTTACGAGCTAAAATATTTAAGGCTTCTGTAGGATACTATTAACAGGTTCTATATCAATTTTTAGCTTAAGATATCGATTATTTTCAGAATTATCAATAGAAATTGTTTTTTTATTCAACAAAAATGACCAGTTTTCAAAATGTAACTTGCGCATCGTATTTTGACAAAAAGCACTAAAAAAATTGAGTCACTTCCTCGTTTGGCCAACAAAAGAAACTATTGACTAAATTTCAAAAATCTTCTTCTACTTCCTTCAACCAATTTAGTTTTTATTTGGCTTATGAAAATGCTTAAGAAATAAAGTTTTCTTAATAATGCCCGATAGATAAAATTAGATAAGAAGAAAAAAATTTAAATGTAATCAATACTTTATGTTCTACATATAGTGAGGTACAATATATGTTCTGAAAGATTAAAAGAAATCACGAAATGATCTTGCACAAGCCACTTTTTAAAATTAAAACACGTTTAAAGTTTCAATTTTATATGTTATCTAATGTAAATTGTTTTACTAGAATGCGTATAACTTTCTTAAAACATCAACTTTTGAAATCTTATAGATTTAAAAACATTCTTACAATTACAAAGATTAAGAAAATTCAATAGAAAATGTTTTGATATTTTGGTCAAGATACACCAGAGTCCAAACATAAACGCTACAATACCACATAATTCCTGAAAAAAAATATAAACATTTATCATAATTGACAATTTATTAATGACTGTCAACTATGTTATGCAAAACTTTCAACAGAATCGTATTCAGTGACTGTCAAAGCCCCTAAAATACCATAATTTTCCTAAAAAAGTATAAATATTTATCATAATTTTCAGTTCATTGATAACTGTCAACTTATGTCACGCATAACTGTCATCAGAATCGCATTTAGCAACTGTCAAAATCCTATAATACCATACTTTCCCTAAAAAAGTATAAATATTTATTATAATTGACAGTGCACTGACAACTGTGAACTTTTGTATGCACAACTATCATCTGAATCGTATTCAGCGACTGTGAAAATCCTAGAATACCATACATTTCCTTAAAAAATATTTATTTATCAGAACTGACAGTTTTTTGACAACAAAATGATTGTCACGTATGCAAGAAAGCGTCCGTGCTCACTGCGCAAAGGTGTCCTGAGTTGAGCGAGAAAGCGCTCGATAATTTAGCCCAATAAACACAATTAGTCGAACTTATCGCCTGCTGTAATATCTGGTATCCCTTTTGCGTTTTCGCGTGTGTGGCACTCGAGTGTATTTTGGACTTTGGACTTACGAACCTAGGTGATCAAGGTTCAAGAAGAGACGAGGTGATCAAATCACACATAATCGAAGGAAGCAAACTCGACCACCGAGTGCCAAGCAGCTGTTTGACCAGCCCAATGATAAGACAGGAAGGATGTACAGAGGCCCTCTCAATTTAGACGCATTGATGGAATGTCAACGGCAAGTATGTCCGGCCTGCTTCTGGTCAGATTCCTAGGATTACTGCTCGTGTAAGTACTTGTGATTTATCGAAATTATTGTCCTCCGTGGGATATATCGCGTCCGCAAACTTACATACACTTCCATAATATAGCCGGTGTGGCGATAACGCTTATTGCGTGAAATTTTAATTATCTTTTAATATTAACTTACATGATAGGAAATTGGATTAAAGGAAAAAGTCGCCATCAAATATTTTTGGCTCTAAATTGAGAATAAAATAAAATTAAGGCTATTTTTGCGGATTTGTTGGAATCACAGTCGTACGATATGTGGTAGGCAGGAGTGACTACCGTCGATCCTAGTCATCAGTGTTAGGCACCTGCAATATTTCTAGTAATTTCCTTAATGCTCTTAGTGCAACCAGTGCTCCTATGGCAAATTTTAGCAGTAACTTCGAGGCAGCGAAAGCACAGGGATTTTCTCTCAGTCCCGATCACAAGATAAATAACGCGGTTGGCAATTTCACCACGCATAAAATGAAGATTTCGGCACAAGCGGCTCCCCTAACTTCCTCGTAATCGACACAAGTGTCACCAACACCCTTTACTGATTTTTTTAGAAACAGACAGGCTACTTAAATTTAATCAAGTACTGAGACAAAAGCACGCTGCAAATCCTAGGATTCTGGATTCGAAACCGGACGGACTTGCAAACACGACTAAGGTCACACAAACACCTATCTTCACGCCAAAAAGCACACTTCATGATTTGCTCAAAACACCCTACACATCCACAACTAGTGAAATACGATCCAGCATACCGCAAATGGGACAACCAAGTACACACCAAACATACTCACCCCAATGTTCTTCCACACTAACAAGGAAACCCCCCAACCCGACCTCACCGATTTTAATAATTTTTTGAATATGTTGTAGTACACGACAAAATAAGGCACACGAATTTTATTATGTGCCAACATCCACTTTTAAGGGGTGAAAAACACCCCTAAAGTTTACCTTAAAAAATCACTTTTTTTTATATCTTGGCATATAATGGATGTTTTTTAATGAAACAAATAGGAAAATATTTTTCATAAGAAGGCCGACATATTAGGTGTACTTATGACCCAAGGGGTTGCAACGCTTATTTTATATTTTAAAAAAACTACGTTTCTTATCATTATTTTTATTTTAAAAATCAGGGTATGAACTCAAAAAAATTAAAAAATGCATTTTTGTTAACAATATCGTATATTTAAGTTGACGTGTTTCAGAATTTTTAAAATAACCACCCTTAAGTACCGTTAACTACCCCTTAAAGCGGTGGGCCACATATAAATAGTGAAACATATATTTTTTTCTTAAAAAAAATTCCGCGTGTAAATAGAATGGGATTTATAATAAATGCAAATATATTACAAATTTTCGGCAATAGTCGTATTGAAGGGGTGAGAAAAAGTCACGCCTAGAAATGCATTATCCAATGTATCTCGAGTTCCAATTAATATTTTTCAATGAAACAAAATGAAAAATATTTCTTATAAGAAACCTCAGATATTATATATACTTATGACCCAAGGGGTTGCAACCCTTATTTTACATTTAAGAGAAAGTCCATTTCTTATCAATATTTTTATCATGAAAATCAGGGTATGAACTCAAGAAAATTAAGAAAAGCATTTTCGTTAACTACATCGAATATTTAAGTTAACTTGTTTCAGTATTTTTCAAACAACTACCCCCAAGTATCGTTAACTACCCCTTAAAGCGATGGACCACATGTAATAAGTAAAATATATCTGTTTTTCTTAAAAAGTATGCTACCTGTAATTAGAATATGATTTATAACAAATGCAAATATATTACAATTTTTTCCGCAATGGTAGTATTAAAAGGGTGAGAAAAAATTACCTTCAGAAATGGTTTATCCAATTAAAAAATGGAAAATATTTATCATAAAATCAATAACGAAATTAAGTTGAAAAATACGTTAATTATGTACTTCATTGTTTTCAAAAGTTATTATACCAGGTGAGCAATGAAGTGTTTATCGTGTACCTTTATTTGTATATTACAGTCGAGTCGCGGCGACTGAAAAAGCTTGAGACCGAAATTGTCAAGAACTGCAATGTGTATATAGTATAGGACCCTTCCAGTCCCCGAGACATCCCCATGTATAAGAGCATTGCAGTTCCCACGTAATTTCAGTCCCCGAGTTCCCAGTTCCCGCAATTCAACTGTATCGATATTCTTATTATAATTAATTTTCGTTTTCGAGTTAGCAAACATTTACTATCTCTGCAAAGGAATACATTACAAAATTGTATGTAAATGATGATACAAAAAAAAATGGTACAAATTTAAATGTAATAAAATATTACATATATGTGACGTTATTTTTAGATTCTAAAAAAGAATTTTTCGATTGCAATTTTTCAGTTATTTAATTACAAAATTTGTCTATACGTTCCATGTTTGAGTTGCAGTATATTATTTTACAAAGTGTCGACAGTAATGATAATCTTCGTAAAAATATTTGAAACAGAATGATTTTTTACATCAACCACATTGTATAATAGCAATATTTGTGCATCCTTCTTACTTTGCACCGTATATTGCAAGAATCTCCAAAACTAAAATGGATAGGATTTTCAATTTCATCTGGGTTTTCATCTATGTAACCACTTTTGTACCAGGAATATTTAAAAATATTCGTATATCTCGGCGAAGAAAGCTGGTTGATGACTAGAGATTGAATTTTTATGATGTTACGAGGGTAGTTCAATAAGTCTTTAGAATAAAGTATAAAAACAATTTTTTTTGGGTAAATTTTTTTTTTTTTCAACATAATCTCCTTGGAGCTCTATACACTTGGTCAATCGCTTTTTAAGTTTTTTTAATCCTTCAGAAAAGTGCGTTTTCGGAAGTTCCTCAAAATAAGCACTTACAGAGGCAATGACGTCTTCGTTGTCCGTAAATCTCTGCCCACCGAGCGATTTTTTCAAGATTGGAAATAAGAAAAAGTCACTGGGGGCTAAATCTGGTGAATACGGTGGGTGTTCGACCAATTCGAATTTTAGTTCTTCAATTTTAGCCATTGAAACGAAGCATGTATGAACTCGGGCGTTGTCGTGATGAAAGAGAATTTCTTTCTCGCCAAATGTGGTCGTTTTTTTTTAATTTCTTCTTTCAGCTGCTCTAATAATGATGCATAATACTCACCAGTAATTGTTTTACCCTTTTCCAAGTAGTCAATAAGTATAATTCCACGTGCATCCCAAAAAACTGTAGCCATAACCTTACCAGCTGATTTTACGGTCTTTGCCTTCTTTGGAGCTGGTTCGCCTGTGGAAATCCACTGTTTGGATTGTTCCTTTGTCTCAGGAGTGTAGTAGTGTATCCATGTTTCATCCACAGTCACAAATCGACGAAAAAATTCCTCAGGATTCCGACTTATGCGCGCCAAAAGAGCCTCAGAGGCGACCACTCTATTGCGTTTATTCTCAGCTGAGAGCAAACGCGGCACCCATCTTGCCGATAGCTTTTTCATGCCTAATTTTTCATGTAGAATTGAAACAACTGCACCTATAGATATCCTTGTGGCCTCAACTAACTCACGCACTTTTAATCTTCTATCCTTCAACACCATATCGTGGATTTTATTGATGATTTCGGGAGTAGTTGCTTCTACGGGCCTTGCTGAACGTGGTTCGTCACTTATTGATGTACGACCACGCTTAAATTCATTTACCCAGTTATAAACCGTTGCTAAGGCAGGGGCAGATGTGCCATGAACTGAGTCCAATTCATTTTTTATCTCATATGGAGTTAAACCCTTTAAATGAAAATGTTTAATTACCGCTCTGAACTCGTTTTTTTCCATTTTTCTTAACAAGCAATTTTTTTTTTTCAATTGGTTATAAAAACACGTAAACTCAGAAGATGTGGACTGTGACTGCACCATATATCTAGTCGGGAGTGGTGCTGACTGAAAACAGATGATTTGGAGCGATTCGCGCGCCATCTGTTGGTCATTCTAAAGACTTATTGAACTACCCTCGTATTTCTCGAATTGTCGAATCAAGTTTTTCCACACGCGGAATCCATATACATAAAGTGATTGAATCTTTCCTGTTATTCTTGTTGGTATTTTTTTTATGTTAATTTTATTTTCTGGCATTGTTTCCTCTATAACTTTATCACAGTGTCCACTCCAAGAATCCAGTAATAGTATAGACTGACGACCTACATTTGGATAAAATATTTTTTCTAACCAAACTTTAAAGTGATCTGTAATTAAAAAATTTATTCATCAACTCATTGTCTATATTTTTGCATAAAAAAAAATAAAAATATACTCACTTGTAGTTAGTTTTCCAGATTTGGATGCTTCCATATACACGTTTTCTGGTCTAAATAAACTAGCTTCTACAATAGGATCAAATTGACCACTTTGCTCCTTTAACACTATAAAAAGTGGCGATAGTAGTTGTCCAGTAGCTGATATAAGTGGTTGTATGGTGTAACTGTGCGTTGTCGATGAAACTGACTGTACCAGGCATTGCACTTGTTTTTCTCGTCCAACTGCTAATGTTCTTCCAGAATGCATTTCTAATTGGAATCCACTCTGATCTGAATTCTACAAATTCTGCATTCCAATTGTTGGTATACACGATTTAACGTTCGCCACAAATGCATCTGCTTTAGTTTGAAGCTTTGAACCACTTTCCAATGTTTTCCTAGTAATAAACTTATTTACTTTTCTAGATACTATTCTATGAGTCTTTTTAAACTTTAATAACCCAGTTTTAGAAGCATTGAATTTTAAATCTTCAGAGTCAATTTCTTTTTGAGTTTGTAACACCCATCTACGTATATCGCGTATTATCTGGTCTTTTTTTTTTATTTTTTTTTATTTTTTTTTATTTAACGTCGCCATGTTTGTGCTCCCGTGTGGTGCTAATCGACGACGGGGGTCTGCGGTGTGTTTGTAAACAAAGCACATGTAATTTTTACAGAGGTGCTTGTATCAATCGGCAGAGACTAGGATTCGAACCCGGGTCACCGGCGTGGGAATCCGACACTCTACCGACTGAGCCGCCGTAGACCCCCCCTTTTATTTATAGTATTTATATCTGGTCTATATTGCCAAATTCGTGCAATTTTTTCTCTATATGTTCCACCTTTATTAATCGTATAAGCCCAATGTTTTAACTGACTGATAGATAAGACTGTTCTGAATCTTTTTTATACACTTTCAATACTCAAGTTTTTCTTTTTGCCGCTTCTCCAAAATTCTATGTTGTTTGTTTTCGAAACTAATTTCTTCATTATCTTATGTACACTGATTTGTCGGTGCTACGACAGCATCGGGGAAGTGATGTTGTATCCTCGACTATCTTAGCATCATAGGCTTTATATTCTTCATGAAAATCAAACAACTCTTCAATAATCATGTCTACATAATTAAAGTCATTTGTATCACCTATTAATATCTGTTTAAATTTTTCTGATAACTGAATTTCTTTATAATTCGTCACGCTATCTGGTATTTGTAAGGTTTGAAATAATTCAAAGATAAAGATTCAATATTTAAAAGAAAAAAAATTAAAATGATTCGAATAAGAACGTTTGCTTGAAAGAAGCTTAAAAACATCAAACACACTGTTTTGAAATTAGTAAAAAGAAAATAATGTTTAACATTTCTATTTAAAATTTTTTTACTATTCTTAAAAAACTTTAGAATTATCGTAAATTAAATATTCAAATAAAATTATATATGATAAATGGCAGTTAATAAAATACACACGTGATTAATAAAATAAATTAGCTGATTATTTGCAAGCACGTCTATACATCTTTTATTTATTATATTTAAGTACTTAAGAAATATGTATACGTGTTCAAAGAAAGTGAAAGATTTGATATTTTTAGTAGTCAGTGCTATAAGTTACTTTCTGAATGCTTCAATTCTCTGGAACTTTTGTCAATAATAACAAGTTGGGTGAAACTCTTTTCTGCAAGTCATGGGTAAGATTAATGTATTTACGATAACATATATCTCTTCGGCGAGCTATAAATAAGATAAGTGTACAAAAATAACATCTAGTTTGTATAGAGTTTAAATATTTATAAGTTTTTCGAAATAATAGTTACAATAATAATGATGAGATAAATACTTAAAAAAATCCAAATAATAAGGAAAATAATAATAATGATGATGATAATAATAATAATAATAATATTAATAATAATTTTTTTTTCGAGGGTATGTAGGAAATGCCATCTAAGCCACACCCGACCGGATCCGTACAGCCGGATAGTGTAGGGCTGGTTGGGGATACATTCGCCGCGAGTATGGTGTAGGACGAAAAATAAAAGAAACAAAAATGCGAGACTACACGACAGATGCAGAGCAAACCAACCCACTAAAACCTACCACCCATTCCTCTTCTGACAGAACCCACCTTAGACCTGTTCATTACAATGCTCAAGGATGGCGCCATTCTTGGGTCGAATAGAGGACCGCTTCTTTCTTGATCTTAAACAAATTGATGTTCGTTTGATCTATCCCGCCACATTTACACGCGTATTTGAACCGGCGCTTTTTCATCTCCGTTCGGAAAGGAGAAGTTTACACGTCCCTCTCCGGGACATTCGTAAATGCGGGAGACGTACATCATCCGGTTAGGAAGACGTTTCGTCATCTCCCACCCCAGCCATTTCTACAGGGTCGTCCGCCATCCCTAGGTTATGATGGGGTGTCGCACCGATTCCCGGCGCTACATTCATACCTTCTTCGATTGCTCTATCCCGGTATCTCTTCTTTTCTCGTAAAACCGACTCGGCGAATCTTGCCGTGGCGACCCACTTATCCTTGGCGGACAACATTTCGCCCACGATGGTCTCGGACGTGAATTGTCCGACCAAGTTGCGAAGAGCTGTCCGTTTTTCGTTCCACTGCTCGCAGACGAAAAACATGTGGAACGCATCGTCGCAATTAGCGGAACAAAAAATACACTTCGGGCTCTGAACCTTCCCCATACGTTTGAGGTAAGTACCCGTGATCACTCAGGAATTGGCTGTCCATTTACTCTTGGGGCCACGGTACGCTCCCGTTCCTCACTGTGGACGGTTGTTCTGTCCTCTGCTGGTTCTTCCTTCTTCCGTAAGTACCTTCTCTTGCTCTCCTTCACATGTAGCTCTATCGGGATGATTCCAGCAATAACTAGTACTGCTGGTTCCGAGACCGTGCAGTAGACGCTAGAGACTCGAAGATCTCCTCTGCGTTGAACGGAAGCGATTCTAACCCGGTATGACTCCTTATCCATTGCGTCAGCCCATATTCCAGAGTCGTACAATAGGATGGATGTGATGACTGACATGAGCAGCCATCGCTCGTTCGCTTTGGGGCCACTCGTGTTTGCCATGAGACGGCTCAGTTGTGCTGTCTTTGTCGCCGCTTTGTCCGCTGCATAGGCCAGATGACGAAAGAAGATAAGCTTGGTATCTAGTTTGAGTCCCAGATACATAGCCTCCCTTTTCGTCAAAACCTCCGTGTCTCCCACTTTCATGGTAAAGATGGGATTAATTGATCTCTATCTTAGCGACTGCCAAATCGAGTCCGTGTTCCCGCATCCAGCGCGAGATCCTGCGCATCGCCTGGTTGAGCAGGTTTTGGGCTCTTTCAAAGTCCCGCGCGATGATGACTAGAGCGACATCATCGGCGTACGCTATCATGTACACTCCTTCTGGCAGTCCAAGCCTGAGCAGGCTGTTGTACAGGATGTTCCACAAATCTGGGCCAAATATCGACGCCTGTGCCACGTCAGCGCTGAGATATTTCTCGCGTTTGCCTTCTTCTGTATCATAGCAGAGAATACGGTCCTTCAAGTAGTCTCGTATCACCCGCATGGTGTACTCCGGGACTCTGAACACGTTCAACGCTTCCAAGATGTCAGGCGACCTGGCCGAGTCGAAGGCGTTCTTTACATCCAGCGTGACCAGGAGTGCGATGTTCCTGGAAAAATGATTTCCAGTCTACGCCTTCCTGCCCTGCTGTACTACCTCCCGTATAGCATCGACCATGGATCGCCGTTTTCTGAAGCTCTACTAGTTGCCAGCTAAATCGCCAGCAGCCCACACAGCTCCATGTAGCCGTGGCTTGAGCAACCTCTCGTAGAGCTTCTCTGCGTGGTCCAACATGCAAAGTGGCCTGTTGGACGACGGAAGCCAGGGATCACCTCCCTTTCCTTTATAGACCAGCACGAGGCGTGTTCAGCAAGATAGATAGTGCTCTCACCGCGATGATCTTTAATATCTCAGCTGGTATCCCGTCGGGCCCAGGGGCCTTTCCGCTCCTCATCATTTTGGCAGCGATCTGTAGCTCCCCGCTGGAGAATAAGGGGATCTCCCCCACTTCAGCGGTTTCCTCCTGGTCTTGCCTTGTCGGATGCGATGGGAACAGAGTGTCCACGATTTGTGACATGGTGTTTTCGTCAAAAGGGTGATTTTGGACCGCGCAGATTTTCTTGGTCATGATCTTATAGTCGAAGCCCCACAGTTCCCGATTGACTTCCTCCGTCAGGATCTTCCAGCACTCTGCCTTGCTCCGATTAATCTCGTGTCGGAGCTGTCGGCGCGCTGCTGTATGCTGCGCTGAAAACAATGCTGCCTTCGGCTTGTTTCGCTATCTTTGCGCTCTTCTTCTGAGGCGTTTCGCTTCCACCCTCAGTTGCGCGATTTCGTCAGACCACCAATAAGCTTGGCGTTTTCTATGTCGCGATCCCTTGCGCGGAATGAATGCGTCGCAGGCTAGGTGAATGAGACCCATGGTCTCCCTCACGAGAGTCTCCGCTCCTTCCCTGCTTTCGGTGGTGCTCGTCGTAGTAATGTTCTGTTGTCCTTCTAGCAGTACCCCGACTAATTTGTCGGTGTTTAACTTGACCAGGTTCCATCTGGGTGGCTTTACCGCGACTCTTGCCTGCGATTGGGATTTATCGCGCAGCTGAAAGGTGATGTATTGGTGGTCGCTTCCGTTGTAATCCTCCAGTACCCTCCAATCCGACGCTCTATACGCTAGAATTTCGGATACAAAAGACACGTCCGGAATCGTCCCAACATACCCTATCCTTCTGAATGTCGGCGTGTTTCCAACGTTGAGCTGCTTCTCACCCAAACAAAGCCTCTTCCGGCTCCGTGTTCGTCAACTCTGATGATGTGTGGGTTCACGAAGATTGCTGCTGTGCCAATTACATCTGTCCACCAGGTGGGCTTGTCCCAGTTACAGTACTGCTCGCTGATTAGTAGCACATCAACTTTCGTCTCAGATATATAATGAGTCAGAAGGCTGTTGGCTAAATCGGCTCTGTGGAGGTTCGCTTGAAGGACCGTTATACGGTCCATCATTAACGCTTGGCTTTGGTCTTTTTAAGCGTTTCGCGAAACGTTCTACACTGTCCTGAGTCCGGCGTGTGGCCCAGCTGTACTTGGTCTACTTTCAGGTCAGTGCACAGGATGCACTTCGCCTCGGTAGCCTTGCAGGCTGCTTCTTTGTGACCTCCCGCGCCACATTTGTAGCAGGCCTTGCTTCTCTCTGGGTCATGACAATCGCTCGTTTGATATCCGTAATCCGGACATCTGAAGTACCGCTGGAGCCACTACCATCTTCTCAGTCGGCAGTTCATGTAACCGACTTTCAGGCTTTTTCGCAAGGAGGAACTCTGCCTTTTCCTGGTCCATCTCTACGATGGCCATTCGTTGTTCTCTGGTATTGGGTTTTGAAACGCTGATCTCTTCAGTTGAGGCTTCTGCTTCCTCAAAGACCTACTTGATCGCCGTTTCCACCTCTTCTTTGATGGTTAGGCTGTCAAGGTCTCTGACATCCACGTTTGTCTTGGGTGTGAGGTTCTTGCCTTCCTGGTGGAGTCTCCTACAGTTCCCAGTTCCTGCTCATTACTGTTTCCACCCAACTCTACCAGGACATCGTCAAACCGGGTTTTTCTGACATAAATATCAATGGTTGGGCATTCGGCAGTGACCTTTTCGCGGACATTCGTAAGAACCTCTGCGTAGCTGACTCCATTTTCAGGTCGAATCAGGACAGCCTTGGGTCGCTTCCTAGGCGTCCTCCTCTTCTTCTTCTTTGGAGGATTTTGAGCAGCCTCGCTTGTCTTGTTCGCCGGTCTTCTGGCTGTTAGGGGCTTCTGTTGTTGCGGTTTCTGCTGCAGTTGTTTTCGCAGGTGCTGGCGTTCTTCTTGTTGGAGCCGCAGTTGATCATTTGTCTGCTGCTCCGGTTGCCTCTGCTGCTGCTGCAGTTTCTTTGCTGCAGCTTTCTCCTTCTTTGACAGGACCATCACAAAACCGGCGACCTCCGAAGGTCCGGTGGCCCTAGCCTTTTCGTCGATGACTGCTACCTCGGCACTATCGGAGTCCCCGTGAGGCCGCTGACTGGAGATAGCCGCGGCTCCCAGAGTCTCTGTTGGCCCTTGCTCTTCGGTGTTGGTGAGCAGGCGGTCCCTCCACTTGTCGAAAACACCAGGCTGCTTCTTTAGTCCTTCTTCCATTTTTTTAAGGAGTTCGTCTACCACCTCGACGAAGTCCTCGACTGTTCTTTTGGGGCGGCTTGGCTGTTGTGTGCCGCCCGGCAGTGATTGTGGAGCAAGCTGCTCCACAACCACTTCGTCATCGCAGGTTTGGTGTTTACCTGCCTCCTGGTTTATCTCATGGTTTTGTAAGGACATTTTCTTTCTTGTTTATTAACCGGCGCATCGTGCATAGTGGGGCGGGCCGAAATAGCTGGGAGCGGGTACACCCTCGGATACTTTGATCATATCCTAGATCTCTGAGGCCCAGCCTTCGTTTTTCCGGTCCCCGGGAAACACGGACGAACCAGGGATCGCCCGGAGCAACAGGGGTTCCGATCCCTCTGCCCAATACATACTTCCTGATCAGGGTCCGAAGTTTGCGGCTTCTGATCTCGCGCTAAGACTAACCGCTTCGGCAGAGCTAGGCTCACATCAGCCTTTCGCCCATGCCGATGGGAACAACCGACAGGAATGCGGGCACTTCCAGCGTGTCCCAGCGCGAGAACATTCGGGTCGGGCGGATTTCTGTGCAACAGCCTGACTCAAAACGTACCGCCCGAGAGGAGATGTTTGGGTAGTTGTTCAGTGTAGTGTGTCTTATGAGTGGAGTGTAATGAATGTAGAAGTAAATGTCTGTGTGGTGGTGAGTGTAGTGCTTGGTAGCCTGAAGAGTATTATGTGCTGGTGTGTAAATGTGAGTTTGGGTGAACTGCTTCTTGGTTTGAATAAGCCCCCTCACCCGCGACAGTCCTGTAAGATAAAAGGTACTGCGCTTCGATAAGGTCATGCAATTCCTAGAGGGGGAATAATAATAATAATAATAATGATGATAATGATAATGACAATGACAATGACAATGACAATGACAATGACAATGACAATGACAATGACAATGACAAGGACAAGGACAAGGACAAGGACAAGGACAAGGACAAGGACAAGGACAAGGACAAGGACACGGACAGGGACAGGGACAGGGACAGGGACAGGGACAGGGACAGGGACAGGGACAGGGACAGGGACAGGGACAGGGACAGTGACAGTGACAGTGACAGTGACAGTGACAGTGACAGTGACAGTGATAACGATAACGATAACGATAACGATATCGATAACGATAACGATAACGATAACGATAACGATAACGATAACGATAACTACAATGATAACGATAATGATAATGATAATGATAATGATAATGATAATAATTTTTTTTTTTTTTTTACGTGGGAAATTTAGCAGTAATCTTGCATCAGCCGAGGCCATCACCAACGCGCGGGCCCGGGTCCATTTCTGTGCCCAGATCCGCGCGCAGGCGACAGCCCCGACCGCATCGCAGCTAATGTGGCCGCAAGGAGACGACCGGAATGGTCCGAACTTCCGGGCAGTGTGAGATTCTTACTCACTAAACCTGCATAACCCTATCCTGTGGCGTTTGCGCTCACCCCGGCACCGCCTTTCGGCATTACTTCGGAGGTGACGCCACCTTTCTTGCCTTCGCAGGCACCATCTATTTTTTTTTTTTCTATTCTTTTTACTGTGCGCTAATAGCGCTCTAGACTTTTTTTCCTATTTTAGGAAGGTGGGGGGACTGCACCTTGCGGTAGCGCATCTTCCTCCGTCTTCTTTCTCTCTAGGATGCTGTGGGCGAAGGTAGCTGCATTTGCCCAGTTCTTCCGTCCTTGCAGCATTCGCTCGATGATGTTGTCTAGTGTGATTCTACCAAGGTCTCTTTCCAAGATTTCCCTTTCTGTGCTCCACTTCTCGCAAGCAAAGAAAGTGTGGAGCGCATCGTCGCAGGGATGACCGCAGTGGACACAGCCGGGATCGACGACTTTGCCCATTAAGTGTAGGTAGGCCCGAAACAAGGCATGCCCCATCAATAATTGGGTAAGGTAATAGTTTACCTCGCCCTCCGCTTTATTGAGCCAGGGATCCAGCTGGCCAATGAGTCTTGCTGTCCATCTGCCTCTGGTCTCTACCTCCCATTTATCTTGCCAGGCCTGCATGGTGTTGGCTCTCGAAATGCGGTGAGCTTCTCTGTTGCCCAGGGCAGACTTCTGTTGATAGACAAATTTCTTCTCCTGTGCCAGCAGGTCGATGGGTATGACCCCGGCGATTACCAAGGCCGCTGGTTCAGAGACCGTTCGGTACGAGCACGATATCCGAAGAGCCTCTCTCCGTTGTACTGCTGCTAACCTCTTTTTGTGGCACTCTTTCTTCAGTGCGTCGACCCAGACCTCCGCACCGTACAACATTATGGCCTCAGCATTACGCATGAGCAGGCGCCTCTTGCTGGGCCATGGGCCGTTAGTATTAGCTATTAAGCTACTCAGCGCTTCTGTTACCTCTGCCGCTTTGTCGGCAGCAATTCTTATATGATCCCTGAAGGTGAATTTGTTGTCGAGCGTCACCCCCAGGTACTTTACAGCGTGCTTGGCCTGGACCACCGCGTCTCCAACTTGAAAGAGGCACTCGGTGTTGATGTGCTTCTTGGTTAGAAGGGTGATCTCGGTTTAAGTTGTGGCTATCTCGAGCCCGTGATTTCTCATCCAGGAGAAGATGCGGCGCATGACCTGGTTGAGCAGCATCTGAGCGGCTTCCACTGTTCTGGCGATAATGATGGGCGGTAATCGTCCGCGTACGCTATCAGCAGCGTGTCCTCGGGAAGATTCATGCGTAGGATACTATCATAGAAGACGTTCCAGATGTCGGATCCTAGCATGGATCCCTGAGCAGCCCCTGATGTTATCTCTTTTGTTTTTGTGCCATCCTCCGTATCATATATTATTGAGCGGTTCTTTTGGTAGTCCCCAAGTATACGAAGAAGATACTCGGGGATACGAAATTCCTGCTCGAAAGCTTCCAGCGCTTTATCCCACCTTACAGAATTGAATGCATTTTCACATTCAAGGTGGCCACCAGACAAACAGGGCGAGAATAGTGATTGCCCTGCTCCGTCGATGCTGCAGCCTTGACGACTTCCTGAACTGCGTCTATGGTGGACATACCTCGCCTAAAGCCGAACTGACGGGGTGCCAGATCCCCTGCAGCTTTGATGGCTGCCTGTATATGAGGCTTCATTAACTTCTCCAGGAGTTTGCCTGCCGTGTCTAGTATGCAGAGCGGGCGGTAAACCGACGGGTTGTTATCTTCCAGCGGTTGGGGAAGATGCCCGCCTTCAGGCAGGTGTTGTACATATTCAGCAATAGGCTAGGGTGACTTGAGACTATGACTTTCAGCAGCTCTACGGGTAGGCCGTTTGGTCCGGGGGCTCTCTTATTCCGCATTGACCTGACTGCGAATGAGAGCTCCTCCTTCGTGAAAAACGGAGTCTCAATTGGGCCAGATGATGCTGGCGGATCTGGCCTCTTCGGGTGTTCGGGGAAGAGAGCATCGACGATGTTTTGGATTGTTCCCGCGTTACCGGGGCCCTTTGTGGCAAAAGCCGCCAGTTTGCGGGTTACGATCTTGTACCCAAGACCCCACGGATCTTCGTCTACCTCTTTTACCAACTACCTCCAGCAGCGCTGCTGGCTGGTTATGATGGCCCGCTTCAGTGCTTTTTTGGCCGTCTTGAATTCGGCGGCCAGTGGGGCTGCGTCGTGACCGCGTCTCCGTGTTCTCTGCTCTCTGCGCCGTAGGTATTTACAGCGATTCCGGAGTTCCGCTATCTCATTTGTCCACCAGTATGCAGGGCGCCTCCTCCGACTGGGGTACGTCTTGGGCACCGCCTCCGCGGAGGCCTGAAGGATGATCTTCATGGTATATTCAGTCACCCTGTTGGCCTGTGCTTCTGGCGTCATGTTGTCCGGGATCTCTTCTGGGGACTCCTGGCCACGTTTAATCGCATCGGTAAATTTCTCGGTGTTCATTTTGTCAATGTTCCACTGGGGATTAGCGTGCGTCAGGGCTGCCGGGGCTCGTCTAGCATCTCTAACCCGAAAGGTGACGTATTGGTGATCGCTTCCTGTGTAGTCTTCAATCACCCGCCAGTTCTCGATTCGAGCTGCAAGTCGTTCCGTTGCCAGAGAGATATCAATGATATTCTCTCGGTAGCCCGGTCGCCTAAAGGTTGTCGTATTGCCGTTGTTTAACACTATTAGGCTAAGACGGCTGGCCGTTTCCATCACCATCTGGCCTCTTGGGTCAGACCCTGTTTCCCCCCATTCTAGGGATTTGGCATTGAAATCTCCTGCGATTATCAGCCCTCCTTTGATGTCCCGAACAGCGTCCTCCAGGCGTTGTAGCTTGTCCTGGTATTCATTGTTGGATTGGTTTGGTGTGAGGTATACACTGACGTAGGTCACGTCTTTGTGTCTCACCCATACGTATCCTTGGCCGCGCCCATGATCGTCCACGTGAAAATTCCGCGGATCTGGGGCCCAGGTGGCTGCAGTGCCCAGTTCGTCGGCGAGCCACGCTGGGACTTTCCTGTCTCGGTATTGCTCACTGACAAGGGCGATGTCGACCTTTTTCTGAGAGCAGATAGGAGCTCTAGGAGAAACTGGCCTGCCCTTGTGCGCCGGACGGACTTTATTTCCACGTCACTGTATTCAGGCTTGATAGAGTCGCGTATCGTTTTTAAGACATCCGCGTATCTCTTGCCCGTGGCGGGCTTTAGTAGAATCGCATCCGGTCTTGTCCGCGGAGTATTTTTTGGTCTTCGGTTGTCTTGCTGATGTTGCTGTGGTTGCTGCTGATGTGGTAGCTGCTGCTGTTGTTGCCGCTGCTGCTGTGGCTGCTGATGCCGCCGCTGAGTAGCACGTTGGTCGGCGGTTTCTGATGCTGCTTCCTCGGTATTTTTTGTACCTGTGGGTCCCGTTGCTCCCGCCTTACTCTTATCCTTTCGACCCTTTCTGTTGACGATAGTCCATTCCTTTCTGCCTGTCTTTTTCTTCTTCTCTTGCTTATCAGGAAGAGAGGGCGGGCTGTTGGCGGCACGTTCTTTACCCCCCGGGGTGTCTCTTATTTCCACCGCTGTAAAGACCGGGTTTGGGGTTGCCGGCTTTGACGGCCCGACTTCTGTCGAGGTGAGAAGTCCAACAGCTTCTGTCGAGCTGCTGTGTGAGTTCGATAGTGTTCATCTAATGCATTCAGCATCTCATGTAGCACTGGAAGGTTAGTCTTCACACCTGCTTTCATGTTCGGCTGCGATGCAGCAGCTTCGCTCATGAACTTGACGAGTGCTTTCATTTTCTTTATGATCTCTCCCATGCTATCTTCTGCAAGTTTGACCATCCTGCTGGTAGAAATTACTTCCGTGCGCCCTCGAGCCGAGGAGTAAAGTTTTTGAAGCTCGATGAAGAACTCCGTCGGTTTAGCTCGTGCTTCAGCTGCTTCTCTTGTATCTTTCACATCTGACGTTTCCATATCAGAATCTGAGGTTGACTCACCCCCCCCCCCTTGCTCTTTGAGAGAATGCTGTGCATAATGGTGTATGCGGAAGCTTCTTCTCCGTATTCATCTCTTCTTCCTCTGCGTTTCTTGGTGTTGGATTAAACATTCTGTAACAAAAAATGGATTAAGACGGTTCGCCCATTATGGGAGCCAAGGAGAATGATAATGATAATGATAATGATAATGATAATAATGAAAATAATAATAACTTATGAAGCAGATGGAGCCTCTGACCAGATCTCGAGGCGCGTCTACGGGTGGTGGATAGTGGCGGGTAGTCCTGAAAGCAGGGGTCCAATGAACGGGTATCGCCTGGAAGCGAATGAACATGGTACGACAGAGACGGGGGTCCTATAGACGGGTATCGTCCAGAAAAAAGACATGAATGGTCAAGGAGAAACGCCCCGCGGAGGGATGGACGGCGTAGCGCTGACGCGGCCGTCGGGGATCGACAACAACCGCCATCTTGCGCGGGAAACGTACACTACACTCTAGCACTCACCAATCCATGCATCAAACTACCACACATACACTACACACAGACGACACTTGCACAATGGTCAGCAAACGTAGCGAGCATGTTGACGCTGCCCGTGAGGGATGTGCTGCATGATACATGTCACGTGCATTTCCTGGGGGCTCCCGACGTCGACGTGTCGCACCCGCGAGGACACTAGGATGCCAATGATTGGGGTCACGTGCGCAGGCTGTGTCGGTTGTAAGTTTTCCGTCGTGGGCCCAAAGCATTGGGGGTAGCTATAGCCGCGTTCACATCCCTACCTCATGAGGTACCTGCGTTCGGAGATAGCCTGGAGTTCTGGAGTAACACAAAAAAAAATTATAGAAAATAACATTGTATTCGGTATGAATGACGAGAATGGACTGGCTGGAAAGTTAGCGCAACTAGGGGGAGGGTCAGGAAAGAAGTCACCACCTGCAGCCTCAAGTATGAAAGACATGGTAGTGTTCCCGGTTGATGATTGGGCGTATACAAAAGTATGGATTGCGGAGCAATCTAAGACAGATCTTAATAAAAGGGGAGCAAAAATTGTCAAAAGATTAGTGTCAGAACCACTGTTAGAAGAGGGGCAGCTTATAGAGGCCGTAACGATTCTGATAGAGGCTTTAGGCGAGTACGTGACAGAGCAGCAAAAGAACGCTGGAGTAGCCATCAAGAGGGACATACCAGCATTGGAAGGGCCTGTTATGAAACTAAAAGACTGCCTCGACGCAGAGACAGATAGGGGGGTTCCGAAAGCCAATAAAAGACCGATATCCAACGTATAAGTGTCGTCATCGCCCGAGGTGACACCTACCAAAAAAGACGAGACGACACGGAGGCCTGGCAGGTCGCGACTAAACGAACCCGGAAAAATGCGGAAAACGGTGCTTGGACGAGCCGACACCCTGTTGTTCCAAACACACCGACGCCGAATAGACCAAAGACCGGACCAAAGACTCGAAGAAGACCGACGGACACACAGCCGAGTACACAAAGGGTAAGAAAACAGACACAGACAAAGCACCCAATCCGACAGACGGAAAGGAGTGGAGCCGAGAAGGGGTTCAGGACGAGAAGTGACGCGGTGCTTATAGAACCGGGTGCGGGCAAATCATACGCGGACATCTTGCGATAGATTAAAACAACTGTAGATCCAGATAAGACCCGGACAAAGATTAGGACGATTAGGAAGATGGAAAAGCAGGGTGTCCTCCTGATACTGGAGCGTGGTTCGAAGGTAAAGGCCTTCCGCGAGTCAGTGCAGGAGGCCCTTGGCACGGACGGAGGGACAGTTAAAGGACTTGGCACCAGGCCCACCGTTAAAATACTAGACTTAGACTGTGACGCGACACTACATGACGTTAAAGACACAACTAAGCGAGAGACGAACTGCGCGACGGAGTACATAAAGGTCACCGTATTCGACCCTAATAGCAGGGAACAGAGAATGTGTAAAATTTGATATCCTATTCCTTCCTGAGAATGAACAAGATAATGTCCGACATAATTAATCCTTCATTTTACTCACACATCGAAAGTTATTTTATTAGAAGACATAGTATATGATTTAACTATTGCAAATTTATTAAAATATTAATTAATGATTATAAAATGGAACCAATTAATTAAAAGAATCGGTATAGAAAATAAAATAAAAGTACTATACTTATATAATTATAAATAAAAGGTCAATAAAAAATAAATGTTTTAAATATTATTATAATAAGTTTCACATCTATATTTGCTCTACACAAATAAACAGAAATATATTGGTATATGATACAATAATTTGCGCACGCCCGGTCGAATATTTATTTTCGTTTACAATATTCAAAACGAAACATACAAACATGGTAACCTTTCTAGATAACGACTCTAAGAATTATTTATTTTAACTCGCGTTCATAGACTCTCAATTATACATGAGTATTTTCCACGTGCATGCTAAATAAAAATTATCATTCGCAATAAATCCTCAAAATAAAATGAACACGTGGAAGGCGGCGAGATAATTTTAAAATCTGATCAATCGTGACCTTTTCTACTTAACTTAAATCAATGCGAGACGAAGCGAAGGATCTTGCAGGCTCATTCCGCTCGGGACCAAACTGCACGGCTGCTGTTGCACTTCCGACTCCTCGTGGTTTCTTCGTGTGTCGAATGAGGTCCTGACGACGATTTTCCCCAATCGCTCCTCACGATCTCAGACTTCGATGATTTCTCACGTGACGTCGGAATAGAATTATAGTCGGTGATGGCGTCGATATAGTCGCGATGATCCAGAGCGAAAGGGAGGAGAGCCGGAGCAGTTGTTCCAGCGACGGATTCTGAGCGAAAGAGAGCGAGGCTACGCAGGCACCTTGTCACATTACCTCGCATATCGTCCGGCTCGTGTCTAGGGGCATATTTAGCGCCGCACTTCGGGTGTTTTCGTCTTTCACGCAATATTCGGCGCGCAATTTAAAGGCTCCATAGAGCAGCCCGTTACAAATGGCCCTGGCAGAAATGGACCCGGCCACGGCCCTATCTCTGATCCGTAAAGGGAGAATAAGAGTAGGGCTAATAAGCGCTGTTACAAGTGCCTAGGGTATGGGCATGTGAAACGGGAGTGCAAGGGTCCGGATAGGAGTACCGCGTGCTGGAAGTACGGAGTTGCTGGCCACTTAGCGTCGGCGTGCCTCAAGCAAAACGCGATGTGCTTCCTGTGTGAGAGGAGAAACATGACCGTGCTGGCTCCTGCCCGGTATTTAGGGAAGCCCTTATGGCAGCGAAGGCAGCTCGAAGATGACCCTCGTATTACAAGGAAACATGAATGGCAGCGTTCTAGCCCACTACCTTCTCCCGCAGTTCATTGTGGAGTGGAAAGTGGATGTGATGCTCATATCAGAGCCATATAAAAACGAGGAAACTCTGTCGTGGGTGGCCAGTGACACGGATAAGGCAGCGATTTGGGTATGTGGAAACCAAATAACATTGAACAGAGGGACCGAAGACGATTTCACATGGGTAAGGGTAGGGACAGTTATATACGTCAGTGTATACCTCTCGCCTGCCTTGACGATGGACGCTTTTACTAGAAAACTGGACACAATTGAAAACGCCCTACAGGAAATCCCTGGCAGCCTCGTAGTTGGCGGAGACTTTAATGCCAGGGCAATCGAATGGGGCATGCCCACCTCGAACGGACGAGAACAGCTCATTCTTCATGCTACGGCAAGACTGGGAATGGCCATACACAACATAGGCTCGACGCCAACTTACATTAGACCAGGATTTGGCCAATCTATACCGGACATAACGTTTGTGAGCGAAGAGCTCTCTGGATCCATGCGGAACTGGCACGTGACTGACGATAAAAACAGAAGCGACCACCAGCACATACGCTTTGAAGTCGGGACCAAGGACGAACGTACGGACACGAACCGACGTAAAGAGTATTTTCCACGATGGAACGTCAGACGGATGGAGCGCAAGAAACAGGCAGAGGTGCTACAAAGCGCTGATAACCCCTCTGCTGGAATCCCGCGAGTACTAGTCGGCAGTGACAGAGCGCAAATGCTCGTGGAACGAACAACGTCACTCATAACAAGAGCTTGCAATGCCTCTATGCCACGCACAAACACGAGAGACAACCGACACCCGGTGTACTGGTAGACGGATGAAATAGCAGCTCTAAGGAAGCAGTGCCACGCACGCAAGCGCGCAGCACAGCGTGCACAATGCCGAGAGGGTTACGATGACCTTATGCAGCAATATAGGGCAGCGCGGAAAAGACTCCGAACCACAATCAAGCGGAGCAAACTTCTCTGATGGAGACAACTTTGCGATGACGTTGACAGGGACCCGTGGGGAATGGGATATAAGATCGTCACCAAAAAATTCGGAAGACCTCCAGCTAACGGGACAATGAGCGCGGAAAAGATGGAATGGGTAATTGACGGTCTTTTCCCGACATATCCCTCCCGAGACATCTACCTCTATACCCGGACCCGTGCGCTGCCGAGACGCCCGGCCGTCTCGCAGGCGGAAAGCCGGCGAGTAGACGCCCGGAATGGTCCGCGCTTCCGGGGAGTGTAAGATTCTTACTTGCTAAACCTGCATAACCCTATCTTGTGATGTTGTAACTCATCCCGGCACCGCCTTTCGGCATTACTTCGGGATGACGCCATTTTACTTGACCTTAGTAGGCCTCCTCTTTTTTTCTTGTACTCTTCGTCTTTTTTTTTCTTCTTCTCTTTGCCTGCGGCAAGCGCTGTTTAGGAAATCACAGAGCTTGCGCCATGCGGCAGCGTGTCTTCGCATCTCCTCTTCCTCTGTAGACCACTGTGGGCAAAGGTTGCGACTTTTGCCCAGCTCTCCCGTCCTTGGAGCATTCGCTCAATGATGTTGTCTGGCGTAATGCTTCCAAGGTCTCTCTCCAAAACTCACCTTTCCGCGTCCCACTTCTTACAAGCGAAGAAAGTATGGAGCGCGTCATCGTAGGGATGACCACATTGTACGCATCCTGGATCTGTCACTTTGCTCATTAAGTATAAGTAGGCTCGAAATAGCCCGTGCCCCGTCACTAGTTGGGTAAGGTAATAGTTTACAACGCCCGCTCCTCTAGTGAACCAGGGATCCAACTGCCCAATGAGCTTTGCTGTCCACCGGCCGCTAGTCTCTTCATCCCATTTTTTTTTGCCAATCCTGCATAGTGTTGATTCTGGCAATGCGGTGGACGTCTCTGCCGCCGAGGGCAGACTTCTACTAATTGACATATTTCCTCTCGTGCGCTGCAGGTCGATGGGTATAACTCCGGCAACTACAAAGACCGCGGGCTCTGAGACCGTGCAATAAGAGCTCGATATTCGGAGAGCCGCTCTCGGTTGTACTTCTGTTGATAGACAAATTTCTTCTCCTGTGCCAGCAGGTCGATGGGTATGACCCCGGCGATTACCAAGGCCGCTGGTTCAGAGACCGTTCGGTACGAGCACGATATCCGAAGAGCCTCTCTCCGTTGTACTGCTGCTAACCTCTTTTTGTGGCACTCTTTCTTCAGTGCGTCAACCCAGACCTCCGCACCGTACAACATTATGGCCTCAGCATTACGCATGAGCAGGCGCCTCTTGCTGGGCCATGGGCCGTTAGTATTAGCTATTAAGCTACTCAGCGCTTCTGTTACCTCTGCCGCTTTGTCGGCAGCAATTCTTATATGATCCCTGAAGGTGAATTTGTTGTCGAGCGTCACCCCCAGGTACTTTACAGCGTGCTTGGCCTGGACCACCGCGTCTCCAACTTGAAAGAGGCACTCGGTGTTGATGTGCTTCTTGGTTAGAAGGGTGATCTCGGTTTAAGTTGTGGCTATCTCGAGCCCGTAATTTCTCATCCAGGAGAAGATGCGGCGCATGACCTGGTTGAGCAGCATCTGAGCGGCTTCCACTGATCTGGCGATAATGATGGGCGCTATGTCGTCTGCGTACGCTATCAGCAGCGTGCCCTCGGGAAGATCCATGCGTAGGATACTATCATAGAAGACGTTCCAGATGTCGGATCCTAGCATGGATCCCTGATCAGCCACTGATGTTATCTCTTTTGTTTTTGTGCCATCCTCCGTATCATATATTATTGAGCGGTTCTTTTGGTAGTCCCCAAGTATACGAAGAAGATACTCGGGGATACGAAATTCCCGCTCGAAAGCTTCCAGCGCTTTATCCCACCTTACAGAATTGAAGGCATTTTTCACATCCAAGGTGGCCACCAGACAAACAGGGCGAGAATAGTGGTTGCCCTGCTCCGTCGATGCTGCAGCCTTGACGACCTCCTGAACTGCGTCTATGGTGGACATACCTCGCCTAAAGCCGAACTGACGGGGTGCCAGATCCCCTGCAGCTTTGATGGCTGCCTGTATACGAGGCTTCATTAACTTCTCCAGGAGTTTGCCTGCCGTGTCTAGTATGCACAGCGGGCGGTAAGCGGACGCCTTCAGGCAGGTGTTGTACATATTCAGCAATAGGCTAGGGTGACTTGAGACTATGACTTTCAGCAGCTCTACGGGTAGGCCGTCTGGTCCGGAGGCTCTCTTATTCCGCATTGACCTGACTGCGAATGAGAGCTCCTCCTTCGTGAAAACCGGAGTCTCAATTGGGCCAGATAATGCTGGCCTCTTCGGGTGTTCGGGGAAGAGAGCATCGACGATGTTTTGGATTGTTCCCGCGTTACCGGGGCCCTTTGTGGCAAAAGCCGCCAGTTTGCGGGTTACGATCTTGTACCCAAGACCGCACGGATCTTCGTCTACCTCTTTTACCAACTCCCTCCAGCAGCGCTGCTGGCTGGTTTTGATGGCCCGCTTCAGTGCTTTTTTGGCCGTCTTGAATTCGGCGGCCAGTGGGGCTGCGTCGTGACCGCGTCTCCGTGTTCTCTGCTCTCTGCGCCGTAGGTATTTACAGCGATTCCGGAGTTCCGCTATCTCATTTGTCCACCAGTAAGCAGGGCGCCTCCTCCGACTGGGGTACGTCTTGGGCACCGCCTCCGCGGAGGCCTGAAGGATGATCTTCATGGTATCTTCATCCTTCAGCCAATCCTGATCCGAGCATCCTTCATGAGCGTACCGGAGGCTAATTCCTCCAACGTCACTATAGCTAAACGCTGACCCCGGTTGCTAGGTTTGGTAACCGAAACCTGCAGGAATCCGCCATAGTCTTTCAGGTCTCTTTTTAGGGCCTCTTCTACCTCGTATTGAGAGGTGCACTCATCAAGGTTTCTAATCTCCAGCATTGCCCTAGGGACCAGCTCCTTAATGGTGCCATTGCCTCCCACTACCGCTTCGAGAGCCTTGGAGAAGGCTGTTCTTGTATCGGCTGTGCTCTATTTCAGCTCTAGGAGAACCTGGCCTGCCCCTGTGCGCCGGACGGACTTTATTTCCACGCCACTGTCTTCAGGCTTGATAGAGTCGCGTATCGTTTTTAAGACATCCGCGTATCTCTTGCCCGTGGCGGGCTTCAGTAGAATCGCATCCGGTCTTATCCGCGGAGTATTTTTTGGTCTTCGGTTGTCTTGCTGCTGTTGCTGTGGTTGCTGCTGATGTGGTAGCTGCTGCTGTTGTTGCCGCTGCTGCTGTGGCTGCTGATGCCGCCGCTGAGTAGCACGTTGGTCGGCGGTTTCTGCTGCTGCTTCCTCGGTATTTTTTGTACCTGTGAGTCCCGTTGCTCCCGCCTTACTCTTATCCTTTCGACCCTTTCTGTTGACGATAGTCCATTCCTTTCTGCCTGTCTTTTTCTTCTTCTCTTGCTTATCAGGAAGAGAGGGCGGGCTGTTGGCGGCACGTTTTTTACCCCCCGACGACGATGACGATGACGATGACGATGACGATGACGATGACGATGACGATGCCGATGACGATGACGATAACGATGAGGATGATAACGATGATGATGACGATGACGACGACGACGACGACGACGACGACGACGACGACGAGGACGATGACGATGACGATGACGATGACGATGACGATGATGATGATGATGATGACGATGATGATGACGATGATGATGACGATGACGATGATGATGATGATGATGATGATGATGGTGATGATCATGATGATGCTGATGATGATGATGATGATGATGATGATGATGATGATGGTGATGATGGTGATGATGGTGATGATGATGATGATGATGATGATGATGATGATGATGATGATGATGATGATGATGATGATGATGATGATGATGATGATGATGATGATGATGATGATGATGATGATGATGATGATGATGATGATGATGATGATGATGATGATGATGATGATACAAAATAACATTTCGCGCAAGCAGAATGCTTTGAAATTTCGGCTTAATCGCATTGCATAATGCAGGCCAAAGTCTGGAACACATGTAAACGTTGGCTGGGTTCCATTGCAAAATTTTGGACCAGATGTATTATTTGAAAATTTTGTTCCCGAAAATCACGACGGGAGCGCATACGCTGAATGCATTAACATTGGCGAGAAAGCGATTAGATTACCGATCCCGCTAGTAGAGTTAATTGAGTGCAAAAACACAAACGTAAATGGCACATTTCTCATAAGTGATGATGACCAGAAAGAATTAATAGTGTGTGAACATCATGCGATTAATAAGAAATGATATGGACAATGAGCATATGGATATCCCGGAAAAAATCTGCTATTCGAGGAAAACCCAGATTTACGCGAAGAGAGGGTTAATACAATTATGAATCTGATAGATACTGAAGGTTGTAATAGAGAGGAATTACAGCACGTTAGGGATTTAGTCACAGAATTTTCAGGCGTCTTTGGGCTTGACGGAGAGCCACTTCTGACAATGAATCTGCTGTCACACGAGATCAAGCTGACCACTGATAATCCCCTGTGCGCCAAACGTTTCAAGTACCCCCGTGCTCTCAAGGAGCAGATCGAGATAGAAGTCGAGAAACTTTTAAAACAGGGCCTTATAAGACCTTCAAAATCTCCATATTGCAGGAACCTCTGGAAAGTCCCAAAGAAACCAGATCCTGGCGGTAATAAAAGATGGCGATTGGGCACAGATTTCATAGCCTAAAATGAAATCACGGTTGGCAGCTACTGGACACTTCCATTTACGAGTAACATAATCGAGCAACTGGTGCTTGCAACTATTATAACGGGAGTTGATTTAAATCAGGGTATTCATCAGATACCTATGCACCCTAATTCAGCGCCTTTTACTGCCTTTTTATTCCGGTAGGACGAAACTCAATTCAGAATTGGGAATTCTCTCGTATGAGCATGGGACTAAAGAAAGCTACAAATACCCTCGCCCGATGCATGTCGATGGCCATGGCTGGTCTGCAGGGCGAAGAAGTTCTGAAGAGCACGGTGTGTGATTCAGGCAAGTAGTAAAAAGATTGATAAAAATGAACCTCACTATAGAGCTGAAGAAGTGTCAGTTTCTAAAATGCGAGGCATCTGTCCTTGGTCATATAGTGGGGGGAAGTAAAATCTGCACAGACCCCAAGAAACTTGAGGCTGTGAAAAATTACCCAGAACCAACAAACACCAAGAAAGTTAAGTAATGACTGGGTTGCGTTGGGTACTATAGTAAATTTATACCTAAATTTGCAGACATTGCATTGCCACTGTCCAAACTGCTGCGCAAGGGTGTCAAGTTCGTGTGAAGAGCAGCGGTCGGCGTTCGATGAACTAAAACGCATACTTTGGAGTGAACTGATTTCAGCCACATCTAACCTATCTGAACCATTTATTCTCACGATCGACTCGTCAGATTTTGTGTTAGGAGTGGTGTTATCTCAAGACTATTGGATCAAACGCGGCGTGCACCTATGTATCTAGGCCGCTCAAAGGCAGCGAGCTCCGATATATAACCTACGATAATGTTTAAGTATTAAATTCTTTGCTCTTATAAATTATTTTTAAATTGTTATACCTTACCAAAATATAACCGTTTAAATCATTTTATCATTTGGATTATTATCATTATCATTATCATTATCATTATCATTATCATTATCATTATCATTATCATTATCATTATCATTATCATTATCATTATCATTATCATTATCATTATCATTATCATTATCATTATCATTATCATTATCATTATCATTATCATTACCATTATCATTATCATTATCATTATCATTTTTTTTTTTTCGAGGGGTAATTAGCGGAAATCTTACATCATCTTTTGGTTCACCCCTTCGAGCAAGCAAACACATATTGCTATGTGTGGGCATGCCCGGGGGGATTGCCGTCCGATGCCTCGTGTCCTCCACCAGCCTTACACGAGGAGACCCCTGGGAGGGACCGCTCTCCCAGGGAGTGTGAGATTCTTACTCACTAAAACCGCTGAACCCTTTTGTGGCATTAGTTTCCAACCCGGTATAGCTGCTAGGCCTAACTTCGGGATGGAGCCACCTTCTTGGCCTAATGTGGCCTTCCTTCACCCTTCTTTATCTTCTTCATATTCTTTGTTTCATTCTTTAATCGTTATTCTTCCGTTTTATTCGATCTTCTTTCTTGAATAATCTTGCTTATCTTCTTTCTTGATTCTTATTGCTTCTGTTCTTTCTTGAATCTTCTTACTTCCCTTCTTTCTTGTTTCTTCCTTCTTCTCTTCCTTCTTCTCTTCTTTCTTCGTTCTTCAATCTTCCTGGGCTCTTCTACCCTGATTACGTCTCTCATCTTCTTCTTTCTGCTTCATCGTGTAGCAAATATGCCTCGTAATGACATGCCAGTCTGATTCGGATCGCAACATAAGCTCTAACATATTTTCTGGAGTCACGTCTTGCCGTAAGGTTGTGTTCATTTCTTCCCTACTTTGTTGCCAGTGTGGACACTCAAAAATTGTGTGCTCAGCGTCGTCATGCGAGTACTTGCAGTATTGGCAAGCTGCATCTGTCTTTTTCTTAAACCGATAGAGGTACTCGTTGAAGCATCCGTGACCTGTTAACACCTGCGTTATGTAGTACCCAACCTCTCCATGGGTTTTGTTCACCCATTTGTCAATATTTGGGATAAGACGGTGGGTCCATCTCCCTGTCTTTTCATTTTCCCAGCGAGTTTGCCATCTGTTCATGAGCGTAGTTCTCGCCTCTGTCTTTATCCTGCTTTTCTCTTGCTCATAGTCGGCGTTATTTTGCTCGATTTTCTTTCCTTCTTCGAACGTGTGTTTCCTTTCTAAAGCAAGCAGGTCCACCGGAGGCATTCCGGAAATGACCTGAACAGTGCTCATCGATACGGTTTTGTATGCCGACGCGATCCTCAGAATAATTGGGCGTTGAGCCGACAGCAGTGCTGCTTTGGCGTGCTCTCTTCCATCTAGGAATCCTGCCCATACAGGGGCTGCGTACAACAGCTTCGAGTGGACTACACTTGAGAGAAGCCTTCTCTTACCTTCTTTTGGTCCCCGAACATTTGGCATGAGTCTGGAGAGGTTGGCACCTGCTTCCAGGGCTTTATTCGCCGCTTTTTTAATATGTGGCAGAAAACTTATTTTCCTGTCTAATTCTACGCCAAGGTAGGTCAGTTGCCTTTTCCATGGTATTACCGTGTCACCTAGGCCAAGCTCCGGTTCTTGGATGCTTCTTCTGTCAGTAACTAGGACTGCTTCCGTCTTGTCTACGGCCATCTCTAAACCTGTTCTGTGCAGTAGCCTCTTGACTCTTCTGAGTGCGTCGTTGATTCGGATTTCAAGTAGTTCCACGTCCTCTGCCTCGCAGATAATCAGAGCATCATCCGCATAGCCAACTATGATGGTTCCGCTTGGTAATTCCATTCTTAGTAGTTCGTCGTACATCACGTTCCATAAGAATGGCCCTATCTTGGATCCTTGTGGCGCTCCTCTTGTCATTTCTTCTTCTATAGTCCACGCCTCTTCCTTGTAGAGAACCCAACGGTCGCTCAGGTAATCTTCCACCTTACACCGTAAGTAGATCGGCGTATCCCGCCTTATAAGGCTATCGATGATCTCCCTCCACCTGGCAGAGTTAAATGCATTGCGTACGTCGATAGCTACCAAAGCGCAGAAGCCCTTCTTCTTTCTTCTTCCTCTTCTGTTCTTGGCCGCTTCTACGATTTTTACCACAGTCGATATAGCGTCAACAGTAGATCGACCTTTCCGGAAACCATACTGCATGTCGGAGAGAGCATGATCGTCAATCATGTGTCTTTCTAGCCTCCGTAGGATTAGACCTTCGAGTAGTTTCCCCATCGTGTCAAGCAGGCATATGGGCCTGTACGAGGAGACCCTATCTAGGGGTTTATCTCTTTTCCTTAAAAGAACGAGCTTTTGTCTTTTCCACTTACTGTAGAACTTTCCTTCTTTTAAGCATGCGTTCATTGCATCAAAAATGGGTTGCGGATACACTTCGACTACTTTTTGAATTATCTCACTGGGAATGCCATCTAGTCCTGGTGCTTTACCGGTTTTATCATTATTATTATTATGTATAATATATATTATCATTATCATTATCATTATCATTATCATTATCATTATCATTATCATTATCATTATCATTATCATTATCATTATCATTATCATTATCATTATCATTATCATTATCATTATCATTATCATTATCATTATCATTATCATTATCATTATCATTATCATTATCATTATCATTATCATTATCATTATCATTATCATTATCATTATCATTATCATTATCATTATCATTATCATTATCATTATCATTATCATTATCATTATCATTATCATTATCATTATCATTATCATTATCATTATCATTATCATTATCATTATCATTATCATTATCATTATCATTATCATTATCATTATCATTATCATTATCATTATCATTATCATTATCATTATCATTATCATTATCATTATCATTATCATTATCATTATCATTATCATTATCATTATCATTATCATTATCATTATCATTATCATTATCATTATCATTATCATTATCATTATCATTATCATTATCATTATCATTATCATTATCATTATCATTATCATTATCATTATCATTATCATTATCATTATCATTATCATTATCATTATCATTATCATTATCATTATCATTATCATTATCATTATCATTATCATTATCATTATCATTATCATTATCATTATCATTATCATTATCATTATCATTATCATTATCATTATCATTATCATTATCATTATCATTATCATTATCATTATCATTATCATTATCATTATCATTATCATTATCATCATCATCATCATCATTGTGGACCAAAAAATAACATAACGACTTCGAAGTCTCCAGATTAATAAACGCCAAGTACCTCGTAAATCCGATTTATATTAAAACTTAAGTCCACCATTTTGAATTTAGTATTTTTGTTACAAAATGCATAATTAATCCAATGTATAGCAACCTAACCCCAAAAATACCCAATTATCAACTTTCAATCAGATACAATTGATTTAAAAAAAAATTTTAAAATCATAAAAATGAAAAGAAATAATAAAATAAAAACGAACTGATGAGTCTTGAGAAAATATAGTATAGTTAAAAATCTTATACTCTTTCAAATGCATTTACACTGTATCGATCATATTACTTCTACTACCAAAATATTTACCTCGTCAATTTCTGAATATCGTAAAATAGAAAAATCATTATAAAACAAAATTGAGTGGATAAATTTTAAAATTTCTTTATAATTCCGAATCCTTATTAAGAAACAAAAAAAATGCGTCCTGATTGGCAAAAAATGACCGCACCGATCTCGAGATCTGAGCGATCAAAAAATTTTTTGAAAAAAGACAACCTTAAATATCATGAAAAACAAAAGTCCTCATGATCTGGGCAAAGAACTTAGCCAAGAGATTACTAAAAGCTACCTTTCTGGAAATTTTCAGAGAAATTAAAGCGGTTTTACTCATGTAAATGGACGGCAATAAAATCGATTTTTTTCACAAAATGATTTTCTTCTCAGAAAAAGAAAAGGAAAATAATTGAAAATTTTACAGAATATTCTTCGTCATATTCCTAATCACCTGAGAATTTTTCAAACATTTTCCTTCATATTTTTTACAGATATGGTCGTTTACAAAAAACAACGTTTCCGTGTATAACGTAATCATGGAAATGACTATTTTTAAATTTCGGGATTTAAAAGATAGACAATTATATGCTCTTTAAAATGCATTTAAAGTGAATAGATGATATTATTTTAAACATACAAAAAAAAAACGAAAAACTAAAACTCACAAATCGAAAAACCACTATAAAAACAAAACGACATCGAAAAATCAAAAAAAACTTTTCAGCCGCCGTCCTTAAAAAACCAATTCAATGAGCCCTCAATCAGGTAATTTAACCGTGGATTACTCGAGATAGAGAGGGATACATATATACATACACACACACACACACACACACACACACACACACACACACACACACACACACACACACACACACACACACACACACACACATCCATACGGACATTTTCTACAAATAGTGTATTTTAACTTCTTATGTCTCAAAACATGTTTTTAATATGTTTTAAGCAAAAATTTTTTTACTATTACAAAGCTTCCTTAAGGAGGAAGCAAAATTCACATAGACGAACAACCGCTTGAGCAAGTCTCAATAATATTTAGAAAAAAGAGCGATAGGGAAATAGAGCGATAGGGAAATAGAGCGATAGGGAAATAGAGCAAAAGGCCGCAGTCGAGCACGAAATGTCTACAATTAGTGGCTTCCTAAAAGAATGTGAGGTACCAATAAACATATCCATGATCGATCTTACGAAACATGACTTTCATATCGAGATTTCATTGATAGGTTAAGCAGGGTTTAATAAGATAATCGAAACACCCATGCTCAATTTAACAGGGTCAGATGTTCAGGATAATAACGACATTCCTGATATCGATCTCTACGATCACCGAATGTCCGATCATCTTGCGTATGTCCCTCGCAATATTGACCGTATTGAAGCAAAGACCAAGGGTCTAGTATCCTACGTACAGTTCTACAAAGGGGATCTTCTGGTTTACGAAGCAAGGGAGTAGTGCGCAAATCCGCATGCGATCCTGGTTCGTGACACCAATATCCGCAGACCCGCCAGGGAACTGCCTGTTTTTCTCGCTTTTCAAGCTGCTAAAACAGCAGATTCTTACTTGCACGATATGCGTTCTGATGTACGACATTTGCTATAGGCTGTGTTGCATGCCAGGCAAACAAGCTGGTACGGAGTTAGTATGGACTTTTATGACCCTCTCAAGGATTCACCTGAAGGCTATAAGTATATACTCACGTTCCAGGACTACTTAATCAAATTTCGCGTCTGTATACTAGTCAAAATCACCTCGGCACTGGAAGTGGCTCGAACATTTACTGATAAGGTTATATGCCATTTTGGCCCGCCAACCGCACTGCTTTCAAACCAAGGCACGAACTTTTTAAACAATATGCTAAAAGGTTTTGCACACATTTTAAGGATAGATAAATACTGTATAACAGATTATCACCCTCAATCGAATAACGAAATCGAGCGTATGCATCATACATTAACCCATTTCTTCCCAAACGGACATTTTATAGTCGATTGGTTTTTTGTCTAAAAAATTGTTGAAAAAAAAATAATAATAACCAATAGCACTTTTCTGAAGTAAAATTGTCCGCTCTTTCCGATTCTGAAGTCAGAATTTTGAAATTTCTGTTGGAAAATTTCAAAATGGCGGTTTGTATTTGATGAAATATCAGAAATACATTTTTTAACATTATGACATGCTCGTTTAGAATAAAACGGGTTCAACGAAGATCTTGATATGGATTCATGTTGCAAATGATATTATTGTTCAAACATTTGATGTTTCCAAATTTTCCTGAAAAATTTTCCAAGATGGCGCCTGTGACATGATGAAATAATCGGAAACGGAATAATTTTCCAACGGAAATTTCAAAATTCTGACTTCAGAATCGGAAAGAACGGACAATTTTACTTTAGAAAAGTGCTATTGGTTATTATTTTTTTTTCGATAATTTTTAGGCAAAAAACCAATCGACTATAAAATGGCCGCTTGGGAAGAAATGGGTTAACTGAGTACTTAAAAAATACAGATATAAAATAAATGATTTCAGAAAATGGGTGACAATCTGCCAACATGCGTACAATTGTACACGCCACGATTCTTCTGATTTTACACCCTACGAGTCAGTGTTCGGACAAAAAGTTCGGACACCGTCCAGTTTTCCTCGTAGAGAGCAACTTTTAACCTATGGAGATTATATTACCGATCTCATTCACAACCTTTCCACAATGCAAACCCAAGCTGCACTAAATTTAATACAGGCTAAATATAGGTCAAAATACTACTACGATCGAAAGCTTAATGTGGTACATTTTTGAGAGGGAGAGATTGTATACAGGTTGAAAGAGCCTTAGAAAGACAAATATGATAAGGATTACGAAGGCCATTATGAGATAATCGATATAGATTATCACCTTAAAAAAGCCAAAATGAGAAATGGTGACGTCATCAAAGTAATTAACCTCGACAAGTTGAAAAGAGTATCGGCTATCAAGGACCCACCTCAGCACACGAACAAACTTAAAAAATACGCCTAGGAGCGAGAACAGTTCTTTTGAGATCCCACGAACATATCAATTTTTGATAGCTCGGGAATCGCTCTAGATATTTTACAAATCTCACGGCAAGATATAGTGCATCATATTGAAATAACTACTAACCTATTTTGCAAAAAGGGATTGCAGATGTAATTTTATTACGCCTAACCAATTACCTATTCAATTTACAGACATCTCGAGTTCGCTCATTTTGGTTAAAATGCAGAAAGAACTTAACAAGGGATGTCGATCGGGAGCCAAGCATTTGGATAATGTGGTTTTAAAATCAAATAAAGCAAGACATTACGTTGAAATATTTTAGTTCAGGCTCATGGGAGTAAAATCAAATCATTGAATCAATCGAGTTTTCAAAAAAAAGCAAGTGAAAATGCCAATTCACTTGGTCCCAAAAACTCTTGGCAAAAACTAGGACAAAAAGAAGATCATATTAAACAAACAATTAAATGATTAAAACAATTGAGTTTTCAACAAAAAAATAAGTGAAAATTCAAATCACTTAGCCTAAAAAACTCGTTCTAATAGGTAAGTCCCAAATTCTGTAAAATAAATAATCAAATGTTAAAACCCATTAAGTTTCAAAGAGAAGACAAGTAAGACTCAAACCACTTGGCAAATTTACATTTCAAAACCAGTAGGATTTCTAAAACTAGGAAAATAGAGCTTCATGAAAAACAATAACAAGTATAATTCAAAATTTAGTTGTCTGAAAGTCCACAATCAGATCACTGCAATCTTTTCAATAATATTGATTCTAGTCACAATCATTTCAACACTTAATACTTCAAAATAATAGACAATCTTCAAAAATTCAAACTCAAGGCTTATTCGAAGCAAGCGATTGAAGAATAATAATCACAATATAGATAATTTTCTAGAATTAAATTAAGATTTATTTCAAACAAGTCACTTAAAAATAACAGTCAGAGATTGAATAATTTTCTAAAATCAAATTAAGTTTTATTCAAGAAATATAAGAAATAATTTTCAGAATCAAATATCTATCTAAAATACAAAAAAAGACAAAACATTAAGCTTATTCAAAAAGAGTTGAATTCATTGAAATAACGATCAAAAATTGAAATAATTTACTCCGATAAGACTTAAGAGGAATCATGGGTACCAAGTTACCAAGGTTCGGGAATAGCTTGAAGCACAAGCGAAAGTACACATAGCCAGCAAGCCGATCCGTCGGAATGCACACACAGCCAGTAGGCTGATCCGTCGGAACATACACACTTACCAGTATCAACGCAATGGCACAAGTCAAACTGCGTGCGGCGTGCTCCACGTCGCGCAGCAGCCGCATTGAAATAAAAAATGAATACAAATTGCTAAATATTAATATTGAAACCAGTAAAATACCAATTTACTTAGCCAGCAAAAATTCATATTAGAAACAAGTATAATCTCAAAACTGAATATCAAGAGCAAGTAAAATACAAATTTACTTGGATAAGAATTTACATAAGAAAAAAGTATAATTTTAAAATTGAATATCAAAACCAAGCAAATGCAAATTTACGTGTCCAAAAAATTCATATTAAGAATAAGTATAATTTTAAAATTGAATATCAAAAACAAGTAAAGTACAAATTTACTTGGCTAAATAGAAATTCATATAAAAAACAATTATAGTTTGAAATCAATTAAAAACAAACGTAATTTCAAAACTGAATAGCAAAACAAGTAAAGTATAAATTTGGGCCAAAAAGTTCGTTTCTGAAACAGACAGAATTATCAAAAATTTAAGTATCAAAGATAAGTATAACACAAACCTTCCTCGCAAAAAATTCATATAGAAATACACAATATTTTAAAATTGAATCACAAAAAATAAATACAATATAAATTCATTAGCAGACAAAATAAGTTTATATCATTAACAAGTATGATCTCAAATCGTATATCTAAAAGAAAGGAAATGTGAAGTTTACTTGGCCATTTACATTTAATATGTCAACTAAACATACCCAGCAAGTCGTAAACTAACAATAGCTGATGAACTGCTCAAACTTAAGAAGTGTCTTTTAAGAAATGTATTTTGATTTAAAGTATAGGAGAAAGAAATCTTAACATGCACAGTAATATTATTTATTTAAAAAAACAATTTATGTAAGTAAAAGAAAGTACAAAATCAAATTTCGATGAACTTACAGTCAGTAGTGTTAACTGCAAATGCAATACAAAAAAATTAAGAACGAAGAAAAGAGAAAAGAGATACTGAGGTTTCACATCTTATATCACATTGTTTTGCACTAATACAATCACGATCACAACACTGAGTCACTCGACGAAGTCAAGCTCGTTGTTGCGGCACCTTATCACGACCAGTAAAGACTGACCGTCTCATCCACAGCCCAGGCAAAGGGTGTAGAGCACGTTGTTGTGATGGACCTCATAACGCACGACCATCAGGAACGGCCGCTCCACGCTGGAGGGGTCTCGCAGATTATCAGGCGGAACCCGTGGAGTCTCACCCTAGTACTACAAATGGTTAAACAAATGAGGATAAAATATGATTAATAAAGTAACCAGATAGATCGCGTCAAAAAGAAAGGGCAAGCGAAGCGAAATTTGTCTGGTGTATCGTAGACATAAGTCTCCTGCTCTAATGCCATCCCGGACAGGTCGAGGGCCTGGGCAACGGTGCGAGCACAATCAAAATAGTGCGAGCCAACAATAAGCCTGTACCCAGCTAAAAAGAAAAAGAAAATAAAGGAGAAAGGCAATCAGTAACAGCAAGGAAGGCTTAGGTAGTAAGAGTAAGTAAGATAAAACTGATGCCAATACTTACGTTGCCGTGGATCAGACAATGCACAGGGAGGCGAACCTTCTCATCCGCGAATACGTAGAATCACCCGCCGAGAGCTAAGCTGCGACTTTGCATTAGCTGCCGATTAGCCGCACAAAGGGTTGAGGTACAAGATATCGCAAAGGAGGCTGACGTTACGCGCGATAAAGACTGCTCCGCAGCCTCTATAGCCTGACTCATTTGCTTGACTGTAATGTACGTGCACTTAATTATATTTTAATGTGCGAGGAATTAAAATCATTCTAATCCTCCAAGCCCGAAAAATGAAATTATATAGTCCATGATGACAAAATTTTTCCCAAAAGTAGAAAAAAAAAATTTAACTCTGCACCACCCAACATGCCGTACAGCTCTCCTTCCGAGAGAAAAGATATAATTATAGACAAGCGACAAGTTATAATTTGCTTATGTGGTCCAAAGATTTCCCACTCTTTTAAGGGGGTCTCAAAAGGAAAACAGGAATTTTACCGGATACATTGTTGTCTGAAACATTTAAGCGCGACGAAAATAAACATCTGCAAAATGTCGACGTTCAAAATAGTCAATTCAGGGAATGTTTACCAAGTTCCGAAAGAGATAAGTTGGACAACTTTTAACATTTATTTTTTTAATAATGCAGTTTCGAAGTGTAAATATCAAAATATTCATTAACCTCCTTAAATATTTCCAGACAATAGAGGTCTAAAAACTTCGCGATCAGCACCGACGGCAAAACATACATGCCAACGTAGGTCGAAAAACTGAACAGATGCAAAACTTTTGATCATCTATACGTTTGCAAAGACACAGAACCGGTTCGCGAGATTAAAGAAAATGCTGCTTGCGAGATTAAGTTTACAATTAATTATAAATCAATAAACATAGCCGACTGTAACATTAAAATCACTCAGTTACACGACAATTACTGAATGAGGTTACATGAAATCAATACGTGGGTCTTTTCGATCTCCGGAGTAAAGACAATTGTTGTACAGTGCCACAGGGCGAAATAAACGGGACAGGTATATTGAGATTGAATTTCGGATGCACAGCGCATACCAATAATGCAAGAATATCAACATCACGGGAGTTCAGAGTGCTATCGCAAAAATAAATCTAGACGTGCGCGCTATATTATTGAATTTTTCAAACACACCTATCCCCGCCCCCAGCCAGGTGTCAGGCGCAGCATATCACCGAATGTAGATTAAAGAAGATACTCAATTTTCAAGTGCAGTGAATACGAGCACAAAAAGTCAAAGAAAAATGACTTTTTACTATACGAAGAAGTAGCATAGAGACATTTATTTAAATTTAAAAAATATCATATCTTATAGACTTGCTCAAAATTAAAATTAACTTGCTAGTTAAGTATTTGCGCAAACAGAAAAGGTCTTTTTAAGGTTTACTATTATCTGTACCGACATGTTACTTAAATATGTCAGTGAATAGTCACACTTATGTTACCTAGATTAAGAAAGAAATTTGTATCACTATTTTGTATTTATATAAACAGATACTATACTTATAGACGGAACTACAATGATTTATAAACAACTATTATGACAGCACCGACGTTCTAAGCAGACAGAAAAAGAGAAAGAAACACATATATTGCATAACGTAGAAGTAGGATGAAAAATATTATTAGAGAAAAACTACAGGATAAATAATTATTATGATAGCACCGGCGTTGTAAGCAGACAAAGAGAGAGAGAGAGAGAAACACATCTATTGTATACGCGAACAAGTTGAATGAAAAATATTTTTGGAGAAAAACAACAGGATACAAACAACAACACACATATATGCAAGACCCATAGACACATATATTTTGCGTCGCTGTGTCGTGCACGTGCAATACACAAACGTGTCATGTACACAAGCAAGCGTCCGTGCCCGCTGCGCACAGATGTCATGTGTCGAGCGAGAAAGCGCACGACGACCCTGACGCTGTACGCGTGAGCTTAACGCGCCGTCGAAGCGATGAATAATGAGTGCCTCTTGCCTCAGTTCGACACGGGCAGAGACACGACACACATATCTCACTCATTTAGCCCAATAAACACATAATTAGTCGAACTAATCGCCGTATCATTCCCACTTACACCTAAACTATCAAAGAACAACGTACCTTAATTGCACCGTGCAAATAACGCCAATCTCCCATCCTTTCCCACACACGAGTACATCTCCCGAAACTTACGTAACACTATCATCAGAACTGCATTCAGCGACTGTCGATTTCATAGAGCACCATACTATCCCTATATATATATATATATGGGACGTTTCACGTCAACCGGATCATCAGTGCACCCAAAATTTGGGTTAACCTATCAAGAGGTTTGACGTCTCAAAATGTACGTCTGGTCAAGAGTTTTCGAAAATGTTCTGCCCTTTTCAAAATCCAATATTGCGCATAAAATATGGAGCCTGAAAGCCACGTTTACATGGCTCATTCAACAAAAACGATAGTAAAAATGTTCTAATTTGTGAAATATACCTACAAAAAGCATGTAAACTCATTCTGGGACTTGCTTGCTTTGAGAATGCTGAAGGAATTCCAAATTCAAAAATGGCGGATCCAAAATGGCGGACATTATACCACCACCAAACCCGTTGTACGGCAACAAATGATTTTAGATCAGTTTAAAGTATCGATATGGGGGTTTTCGGGGCCACTGAATCGTATTTTAACCTCGAAATTTCTAAATTCAAAAATGGCGTATCCAAAATGGCGTACATTATACCACCACCAAACCCATTGTACCTCAACAAATGATTTTAGATCAGTTTAAAGTATCGATATGGGGGTTTTCGGGGCCACTGAATCTTATTTTAACCTCGAAATTTCTAAATTCAAAGTGGCCGATCTAATATAGCGAACATTACCCCCACTTAACTCATTTTACCGCAACAAATGATTTAAGATCAGTTTAATGTAGCGATATGGGAGTTTTCGAGGTTTTTGAATCTTATTATAACATCGAGAATCTAAAATTCAAAATGGCGGATCCAATATGGTGGACATTACCCCCACCTAACCCGTTTTCGATATTTTGAACCTCAGACCCCCATATCGATACTTTTAATTCATCTTAAATCATTTATTGCGGTAAAATGTGGTTGGTGGGGGTAATATCCGCCATATTAGATATGCCATTTCTAATTTTAGAATTTCGATGTTAAAATAAGATACAGAGGCCACAAAACCCCTATATCGGTACTTTAAACTGATCTAAAATCTTTTGTTGCGGTACAATGGGTTTGGTGGTGGTATAATGTCTGCCATTTTGGATCCGCCATTTTGAATTTTGAAATTTCGAGGTTAAAATAAGATTCAGTGACCCCGAAAACCCCCATATCGATACTTTAAACTGATCTAAAATCATTTGTTGAGGTACAATGGGTTTGGTGGTGGTATAATGTACGCCATTTTGGATCCGCCATTTTTGAATTTAGAATTCCTTCAGCATTCTCAATAAAAAGTCCCAGAATGAATTTTACATGCTTTTTGTAGGTATATTTCACAAATTAAAACATTTTTACTATCGTTTTTGTTGAATGTGCCATGAAAACATGGATTTCATGCGCCATATTTTATTCGCCCTATTGGATTTTTGAAAAGGCCAGAACATTTTCGAAAATTCTTGACCAGACGAACCTTTTGAGACCTCAAACCTCTTGATAGGTTAACCCAAATTTTGGGTGCACTAATTAGTAAAAAGTTTATTCGCATGTATTTTTTTCCGCTGAATACGAATCCACCGTTAGTTGTTGTCTCTGGGTCCACCTTTCATCCATAACCTCAAAGAACAGTCAAACAATGCAGTTTTACATAGCTGAGACTCGAAATAGTGGTAACAAAATTAGGGACAAAGCTTATTCGCATGTATTTTTTTCCGCTGAATACAAATCCACCGTTAGTTTTGATCTCTGGGTCCACCTTTTGTCCATAACCTCAAAGAACAGTCAAATAATGCAGTTTTACGTGGCTGTGACTCGAAATAGTGGTAAAAAAATTAGGGACAAAGCTTATTCGCATTTTATCGAGGAATACAATCTCGGTTTTAACCTTGACTCAAAAGCTCATTTTCAAGGTCATTTCAAGGACAACTGTCCAAAGACAAGATCAAAATGTTTAAATTTGACACTATTTTAGGTATTATTTTGACAGGAATGTCATGTTAATGATGATATTGCGTCCTTCTACAAGAAGCTTTGTAATAGTAAAATTTTCAATTTCATAAAAAACCGCGTTATAATCATGTTTTGAGGTTATGGAGTTTGAAAATCGTGTGTTTATAAAATCTCCATATGAATGTGTGTGTTATTGTTTAGTTGAGTATAGCTAAGTACGAGCTCGTAAATCTTACTTATAGTGGAATAAAACATACAGATTCTACATTTCAAACATTATATTATGCATATTGAAACGATAAACGATTCTAGAGAAGGTACGTGCCAATGCATCGTTAGCGGTATTTTCATTAAGATTATTCCGGATTTAAAAGAGTTATTCTTTTCTTAGAAGATTTTTGGATATTATTAGATTTTTCGTATTTTACACTATTTTGGTAATGGTTTTTAAAAAATCATTTTTTTTTGTTTCTGAAGGATCAAATACTAAGCATTTTCTGCATAAGATGCTACTCCTTTGGTAGCATTAGAAAATCGTTTAATAACTACCGTTTTTGGTTGTTGATTAGTACACGAGTGGTTTTTTAAAATTTCGGGTACTGCTAATGTCGTTGAGAATCTTTTATTCAAGTGTCGTGTTGATTTATCATGGTCTACCTTACTATAAATAAAAATTTGTATGTTTTCGAAATGTTTGCTTGCCCAATGAAAAAGGGCTTCTGGAGTCAATATCGCTTCAGATGGTTTAGCTAGAAGACTTGCTCGGTAAGCCTCTCTTTTAAATATAGCTCCTAAACCATCATATACACTTTTACCGTGTGCTGTTACGCAATAATGCCATTCCGCTTCGATTCCAAAATCTTCTTTATGGTTGATGAGATTAGCGATCTGGAATCGGTTTTTGAAATGTTGCTTTGCACCATCTGTGACGTATATCAATTTTTTAACATTTTTAATAGTTTTTTTATTTCTGAAATCAATTGATTCTGAATTGTAAAGACGGCAGAAGTATCGTGTTTTATATTATCTGAAAGGAAGATGGAATTTATATGTTATAATTTAGAGTTTTCTTTATAATAATAGATAATTGGAAATACTGTACATTGCTGATTGTTGAAGTGAAATGCTTGCGAAGCATCTTGAACTACATATGAATAATTCTCAGAAAAATCGAACATAACAAGTACTTCTCCTTTATTTAAATTCTGTTTTGTTGACGAAATAAATTGAGACTGTTGTTTTGCTATGAATGAATGCGGTTTAAGAGTCTGTAGCTTGTCACGAAATTCATTTACAAAGTCAGAAACTTCACTCGTAACTATTTTCAAAGTCGACCTATCAATTGCTGTCCATACACTATATTATACCTGATCGATAAAGGCACTATTTAAATTTTCAAGTAATGTCGTGGAAAAAAATGAAATATCTGGACATTTATGACATTGATCTAGGTAGCAATCGGGCGTAGGTGTCTTGCACACAATTGATTTCAAACAATCATGATAATCACGAATTGGATTTTCAGTTTCTTTTGTTAAGCTGTTAATTTTAATTGCATCAATCATCAATTTACAGTTCTGATTAATCGTACATACACATACTGAGTGAGTTCCTCTTGTTCCAGCCAAAATACAATGTTGCGGTTGGAGTTTTGCAAAAACACTGAAACTAACTGGATGATCTGAGTAAGTCTTTTTGAACAATGTATGCAGCTCTTTGAGATCCATTAACAACAATCGTTTTTGCACTTTAAGACGCTCACCATCAACTTTAAATGAACACGTGTCTTTGACTCCTGGCATCATTCTACCAACAGTATCGTCATTATAGAAATCATTAATTAATGTAATTGTAGCATTTGGTATAGTTTTACAGCTCTTGCTGTAACATCGGGCAGAACACCACTTGCTGATCATAATTCTTTAGCTTTTTTAGCTAAAGTTCAGGAAGTATCAAACTCTTTTGAAATTCGTCTTATACTCCAAGATTCTGGCGCAATAGTGAGGATTCTGAGCTTCATGGGATCATTACCTTCCAAACTTGTGAATTTATCTTTTAATCCTTGCAGAAGTTCTTCCAATTCAAGTAACCTGGTAGATGAAGCATCTTTTTCAGTAGTTAAGGAAGTATTTGGACACTCAGTACCTTCGTCTGCCGAGGTATCATCACATTCTACACTACTGATATTATTGGAATCGTCTATATTCATACAGCTATCAGATCGATTCAATGAACGTTTTAATCTACAATCATTACATACCATGGCAGTTACTGGTAAATTAGGCTTCTCCTGCAGTAATGCTTTTGATATTGTTCTTAAATTTGAACCCTTATGACTAGATACGCCTTCATCGTTATAAGGATTGATGCACCTATCTGTACGGATTTTTTTTGACATGATGTTAAAACTGCCCTTAAAAGGACTGTTGAGCAAGACCGGGAAGGAACTCCCTTGAACTGTTCTTAGAAGGACTGTTGAAAAGTTGATTACTACAAATGATTCGAGAGCTTGACAACTATCCTGAAAAGGACTGTTGCGCAAGCAGTTACGCAACGAGAAGAAATTTCCTTCAACTATCCTTACAAGGACCGTTGAAGAAACAATGAGTTCGCTAATGTAAGAGCTCGCTAACTATCCTGAAAAGGACTGTTAGACAAGCAGTTACGCAACGAGAAGAAATTTCCTTCAACTATGCTTAGAAGGACTGTTGAAGAAACAATCACTTCAAGGAGTTGTTATGCACTACAAAAGAATGTCGTTTAACTATCCTCGGAAGAATATTTGAAAAAATGAAAGCATAAAACGATAGAGGAAAGTACATATTTTCTTTTAACGTACAATATTTTATGCTGCAAGATATATTCGATGTTGGTTATGATTAGAAAAAAAAATCTAATTATATCCAAACTAAAATCTAGGAAAAGAACATCTCATTCTATTTTGAAAAAGGTGCAATTAAACAAATACGATTGGGAATATAGTATTTAATTAAATATTGATTTTTGTGTTCAATTTATTTTTCGAAAAGTAGCCCCTACATCTAACTGCAAAATTAAAAACACATATGCCCACACAAACATTTTCTAAAAACACGGGATTCGGACTCCATAACCTCAAAACATGATTATAACGCGGTTTTTTATGAAATTGAAAATTTTACAATTACAAAGCTTCCTGTAGAAGGACGCAATACCATCATAAACATGACATTCCTGTCAAAATAAAAGCTAAAATAGTATCAAATTTGAATAATTTGACCTCGTCTTTGAACAGTTGTCCTTGAAATGACCTTGAAAATGAGCTTTTGAGTCAAGGTTAAAACCGAGAACAGCATTGTATTCCTCTGTTAAAAACCAACGAAGAATGATGATGAGCTTTTTTTGTACACTATTTCCAGTCTTAGCCACGTAAAACTGCATTTTTTTACTGTTCTTTGAGATTATGGACGAAAGGTGGCCCCATAAACCAAAACTAACGGTGGATTCGTATTCAGCGGCAAAAAAATGCGAATAAGCTTTGTCCCTAATTTTTTACCACTATTTCGAGTCACAGCCACGTAAAACTTCATTATTTGACTGTTCTTTGAGGTTATGGACGAAAGGTGACCCCATAGACCAAAACTAACGATAGATTCGTGTTCAGCGGGAAAAAAAAAATGCAAATAACCTTTTTACTAATTTTTTCTTTGCCCCTGCAAGTTTTAAGAACATTTAATTGATATTCCGTTGTGATATCGGTGTATTGTTAGAGCTGCACCAGCCCACCATTTTGAATTTTTCAAAAAGGCCAGTCAGTAATGGAAAGTATATATATTAAGCTAAATTTTAAGATCGGACACGAATTTTTTTGAGCCTCTGATTTTTGGACAGAGGGGGTGGCTTCTTTGACAGAATGTCGCATATATATATATAGGTGGTTTAAAATCACCAAAATTCTCAAAATATATAACATTATCTCCTCATTTTCTGTAAGAATCCCAGTGTGTTCCCGGTCCACTGGCATCATCCAGGTTAAGAATGGCTTATTCATAATATAGCGGTCCATTTCTGGGCAAAAAATTTCTCATAAATACTCCTCGTGTACTTTAGTAAATCGGCGTTATTTAGCGTACGTTTAGGTAGTATTAAATCAAAACATTTTTTTTAAACCAGAACCACCGTACGGTTTCAAGAAAATACCCATGCCATTCTTATATGGTTCCAAAAAGAAACTTTTACTAAGAGCTATTGACACCATCGTTTTATTATGTCGCCGACTTTCTTCCAATTGATGTTTTGCAGGTTCTACATCATTGACTGCCTTAGCAATTTCAGCAGCACCACCTGCTAGTGCTCCCGTGGCGCTCAAGCTGGAAAACAGAGATGCAGGAAAGGGTAAAAATCCTCCAACTTTTGAAGAAACAAGAAGAATTCGTGGAACTATAATATTTTGTTTACCTCCAGCTTTTCTAACAGTATTACGAGCACCCTTCAAAGCGGAACGAATGACAATCTGAGAACTCATACTCGGAACCACCGAAGATGCAGCTGACTTAATTATCTTATTTAAAGTATGAGATGGCTTCTTTTTCTTCTTCTTTTTCATTTGAGTAGGCAACTTCTTATTTTTTCGCTTGGTTTTCAAACCCAAACCAAACTTAAGTTTCATAGCATTATTTACAGGATAAGCAGTAGCTTTTTCACCTACACTTACATCTTTAGCTCGAGCTCGTTGCTAAGCTTTGCTCGCTAAAATTTTGTCTGCAGGGTATCTAGCTTCCATATTCTCAGAATTTTGTGAGTAATCTATATCATGCTCTTTGCAAGTAGCATCAAGAGGATTGATACTTGGATCACTGCGAGTAAGTCGCTTAGCTAATTTAGTGCTCGGATCACAATATTGATATCTTGGTACGTGTAATTCTACGGGTAAATTATTGATGAGTTTGATGACAAAACCCTTAAATAAAAGATAAACGAACAAGAAATGAATAAATTACATAAATCGATGAATAAATAGGTTAGAATAAATAAATAAATTAAATAAATAAAGTAAATAAATAAGACTGACAACAACATTAATCCAAGTTTGCGAAGTATTTTTTAACCGCCGCTTAAAGAGCCATTAATGATGGTAAAGTCCGAATGGCAAAAGGGAGTGAGTTCCACAAATGCGCATCTTGTATTTGGAGAGATCTTCGTCCTGTTTCAGTGCGCATGTGTGTAACAGAGAGTTTTTTTACCTCACCTCTTACAGAGCGCTTAGACTCATTCTTCTTAAAAAGATCTCAAGTAAACTGGTTCTTCGATGTTAATTATTTTGTAGACGGTGACTAGCACCTAGTACATATCGCATTCATGAATTTTGGAGTCTTTGCAGTTGGCTACGTAATTCTAGTGACACGTCAAGGTAAATTACAGAACAATAGTCAAGGTGCGGAAAAACTAGAGCCATTGCCAGGTGCTTGCGCAGATCGTGTGTGTTATACTTTCTAAAAAACCTCACGTTGTACAATACTCTACTGACCTTTTTTGCGACCATGTCCACGTGTGGCTTCCAAGTGAGCTTAGAATGAAAAATAACACCCAGGTTCTTAACGGTTTGCGAAAATGGGACAAAGACGCCATCTCCCAGACTGATTTCCGGCATACCTTGTCGAGAACTCAAGAACATTGATGTATCTACATGAACTGAAAATAATAGCTTTAGTCTTGGTCTTATTCAGTCTGAGGGCAATGCCCTCGACCCAATTAGCAATCGCTCGTGCAGCACGAGATAAAATCTCTACACTCTCCGCGATGTTTTCGGGTTCTATTTGAATATAAATCTGTACGTCATCTGCGTATCTAGGTCTTTATTCAGATCGACGAAAAGCTCTTTGATGTCGTTTATGTAAAGACAGAACAGCAAGGGTCCCAACACAGACCCCTGGGGCACTCTAAGGTTAGTTGACAACCAAGATGACTTAGTATCCCAGCGCGTTAAGACGGCTTGTTTCCTACCTAATATATATAATTTTATCCAAAATAAAGCATACCTGGAGAACCCCAGAGATCGCAGCTTTGCTGAAAGCTTGGCTGGCGAGATAGTGTCGAAAGCCTTGCTATAGTCGAATAGTAAAAGTAGTGTTAGTAATCTGTTGTTAATTCCTGTCCTTACGTCTTCTGTCAGTCTGAGTAGAGCAGTTTTAGTTGAATTATTTTGCTTGTAGCTAGAAGGCATAGGGTCGAGCTGTTTTATATTGGTCAAGTACGCTATTATCTGGTCATGCACAATTTTTTCCAAAACCTTTGAAAGAAAACACAGCAGTGCTATTGGACGAAAGTCCGACGCTGACGATGGTGTAGTACACTTGTTCAGCGGCACCACTCGTGCTCTCTTCCAGAGGTCTGGGAATACGCCCCTATCCAGAGAAGAGTTGAATAGATTCACAATGTGCTGCCCAATGACTGGCAGTGCCTTTACAACTACACTCTACGGGATATCATCTTCGCCCTTCGCTTGAGAGGATAAGTACGCGACCGCGAGCACGACATTCGCGGCGCTGACTGGATTGAATTTAAAACCATCATTGCTCGCGGATGCAACCAGATTTTCGATCTCAACGGGATTTTCTTCGTTTGAAATGGATACTCCCGCGAAGTGAGTATTGAGTTCCTCCGTCGTGAATCCATGCAACCCTCCTCTAGCTTTGGGAAGGAATCCTAGGTTGCGCAATTCCTTTCAAACATTGCTCTGCTGCTTACCCAGCAGTCTGTTTTGATAATAGGTGTTGCGAGCTTGTTCTGTTTTGGTTAAGGATTCACTCCGCAGCTCTAGGAACTCGTTGTGGGACCGTGCATCACCAGACCTTTTGTGCCGTCTGTAAGTTGCGTCACGTTTTTTGTTTAGCTGTTCAATTTCAACATAGATCCAGGGTGGACTGCCCTTGCGTGGCTTAACTCATTTTAATGGTGCCAAGGTGTTAATTGAATCCAGTAAGTTAGGGTTAACGCAGTCCAGCGGTGTGTCAAGGTTGATGTGACATTCCTCCAGGGTAGACCAATTATATTCCGACAAAAGGGATTGTAGTTCTTCCGGTTCTATGCTTTTATAATCTCAATATGTAAATGGATCGTCAACACGGATGGGTGCCCGCACTTTTATGGCTACATCAAGGTTGTTGTTTTTGCTGGGCCAGGTAGGTTCGTAGTTGTCGTGATCCGTTACGATGTCATTAATGTCAACAAGTAGTGTCAATCCACGTGTGCGAGGTGTCGGTGTGATGGGTCGCTCCGTGCTGAACAATCTGAAGTGTCAGTTCAGTTGCAAGTTTGCGAACAAACTTCGCATCATCACCGTCTGTCAACAGATCCACATTCAAATTTCCCATTATAATTTTGTGACTATGTAAGTCACAATATTCCCTCAACTTGTCAACAAGATCCGAATACTTGAGAAAGGCAATGGCGGGACGTCTGTAAACAACCGCGACAAATACAGACTCCTGATCTCCATGCTGTATCTAACACATGATGTACTCGGTTTTTTTCGGTTTTTCAGGTTTGCTAAGTTTTTCAGGTTTGCTAGGTTTTTCAGGTTTGCTAGGATTTTCAGGTTTACTAGGTTTGCTAGGTTTTTTAGTGTTTGTATTTGATGTAGCTAGTACTTTGACCCTATATTCCTCGCGAATGTACAGTGCTACCCCCCCCCCCTTCATTTATGTTTCTATCCTGTCGCACAAGTGAGTATCCTTTGATGTGCACGGGATCGTTGCCTACTTTCTCATTGTCCAGCCACGTTTCGGCCACACCGAATAGATGATAGGATTTTTCGCTTAGAAGTTGACGGATTTTTTCAATGCAATGCCTAATCGAATTTGCATTGAAAAAACCCGCTCTCGTATTCTCTTCCTCGTCCGTTTCACGAGCTTTTACTGTAACTAGTCAATATTTTTCCGGAATAATAGGTTGCTTATTGTTATAACATTTATTGTTTTCGGTATGGCTACTGGTATCTCTGTTATGTGAATATTGTACGTCTCTAGCCTTTTCAATAATATCATTAATATTATTATTACTATTTTTGGTACTATTGCTATTATATGAGTCAGCTATTGTGCGAAGGTCGGAAGCAGAAACGAACGAGTGTGCTCGCATGCCCTCATATCGTCGTGCGAGAAACCTGCCGCGTCTATGCCACACGAATTTGGAACCAAGATTCTTGGCAATAAATTTTAAACTTTTAAAATCTGTATAAGTGTCTTTACTTAAAGTTTCATTAATAAAAATATTCTTGTGACAGAGATTCTTGGCCAGTTTCTCGTCTAATCTAGAAGGGTCGATATCACTGGTGTTGAAGCGCATAATGGCCGCCTTCGCACGCATCACTTCATTCCGTTTGGTTATGCTCGTGAGACGGACAATTAAAGGCGGCGGTGTGTTTGCTTGTGTAGATGGCGCAGTACTGGTACCCTCGGAATCCGCTGTGGAGGATCTGCCTCTCATCGTAGGGTGAGCAACTTGCCTAACACTAATAATATCATCTTAACTAAGAGAAGGCAGAGCAGTGCTGAGAACCACGGGAGCAGGCTACAACTTCAGCTGAGAGTTACAGCGGAGGGCCACTGCAAGCGAGCGGCTGCGAGACCAGGCCGGGATAACATCCTTCTTGTAAGTTCAGATCTCCGTCTCTCTCCTCTAAGCGATACGCGCGAGCCAACCCCCTGCTCCCATACCTTCTGTCAGTTTACATTCCACAACACCGCGGGTGTTGTATAACTGTAAATGTGTTAAAGTCAATAAACCACGTTCTTAGTTCGACTGAAATTATTAAGCGTTATTTTTGAAACTCTCCTCTCCTTTGAACTGCAGCAGCCTACGCGGGCACGTATACTGCGCGCATTACAAGTGGCCAGCCGGGCCTCAACCTAAATTAAAGCGCGACCTTCAGTCGCGCATACTGATCGGAAACTCAATCGGACCGGCGTGTCTAGCGCCTACAGCCGTTCGTAGACGTGAAGTGTGGAGCTGCACCCGGCTTGTAGACCCTCCGACCCGTATAAACACCAAACCATCACAACAGCATATAGCAAACATGGATTTCAAGGAGCAGTCTGTCAAACTGCTTGTGTTGAAATTCGACACTATTCCAAACCGAGTGAAAGAATTTAATTAAACGTCACGGGGAGTTACTCCTTTATAGTATACAAGCTGTGTTTTGCGGTCCATCATATTGTAGTAAAACTAATAGTTTGTTGGCGCTTATAACACACCCTAATGGCCTCAGGTTTAAAAACGTATACGTTTATTCGAAATCACTCAATCAACCAAAATATAAATATCTTAAAAAGCTGTTGGAGCCGGTAGATGGTGTGCAATACTTTCTCTTTAGTGATCTTGATACAGTAGTATCACCGGATAATGTGCTTCCAAATTCTATCATGATATTTGATGGTATAGCGTGCAAGAAGCGGAATAATGTCACAGCATTTTTTTGCATAGGGAGACATAAGAATGTTGCTTGTTTATATCTTTGTCAGTCATATGCTCACGTTCAAAAACAGCTCATAAGAGATAATGTAAATTTATTAATGATCTTTCCTCAGTATGATGTTAATCTAATGCATGTGTATGGTGACCATGTGAATTCTGATATACCTTTTCATCGGTTTAAGGATTTTTGTTCAAGGTGTTGTAATGATGACAAACATGGATTTATAGTTATAGATAAATATCCAGCAATAGATAATGGTAGATATAGAAAGGGATTTGACTGTTTTGCGATAAATATTTCACACACTTTGTAAAAACTACAGTCTAACAACAGTAGTTGAAATCACAACATTACTGATTATCATCGGGAACAAAATATTCTACATGAGCTCGCGAAATCGCGGGAAGCTATAAGGCGTAAATATAAAATCTTAAAATATTGGAAAGCAAGTCATGAAAAAACTCTAGATGAAACATTCAAACCTATAGTTAATCCATTGAAAGAGCTTGTGAACTCAACAATATTACCGAAACAACAGGATTATAATATTAATTACCCACAATCTAAGGGATTGCTAGAACTACTCTTCAGTAAACACCCTGAAATAAAATTTATAGATGCTGATGATATGACAAATTATCATAGTATTCTTAAAGCTTCGAATGCTCACAAAAAGCGCTATGATTGAAATGCATCTATTCGTAGAATGAATAATAACAAATATATCAATATTATCGCACCACTATTTCCAAAGAAAAAAGAAGAAGGACTTTTATCGATATAAATTTGTACGAAAAAACGAATTATTCGATTATGTGTATTGGAATGATCCGAATAAGTTCGTTGAACGTCTTAGACTTCTAACAGCTGACAGATCAGCTGGAAACCCAAGTCATAATAATGAAATTCAGTTCATCGTTGAAGAACTACGAGAGTCTGGTCTTATATACTAAACCTCTTCAGCAATCAAGTCAGTTTCACAATGAGTGTCGATGTGATTGGACGTAAACTAGGTAGGACTGAAGGTGATCGTAGTCCTCCTGATATTGGTTTTAAAGTCACAACAGATGACCAATATGATTTACAAAATACACGACTATGTAATCTAGCCACACATATTCAACCGAGTGATGCTTTCACTTTAGAGTCTATATAGTCTATACTTGGAAAGAAAATCAAAATTGATTATCTTCATGATAGTCTGAGGTGTCAAATTCGTGAATATCCTCCTTCATTAACTTATGCATATCAACGTTATTAACTTCATAAATAAGATTGTCTGTATCAATATAGAGGAGCTTACTCTGCTTTCCAACTCGATCTTGAATATATTCATAATGAAACCTGTTGACTAATGTTTTCGATAAGTCTAAAACACTAAGTCCAGCATAGATCGGTTTTAATATACGTATATCAGTCCTTTGAAATTCTACACCTATGAGATTCTCATCAAATATAGAATTACTGTCGTAGTTAGGTCTCGCAATGAGAGCGTCTGCACCTCACTGTCCACCCCATTTATTGACGAGCTTAACATCAACCCTTTTTCGCTTATCTCCATCGTTTTACCATATACTGCATTGTTAAACAGTTTGAATAGGAGTTTTTCAAAATCACTCATACCATTCTTTCTCTTCTCAATGATTAAATCAATTTAAGGCTTTAATCATGGCTTTTGTTTGAATTACAAAGCCATATGAATCGTCTTTAACTCTAAGCCATGACTCAGACATTCTGAGCGCCTGCTTGAGTGCTGTGTAGTGTATAACATACCGCTTTTATTCATATAAAGTTGTCATTAACTTCTTTTGTTTGAATGCTGGAGGAGTCATGTGTTCTGGACAAAATGGCAAGTCCTTATGTGTATCGTGAAGAGCAATACAGTGCGTCTCATAACTATAGAAACACCACAAATTTTCACGTTTAAATGTGTATATTATACCTTTTTTTAAAGAACCTGTAACTTTGGAAGCAAAAATCCGAGGATAATTTTGCAAAAAGCCAATGAATGGAAAATATATTCTCTTTAAAACATTACTAGAATATTTCTTTCGCATCAACATTAAAGAAGTTATCGTTGTTTCATAACTATAGAAACACTTTAAATTTTTAGACCCATTTAAATGAATGTAAATTTTTTATCTAGTATTCAAGTTTTGTTTAAACCATCCGTGAATTTTTTATAAGTTAATGTAGACACAATATTTTGGTAACGTCTTAAAGAGAATAAAATTGCCTTTTATTTGCTATTTTTAAAATTATCCTTGGTTTTTTGCTTCGAAAGTTACAGGTTTTTTAAGAAAAGGTATAATACACAGATTTAAATGTAAAAATTTTTGGTGTTTCTATAGTTATGAGACGCACCGTAGGATAGTTCAAATCCACCTCAAGAACGTAACCAACAGGTGAGTCATCTGGTACATCAAAAAAATTTTTTCGACGTATGTCGGTAATCCATTTAAGACCTCCATATGGAAGTGTTATACTTGCTACCCATATATTTATTATTTGCTTCGGCGTAGTGGTTGCAACATTGGTTAATACCTCTTCAAATATCTCGTTCGACGAATAGAAGCTTGTCAATATCTGTAAGCAGTTCTAATTCGATTTTCGTATACTTCAACATAGCATTTTACGTTAAGTCCGAAGTGGTATAGTAATGCTGGGTCAAGTCCATAGGCATCTAGACAGTTGCTTCTGAAATTTTCATGAACATCAGCCAAGAGAAGTACATCAGTCTTTAGATAGAGATCTGAATATTCCCCCAGAGTTTATATATGGAAATCATTCCAAACTTGGGTGGCGTGTTCAGAATTATTTTCAGATATATGAGCATCATTTAAGTTACTGTAAAACTTCTCTATGCTTGGAAGTTCTACCTCCTTTAAACTATTAAAAGGTGAGACGTGTTCGTAAGGAAAAGTAACTTTGCGTTTAAGTAGTTTAATCTGCTCTGTGGTATACATATCATACTTGAATATTTTTTCGGCAATGTCTGACTTATCTAGGTAAGAAGCCGACTTGTCGAGTGATGATTTTAAGAAACGAAATGAATCTATAAATCGCAAATTCATGTCACTTCATTTGATATACTTCGCGAACGATATATATTTTTTCTTCAGTTGCGGCAGAAGAGAAACTTGCCCATCAAAGTTTGTAGCTATCTCTCTTATGAATAGATGTGAGTCATAACCAGTTAGATTATGAAATACTACTTGGCACCATCCTAGAATTGCTGTAATTTATATTGCAGGTCCTCTAAATCTGTAAAAGAAAATAGAATTATTTCTAGAACGAGTAGAACTAGATATGAAAGGATAAAAAAATATAATGTGATAACGTACAACCTTGTGAGATGGCAACGATCTTGAACTCTTGTCTCCCCAGGTGTAAAATTTTTCTGACAAATGTGATAATTTCTTGCATTTTGTAAGTCATAATTCTCAGCTTTTATCAGATTATTCATACCTTTCGATTAGTATGAAAATCACAGATTTCAGTAACTAAATTTTGTAGATTGCGTACAAACCACGTAGCTGATGTATTTCTCACACCATCCTCTTCTTGTCTATAGCTGAGATATCTAGATTTGGACGAATCATAACTGCATTTGTTGTATAGACCTGCGCTGAATGCCTTATGTTGTTGATATACTCGTTTAGCGTCCGCAATTGATTCTAATATGCATTCAAAATCAGCATCAATTGCAAATGGAACCCGGAGCATGTTTTCGTACCTCTTATATTTTAATATATTATTATATATATTCAGTATTTTAACCTTGCACTTATTAACATTAACACAATCCCTCTCATGATCTCGTAGAAAGTGTCTATATGCACGCCTTCCGTGTAAAATTCCGTGTATAATACTTAAAAGATACTCTAAATATGCACTCTTCCTCTATCTTCCGTACGAAACGTAAGCAAAAGATCATTTTCCGTTATCTTCTGTGCGTAACGGTATAGAGATTGACGTCCGTATTATTCCGTCGAGGATTCCGTATAAGTCCGTAAGAATTCTGTAATGACACCGTAAATGTTCGTAGGCTTCCGTAAGAGTTCATATGGTTTCCATAAGAGTCCCTAAAGAGACTCAAAGAGTCCGTAAGGTTTTCGTAAGAGTTCATAAAGTTTCCATAAAATTCAGTAAAGAATCTGTATAGAGTCCGTAACAGTCCGTAAAACTTCCGTAAGAGTCTGTAAAGAGTCCGCATGAGACCGTAAGATTCCGTAAGGCATCCGTAAGTGTCCATAAGATTTCCGTAAGAATCCGTAAAGAGGCTGTAAGAATCCGTGAGGCATACATAAGATTTCATATAGCTTCCGTAAAAGTCCGTAAATCTTCCGTAAAAGTCCGTAAATCTTCCGTAAAAGTCCGTAAATCTTCCGTAAAAGTCCATAAAGAGTCCGTAAAAGCTCGTATAGCTACCGCAAGAGTCCGTAAGAGTTCGTAAGAATCTGTAAAGCTTCCGTAAGAGTTCGTATGGCTTCCGCAAGAGTCCGCAAAGAGTTCATAAGAGTCCGTAAGGCTTCCGTAAGAGTCCATAAGATTTCCATAATATTCAGTAAAGAGTCTGTATAGAGACCGTAACAGTTCGTAAGGCTTCCGTAAGAGATCATATAGTTTCCGTAAGAGTCCCTTAAGAGCTCCGAAGAGTCCGTAAGGCTTTTGTAAGAGTCCATAAGGCTTACGTAAGAGTCCGTAAATCTTTTGTCAACCTCCGTAAGGCTTACGTAAGAGTTCGTGTGGTTTCCATCAACAGTCCGTAAAGAGACCTTAAAAGTCGGTAAGAATCCGCGAGGATACCGTATGAGTCGGTAAAGAGTTCGTAATAGTCCCTGACCCCCGTAAGACTTCATAAAGCTTCTGTAAGAATCCGTAAAGAGCCCGTAATAGACATCCGTAAAAGTCCATAAAGAGTCCGTAAGGCCTCAGTAAGGGTTCACACGGCTTCCGAAAGAGTCCGTAAGGCTTCCGTACGAGTTCGTAGAAATACCACAAAATTTCGTAAATATGCCAGTCCATAATAGTCAATATGACTTCCGAGAGAGTCCGTAAATTTTTCGTAAAACTCCGTAAGGCTTCTGTAAGAGTCCGTAAGGCATCCGTAACAGTCCGTAAGGCTTCTGTGACATTCCGTAAAGAGTCCGTGAGAACTCGTATGGCTTTCGTAAGAGTCCGTAGGAGTCCGTAAAGAGTCCACAAGAGTCTGCAATACTTCCGTACGAGTGTCCGTATAGCTTCCGTAAGATCCCGTGAGGCTTGCGTAAGAGTTCGTATGGCTTCCGTAAGAGTCCGTAAAGCTTCCGTAAGACTCTGTAGGAGTCCGTAAGACTTCGTATGGCTTCCATAAGAGTCCGTAAAGCTTTCGTAATAGTCCGTAATGATCTTCTGTGTACAGTTCGTACGCAACATAACGAAAAAGTCTTGGACGTAGACTTGATTAAATGGTCTATTTAATACATTGCTCATCGTCGTTATGGACATTGGTATATGCATCTTTTTTCTCATAAAATTTAGTTTATTCATATTCATAAGTATATGTAAAATAGCATGAAGTATCAATCCACTATTTGTCTCTGCAAAGTACTCCATATCTCGTTCTATAGGCTCTTATACGTGTGAAATTAACCATTCTTTCAGTTCAGTGGTACAATATATTGTCTCACTTTTAGTATTCAAATATTTTATCTCAGTAGTTTGGTCATCATTCTTCGCGATGATGTAGTCGACGGCGAGTACTGTATTTAATTTAACAGCATTATGCTTTTTAATAGTTATATCTATCTGCATTTCAAACTCAAGAAAAGCCTCCTCCAGAAAGGTTTTAATACACAGATGAGCTAGATTTGTAATAACTTGATAAGTCGATATCATTCCAGCGTATGTTACTCTGTTGCTGCTATGATTCTGGCTGCTCTGGTTGCTGCAATGCTTTAGATTGTGAGTGCTAATGTTGCGGCTCTGGCTGCTGCAGTTGTGACTCTGGCTACTGTTGATGTTGGGGACCGTCATCATGAAAATGTGGATGAGACGCTAAAAACTGCTTTACAAAACCCTCGCACAGTCTTTGTTAAGGGGATGTCGGAGCTATAGTTTCAAACAGTCGCCGCTACATTAGGCTGGCGCTGCCGTCAGGTTATGGGATCGCGATCCAGAGCATTATTTCGTGTAAATATAAAAAATAGACGTACTTACAGGGTAAATAAATAGCAGAGCCGCGTATCCATACCCAAAAAGTAGTGGATTCTGCTGTCAGACTCGGCACCAAGCGCGAACTTTTTACACAAGTTTGGAAATACGACGCGAAGGCCGGCGTACGTGACATCCACGGCGCCATGTTGAAAAGCCACTTAGTATCGACCATCTGAGCCGAGATGGCACCACGTGGAATTTCTTAGGCATACTCGGCGCGCAATCATCACGCTAGAAGTCTACCGCAGCGGCGTTCACTCTCGCCGTCATGCAAATCCGCCGCTGTGGAGTGCTGATTGCGCGTCAGTGAGTGCCGCGAAGCGGGTAGGCTATTCCAACGCGTAAAAGCAACTTACTACCGGTCGTCTGGGCAGAGATGGCGCCACGCGGAATTTTTCAGCCATATTCGGCGTGCGATAATCGAGCTGAAAGTCTACCGCAGCGGAGTTCACTCTAGTAGTCTCTAAACTTCGCCGTTGTAGAGTGCTGATTGCGCATCCAGAGGCTATTCCAATGCGTAACATTTCGTTTTGGCTCTTATTATATTTACGTATAATTATATATCATGAATTACCATAGTATTGTTGTCTGCTAATTTAAAATTATACTAGTACGTACAAGTACCAATATTTTACAATACTATTTACACGATAATGATATATACCTTTATAATAAAATAAGTACTTAATTATATCTTATTATACAACTAATATATAAATAAATGTAAATATAAATATAAATAACAGAGAAAAAGCAGATACCCTTTCGGAGAATATTCTCTGCTTTTTTTATTATACTACTCTGGTGCACACAGCTAATTTATTAAAAACTATCATATATAACCATATCTGTTATAATTAATACGATATCTCTCTCACTTTCACAAAGAATATGACTACTAAATCAAAAAGAAGATAATTATAGACGAGTAATATTTATAAAAACTCTTTATAGAATTTTTTAAATGTTGCCGCCACCGTAGCGTGTTGACCGCACGTCAGTGATACTACGAATCGGAGAAGCTATTCCAACACGTTTATACATTAGCGTTTGAGTCCCAAATTTACCTTGTAATATAATGAATACTTATTTTTATCGTATTATATAACTAATATATAAATAAATGTAAATATAAATATAAATAACAGAAATAAGCAGATACCCTTACGGAGAATATTCTGTGCTTATTTATTATACTATGCTGGTGCACACAGCTAATTGATTAAAAACTATCATGCAATATATAAATATATACATGTATATATATACATATATGTTATAAATAATACAATATCTATCGCTCTCTCTCTCTCTCGCTCTATCTCTCTCTCGCTCTATCTCTCTCTCTCTCTCTCTCTCTCTCTCTCTCTCACACACTTTCTCTCTACTCAGTTTTACTTTTTCACGAGCATTTTCTTATCCACAATCGGAAAAATCACCCATTTGTATATTAATTATCTGTGCATCATAAATTATGTTGGTGATTACTTTACCTAAACCCCTAAATTTGTCTATTATTTATTGCCAAAATTTCCCTCGTTGATTTCATAAAGAGCAAGAGAGCTCTCTCCGGATGCGATGCCCTGAGAGCTCTCGTTATTAGAAACCTGTAATTACAAAACAAAACAAGATTAGTACACGTACCAATAATAAATCTACTGGAGTAATTCTTACATGCTTTAGAACACTTATCAGTGAATACAGATCCACTGCGATCTGAGCAAATCCAATCCTCGACAGTAGCAGAAATCCATAGCATCTGCTCTACGAAGTATACATTCGAATTAGAAGAAGCAAGGGTTAAGTAGTTATTTAGAACCATCTTACCGCAGCATACTCCCTGTTGGACTATCTGATAAAGTGTCGCAGCCTAGCTCCCGGCGCGCCTCTCAGCAGCAGCAATACTTGATAGATATCTAAGCTAAGCTAAGAATTTGGGGCCTTCGCACAACATCGCTGAAAGAAAATATATATTTATATATCACGGCCTGTCGTCTGCTTTGTTTGGACAGATTTTGAATCGCAGTCAGCTGTCAGCTTGGTTTTGGTGCTGGTGATGAACGAGGAAGTACGACAAAGAGGTGACCGGGACTAACAGCTTCGAAGAGATAGAACGAATGCAAGTGTATGGATAAGTGTTGCTGTAGAATAGAAGACGCACTTTCAGCGATGTTGTGCGAAGGCCCCAAATTCTTAGCTTAGCTTAGCTATCTATCAAGTATTGCTGCTGCTGAGAGGCGCGCCGGGAGCTAGGCTGCGACACTTTATCAGATAGTCCAACAGGGAGTATGCTGCGGTAAGATGGTTCTAAATAACTACTTAACCCTTGCTTCTTCTAATTCGAATGTATACTTCGTAGAGCAGATGCTATGGATTTCTGCTACTGTCGAGGATTGGATTTGCTCAGATCGCAGTGGATCTGTATTCACTGATCAGTGTTCTAAAGCATGTAAGAATTACTCCAGTAGATTTATTATTGGTACGTGTACTAATCTTGTTTTGTTTTGTAATTACAGGTTTCTAATAACGAGAGCTCTCAGGGCATCGCATCCGGAGAGAGCTCTCTTGCTCTTTATGAAATCAACGAGGGAAATTTTGGCAATAAATAATAGACAAATTTAGGGGTTTAGGTAAAGTAATCACCAACATAATTTATGATGCACAGATAATTAATATACAAATGGGTGATTTTTCCGATTGTGGATAAGAAAATGCTCGTGAAAAAGTAAAACTGAGTAGAGAGAAAGTGTGTGAGAGAGAGAGAGAGAGAGAGAGAGATAGAGCGAGAGAGAGAGAGAGAGAGAGCGATAGATATTGTATTATTTATAACATATATGTATATATATACATGTATATATTTATATATTGCATGATAGTTTTTAATCAATTAGCTGTGTGCACCAGCATAGTATAATAAATAAGCACAGAATATTCTCCGTAAGGGTATCTGCTTATTTCTGTTATTTATATTTATATTTACATTTATTTATATATTAGTTATATAATACGATAAAAATAAGTATTCATTATATTACAAGGTAAATTTGGGACTCAAACGCTAATGTATAAACGTGTTGGAATAGCTTCTCCGATTCGTAGTATCACTGACGTGCGGTCAACACGCTACGGTGGCGGCAACATTTAAAAAATTCTATAAAGAGTTTTTATAAATATTACTCGTCTATAATTATCTTCTTTTTGATTTAGTAGTCATATTCTTTGTGAAAGTGAGAGAGATATCGTATTAATTATAACAGATATGGTTATATATGATAGTTTTTAATAAATTAGCTGTGTGCACCAGAGTAGTATAATAAAAAAAGCAGAGAATATTCTCCGAAAGGGTATCTGCTTTTTCTCTGTTATTTATATTTATATTTACATTTATTTATATATTAGTTGTATAATAAGATATAATTAAGTACTTATTTTATTATAAAGGTATATATCATTATCGTGTAAATAGTATTGTAAAATATTGGTACTTGTACGTACTAGTATAATTTTAAATTAGCAGACAACAATACTATGGTAATTCATGATATATAATTATACGTAAATATAATAAGAGCCAAAACGAAATGTTACGCATTGGAATAGCCTCTGGATGCGCAATCAGCACTCTACAATGGCGAAGTTTAGAGACTACTAGAGTGAACTCGGCTGCGGTAGACTTTCAGCTCGATTATCGCACGCCGAATATGGCTGAAAAATTCCGCGTGGCGCCATCTCTGCCCAGACGACCGGTAGTAAGTTGCTTTTACGCGTTGGAATAGCCTACCCGCTTCGCGGCACTCACTGACGCGCAATCAGCACTCCACAGCGGCGGATTTGCATGACGGCGAGAGTGAACGCCGCTGCGGTAGACTTCTAGCGTGATGATTGCGCGCCGAGTATGCCTAAGAAATTCCACGTGGTGCCATCTCGGCTCAGATGGTCGATACTAAGTGGCTTTTCAACATGGCGCCGTGGATGTCACGTACGCCGGCCTTCGCGTCGTATTTCCAAACTTGTGTAAAAAGTTCGCGCTTGGTGCCGAGTCTGACAGCAGAATCCACTACTTTTTGGGTATGGATACGCGGCTCTGCTATTTATTTACCCTGTAAGTACGTCTATTTTTTATATTTACACGAAATAATGCTCTGGATCGCGATCCCATAACCTGACGGCAGCGCCAGCCTAATGTAGCGGCGACTGTTTGAAACTATAGCTCCGACATCCCCTTAACAAAGACTGTGCGAGGGTTTTGTAAAGCAGTTTTTAGCGTCTCATCCACATTTTCATGATGACGGTCCCCAACATCAACAGTAGCCAGAGTCACAACTGCAGCAGCCAGAGCCGCAACATTAGCACTCACAATCTAAAGCATTGCAGCAACCAGAGCAGCCAGAATCATAGCAGCAACAGAGTAACATACGCTGGAATGATATCGACTTATCAAGTTATTACAAATCTAGCTCATCTGTGTATTAAAACCTTTCTGGAGGAGGCTTTTCTTGAGTTTGAAATGCAGATAGATATAACTATTAAAAAGCATAATGCTGTTAAATTAAATACAGTACTCGCCGTCGACTACATCATCGCGAAGAATGATGACCAAACTACTGAGATAAAATATTTGAATACTAAAAGTGAGACAATATATTGTACCACTGAACTGAAAGAATGGTTAATTTCACACGTATAAGAGCCTATAGAACGAGATATGGAGTACTTTGCAGAGACAAATAGTGGATTGATACTTCATGCTATTTTACATATACTTATGAATATGAATAAACTAAATTTTATGAGAAAAAAGATGCATATACCAATGTCCATAACGACGATGAGCAATGTATTAAATAGACCATTTAATCAAGTCTACGTCCAAGACTTTTTCGTTATGTTGCGTACGAACTGTACACAGAAGATCATTACGGACTATTACGAAAGCTTTACGGACTCTTATGGAAGCCATACGAAGTCTTACGGACTCCTACAGAGTCTTACGGAAGCTTTACGGACTCTTACGGAAGCCATACGAACTCTTACGCAAGCCTCACGGGATCTTACGGAAGCTATACGGACACTCGTACGGAAGTATTGCAGACTCTTGTGGACTCTTTACGGACTCCTACGGACTCTTACGAAAGCCATACGAGTTCTCACGGACTCTTTACGGAATGTCACAGAAGCCTTACGGACTGTTACGGATGCCTTACGGACTCTTACAGAAGCCTTACGGAGTTTTACGAAAAATTTACGGACTCTCTCGGAAGTCATATTGACTATTATGGACTGGCATATTTACGAAATTTTGTGGTATTTCTACGAACTCGTACGGAAGCCTTACGGACTCTTTCGGAAGCCGTGTGAACCCTTACTGAGGCCTTACGGACTCTTTATGGACTTTTACGGATGTCTATTACGGGCTCTTTACGGATTCTTACAGAAGCTTTATGAAGTCTTACGGGGGTCAGGGACTATTACGAACTCTTTACCGACTCATACGGTATCCTCGCGGATTCTTACCGACTTTTAAGGTCTCTTTACGGACTGTTGATGGAAACCACACGAACTCTTACGTAAGCCTTACGGAGGTTGGCAAAAGATTTACGGACTCTTACGTAAGCCTTATGGACTCTTACAAAAGCCTTACGGACTCTTCGGAGCTCTTAAGGGACTCTTACGGAAACTATATGATCTCTTACGGAAGCCTTACGAACTGTTACGGTCTCTATACAGACTCTTTACTGAATATTATGGAAAACTTATGGACTCTTACGGAAGCCTTACGGACTCTTATGAACTCTTTGCGGACTCTTGCGGAAGCCATACGAACTCTTACGGAAGCTTTACAGATTCTTACGAACTCTTACGGACTCTTGCGGTAGCTATACGAGCTTTTACGGACTCTTTATGGACTTTTACGGAAGATTTACGGACTTTTACGGAAGATTTACGGACTTTTACGGAAGCTATATGAAATCTTATGTATGCCTCACGGATTCTTACAGCCTCTTTACGGATTCTTACGGAAATCTTATGGACACTTACGGATGCCTTACGGAATCTTACGGTCTCATGCGGACTCTTTACAGACTCTTACGGAAGTTTTACGGACTGTTACGGACTCTATACAGATTCTTTACTGAATTTTATGGAAACTTTATGAACTCTTACGAAAACCTTACGGACTCTTTGAGTCTCTTTAGGGACTCTTATGGAAACCATATGAACTCTTACGGAAGCCTACGAACATTTACGGTGTCATTACAGAATTCTTACGGACTTATACGGAATCCTCGACGGAATAATACGGACGTCAATCTCTATACCGTTACGCACAGAAGATAACGGAAAATGATCTTTTGCTTACGTTTCGTACGGAAGATAGAGGAAGAGTGCATATTTAGAGTATCTTTTAAGTATTATACACGGAATTTTACACGGAAGGCGTGCATATAGACACTTTCTACGAGATCATGAGAGGGATTGTGTTAATGTTAATAAGTGCAAGGTTAAAATACTGAATATATATAATAATATATTAAAATATAAGAGGTACGAAAACATGCTCCGGGTTCCATTTGCAATTTATGCTGATTTTGAATGCATATTAGAATCAATATATATATATTTATATATCACGGCCTGTCGTCTGCTTTGTTTGGACAGATTTTGAATCGCAGTCAGCTGTCAGCTTGGTTTTGGTGCTGGTGATGAACGAGGAAGTACGACAAAGAGGTGACCGGGACTAACAGCTTCGAAGAGATAGAACGAATGCATACGCATATATATATATATATATATATATATATGTATGCGTATGTGTCAGTTTGGAGAGTTTTTCAAAATCCATATATTGGATGTTTAATAACATATATACTATCTAAAGGAACCCAACATTGCCATAAAATGTCCCGTTTATTACATATATGGCTTTTAAGCGATATATGTTAAAGTTGGCAGTTTGCGGAGTTAAAAACTCCTCAAAGTGCCAACAAGATGTTATTAAATTATCTTCAAGATAATTTAATAACGAACCTAATTAATCGAGATTATACATAAAAAATATGACTAAATAAGGAGGAAGAATAATAAAAATATGACTAAATAATAAATACGAAAACCTTACGGACTCTTTGAGTCTCTTTAGGGACTCTTATGGAAACCATATGAACTCTTACGGAAGCCTACGAACATTTACGGTGTCATTACAGAATTCTTACGGACTTATACGGAATCCTCGACGGAATAATACGGACGTCAATCTCTATACCGTTACGCACAGAAGATAACGGAAAATGATCTTTTGCTTACGTTTCGTACGGAAGATAGAGGAAGAGTGCATATTTAGAGTATCTTTTAAGTATTATACACGGAATTTTACACGGAAGGCGTGCATATAGACACTTTCTACGAGATCATGAGAGGGATTGTGTTAATGTTAATAAGTGCAAGGTTAAAATACTGAATATATATAATAATATATTAAAATATAAGAGGTACGAAAACATGCTCCGGGTTCCATTTGCAATTTATGCTGATTTTGAATGCATATTAGAATCAATATATATATATATATATATATATATTTATATATCACGGCCTGTCGTCTGCTTTGTTTGGACAGATTTTGAATCGCAGTCAGCTGTCAGCTTGGTTTTGGTGCTGGTGATGAACGAGGAAGTACGACAAAGAGGTGACCGGGACTAACAGCTTCGAAGAGATAGAACGAATGCATACGCATATATATATATATATATATATATATATATGTATGCGTATGTGTCAGTTTGGAGAGTTTTTCAAAATCCATATATTGGATGTTTAATAACATATATACTATCTAAAGGAACCCAACATTGCCATAAAATGTCCCGTTTATTACATATATGGCTTTTAAGCGATATATGTTAAAGTTGGCAGTTTGCGGAGTTAAAAACTCCTCAAAGTGCCAACAAGATGTTATTAAATTATCTTCAAGATAATTTAATAACGAACCTAATTAATCGAGATTATACATAAAAAATATGACTAAATAAGCTCATCTAAAGTATCGTGACTTTACAATAAGTAGAATACTATATACTTTTTAAATATTGTAAATAAATTGAAAATTATAGTACAGAATAAATCAAATATAATTGTTGGCTGGGGCCTGCGGCGGCTCAGTCGGTAGAGTGTCGGATTCCCACGCCCGCGTCCCGGGTTCGAATCCTAGTCTCTGCCGATAGATACAAGCACCTCTGTAAAAATTACATGTGCTTTGTTTACAAACACACCGCAGACCCCCGTCGTCGATTAGCACCACATGAGAGCACAAACATGGCGACGTTAATTAAAAAAAAAAAATAAACTTAAAAAAAAAAATAATTGTTGGCTCTTACGACAGATTTTTTCAATTACACCTGCTATAGAGTTCCACGTACTATACAGTCTTTCTTGAGAATACCAAATACCATACATTTTGGTATAATCCACTCAAAAGTGTGTATTCATTTGATTCAGCAGTTCACACATTGCAACTAATCCCAAGAAAATAACAGATTTGTCTTTATACATATTTTTATAATATATGTAACAATGAAATAAGCTTATCAAAATATGAAACAAATCGCTACATCTATTACGATACCAATACAAAAGTACCATCCGGTAAGATGAACTGTAAAAATAGTAAAATAGTATACTCTTAAAATTATGGTTGACTTTAACATTTAAAAATTACAAGCATCGATTGACATTTGGATAGCCTTATGAAGATTATAGCACCATTGAATGTTAGAATGGATCAATTAGTAGGGGACTGCAAAAAAACTCTGACATTATCAATTACAGTTTATGATATTCGCATCCCACGTAATTTTTTAATAATCATTACAAAACAAAGTATTGATAATTGTTATTTGTTTATTCTTTAATTATGCTCGACTTTGCCATTTAAATACAAAAGTACCATCCGGTAAGATGAACTGTAAAAATAGTAAAATAGTATACTCTTAAAATTATGGTTGACTTTGCCATTTAAAAATTATAAGCATCGATTGACATTGGGATAACCTTATGAGGATTATGGCACCATTGAATGTCAGAATGGTTCGATTAGTAGGGGATTGCAAAAAGAATTCTTAGTTTTCCAATTAGAGTTTGTGATATAACCATCCAACGGAATTTTTAAATCATCTTTCCAAACGAAGTGTTGATAATTGTTGTTTGAATCATTGTTAAAACTACGGTTAACTGTGCCATTTAAAAATTATAAGCATCGGTTGACGTTTGGATAGCCTTATGAGTATTATGGCACCATTGAATGTTACAATGGTTCGATTTGTAGGAGACTCCTAGAAAAATTCTGACTTTTCCAATTAGATTTTGTGATATGAGTATCCAACGTAAATTTCAATAATCTTTACAAACAAGATAATGATAATTGTTGTTAGAATCATTGGAAAAATTATGGTTGACTTTGCCATTCAAAGATTACAAGCATGACTTGAAGTTTGGATAGTCTTACGAGGATTATGGCACCAATGAAGGGTAGAATGGTTTGATTAGTGATGGACTTTTAAAAAAAACTCTGGCATTTCCAATTAGAATTAATGATAAAAGCACGTCACATAATTTTTTAATGTGCTTTACAAACAAAGTAATGATAATTGTTGTTTGAATCATTGTTAAAATTAAGGTTGAGTTTGCCATTTTCTAGATTACAAGCATGGACTGACGTATGGAGAGCCTTATGAGGATTATGGCACCATTGAATGTTAGAATGGTTCGATTTGTAGGAGACTTCTAAAAAAATTCAGACTTTTCCAATTAGAGTTTGTGATATGAGCATCCAATGGAATTTTTTAATAAGTTTGCCAAACGAAGTGTTGATAATTGATGTTTGAATCATTGTTAAAATTACGGTTGACTTTGCCATTTAAAAATTATAAGCATCGATTGACGTTTGAATAGCCGTATGAGGATTATGGCACCATTGAATGTTAGAATGGTTCTATTGGTAGGAGACTGCTAAAAAAATTCTGACTTTTCTATTAGAGTTTGTGATATAAGCTTCCAACGTAAATTTCAATAATCTTTACAAACAAGATAATGATAATTGTTGTTTGAATCATTGGAAATTTATGCTTGACTTTCCGATTCAAAGATTACAGGCATGGATTGACGTGTGTATAAGCTTATGAGGATTACGGCAACATTGAATGTGTGAACGGTTTGATGAGTAAAGAGCTGATAAAAAAATTCTGACTTTTCCAATTAGAGTTTGTGATATAAGCATCCAACGTAATTTTTCAATAATCTTTATAAACAACGTAATGATAATTGATGTATCAATCATTGTTAAAATTAGGGTTGACTTTGCCATTTAAAAATTTCCAGAATCAAATGACGTTTGAATAGCCGTATGAGGATTATGGCACCATTGAATGTTAGAATGGTTCGAATTGTAGGAGACTGCTAAAAAAGTTCAGACTTATCCAATTAGAGTTTGTGATATGAGCATGCAACGCAATTTTTTAATAAGCTTTCCAAACAAAGTGTTGATAATTGTTGTTTGAATCATTGTTAAAATTATGGTTGACTTTGCCATTAAAAAATTATAAACATCAATTGACGTTCGAATAGCCATACGAGGATAATGGCTTGAATGTTAGAATGGTTCGATTAGTAGAGGGTTGCTAAAAAAATTCTGACTTTTCCAATTAAAGTTTGTGATATAAGCATCCAACGTAATTTTTCAATAATCTTTACAAACAAAGTAATGATAATTGTTGTTTGAATCATTGTTAAAATTATGTATGACTTTGCCATTTCAAGATTACAAGCATGGATTGACGTATGGATAGCCTTAAGAGGATTATGGCACCACTGAATGTTAGAATGGTTCGATTAGTATGGGATTGCAAAAGGAATTCTGAGTTTTCCAGTATATGGCGCATGTTACACATCCCAGACGGTAGGACACAGAGCGAGAAAATGTCCAATAAGGAAATGCTATTTATGTAGGGCCATGGGACATTATGCAAATGAGTGCCCCAATAGACAGCCAGCGTGACAGTCTGCCCTGAACAATCAAACTATGGGAAACGGGCTGCAGGGGGAGGGAGGCAGAAGAATCCCATACCCTTCCAGAAACCACCAACGACAGAAAAGTGGCAACGATAGATAACAGCCAGCACAGCGCCCCAAGAACCATACAACCGAATAGCCCGGTGACACAAGAGAGAGTGGAGATAGTAGATATAAAGAATAGTACACCACCAGCGACCACGAGAATAGTAGAGATAAAAGTCAGTAATTTAAGCGAAAGTCAGAGCAACGTACACAAGACTAGAGAAGAGAGTGAGAAGAGAGAGAATATATAGTTACAAGAGAGTAAAACTGACGAAATTAGCTAAGATAACGAGAATAGAGAAAACTTAGAAAAATAAGATAGCAGTCTAGCGATAAAAAGAGAGAAGAGTGACGATTTAGAAGTGATCGGTCAGAATTATTCTCAACGGAACATCCAGCGACTCTTGCGATAGATGACCGAAAGAGTGTCGACCCTACCTATTCTCGGATGGTCTGATTTGACGGCACTCAAACCTACAGCTGATGAGCAGAAGGATTTCGAGCGCCTAGCCTCAATAAATTAGGCAGTCGACCTTCTTGAAGGATCACATGTGTCCACTTCCACGTGGTGGTCCCTTCTTCTCCTGCGAGTCACGTAGATGCTGGCATACATGCATCTACTCTAGGTAGGAGAGTAGCGTGCTAAGTACGGCCGAGGATGACGAATCGGAGGTTACGGAACCAGTCGAGTACGAAGTGGAAAGGGTAAGCGCTGAGAATCGCATCTTTACAAAGGCCATACTAGGATTCAGGCCATACAGAGCCCTAATTGATGAAGGAGCCACGGTCTCCTCGATAGGACCGGCGATAGTGGCCGAGTTCAATGACCGATTGCGACCAGCGATCTCCGTAGCGAACTCCAGCGATCCATCGGAAAGGCACCCTACTTAAGGTACCTGATGCTTTGTCCAGGATGTACGAAGACGGTGAAATAGCGGGATTCGACGAAATACAAGATGAGCGATATTTGAGTGGAATGGAGGAAGTACGAAAGCACCCGCATCGTTTTCCAGATTGGCGACTCGAAGACGGAATGCTATACAAATTTCGTAACGACTCCTAACTGGACCCAGTGACCTCTCAAGAATAAGGGTGGTGACTTGTCTTGGCAGTGGAGCACCGTGAGAGAGTGATGACTGAAAGTCATTGCATCAACTCCGCGAGGCACCTGAGACTGGGCAAGACGTATGACCGAGTAGCCCGCTGGTACTATTGGCCTGTCATGTACTATGATGTGCGCCACTTCGTACAATCCTGTCTAGAATGTTTGAAGAACAAAGATCCCCAAACTGGACCAATAGAATTACTCAAAAAGCAGATAGTAGAGCGATCCTGGGCAGTAATGGTAGCCGATCTCATGGAATTCCCGCAAAGCAAAAGTCAGTTTAAAACTTGATGGTATTACAAGATCTCTTCACGCGCTGGATTGAGCTGAAGCGGAAGGGAAGTCGGTGGCTCGCGCACTAGAGAAGCTTATCCTGTTTCGATGGGAAACTCCCAATTATCTACTTACGGACAATGGAAAAGAGTTTATAAATAAGCACCTGGCCGAGATGCTAAAGGAGTATGGAAATGTGACCACGCCATCATACCATCCCCAAGACAATCCAGTGGAGAGAAGTAACGGGACCCTAAAGACCATGATAGTGATCACTTTGTTTGTAAAGATTATTGAAAAATTACGTTGGATGCTTATATCACAAAATCTAATTGGAAAAGTCAGAATTTTTTTAACATTCCCCTACTAACCGAAGCAGTATAACATTCAATGGTGCCACAATTCTCGTAATGCTATCTATACGTCAATCCATGCTTGTAATCTTGAAATGGCAAAGTTATACATAATTTTAACAATGATTCAAACAACAATTATCATTACTTTGTTTGTAAAGATTAATGAAAAATTACGTTGCATGCTTATATCACAAACTTTAATTGGAAAAGTCAGAATTTTTTTAGCAGCTCCTTACTCATCAAACCGTTCTAGCATTCAACGTTGCCATAATCCTCATAAGGCTATCCAAACGTCAATCGAGGCTTGTAATTTTTATATGGCAAAGTCAACCATAATTTTAGGAATATACAAACTATAATTATCAATACTTCGTTTTGTAATGATTACTGATAAACTCTAATTGAAAATATTAGAATTTTTTTGCAGTCCCCTACTAATCGAACCATTCTAACCTTCAAAGGTACTACAATGCTCATAAAGCTATCCAAACGTCAACCGATGCTTATAATTATTAAATGGCAAAGTCAACCATAATTTTAACAATGATTCGAACAAGATTTATCAAAACATCGTTTTGAAAGCTTGTTGAAAAAATACGTGGGATGCGAATATGATAAACTCTAATTGGAAAAGTCAGAATTTTTTTTGCAGTCCCCTACTAACCGAACCGTTCTAACATTCAATATTGGCATAATCCTCATAACGCTATCCAAACGTTAATCCATGCTTGTAATCTTGAAATGGCAAAGTCATATATAATTTTAACAATGATTCAAACAACAATTATCATTACTTTGTTTGTCAAGATTAATGAAAAATTACGTTGCATGCTTATATCACAAATTCTAATTGGATAAGTAAGAATTTTTTTTGCAGTACTTTTCTAATTGAACAGTTCTAACATACAATGTTGCCATTATCCTCATAAGGCTATCGAAACGTCAATCGATGCTTGTAATTTTTAAATGGCAAATTCAACAATAATTTTATGAATATACATACAACAATTATCAATACTTGGTTTTGTAATGAGTATTAAAAAATTACCTAGGATACGAATATAATAAACTTTAATTCAAAATATCAGAATTTTTTTTGCAGTCCTCTACTAATTGATCCATTCTAACATTCAATGGTGCCATAATCCTCATAAGGCTATCCAAACGCCAATCGTTGCTTGTAATTTTTAAATAACATAGACGAGTATAATTTAAAGAATATACAGACAACAATTTCCAATGCTTTGTTTGGTAATGATTATTAAAAAATTACGTGGGATGCGAATGTCATAAACTCTAATTGAAAATATCAGAATTTTTATTTGCAGTCCTTTACTAATTGGTCCATTCTAACATTCAATGGTTCCATAATCCTCATAAGGCTATCCAAACGTCAATCGATGCTTGTAATTTTTAAATAGCCAAGTCGAGTATAATTTAAAGAATGTACAGACAACAATTTTCAATGCTTTGTTTGGTAATGATTATTAAAAAATTACGTCGGATGCAAATATCATAAACTCTAATTGAAAATATTAAAATTTTCTTAGCTGTCCTCAAGTAATCGAACCGTTCTAACATTCAATGTTGCCATAATCCTCACAAGGCTATCCAAACGTCAATAGAGGCTTGTAATTTTTAAATGGCAAAGTCAATCATAATTACAGAAATAAACAAACAATAGTTATCAATAATTTGTTATGTAATGATTATTAAAAAATTATGTGGGATGCGAATATCATAAACTCTCATTGAAAATATCAGAATTTTTTCTGCAGTCCTCTACTAATTGATTCATTCTAACATTCAATGGTGCCATAATCCTCATAAGGCTATCCATACGTCAATCTATGATTGTAATCTTGAAATGGCAAAGTCAACCATAATTTTAACAATGATTATTACAACAATTATCATTACTTTGTTTGTAAAGTTTAATGAGAAAAATAATGTTGGCCGCTTATATCACAACATCTAATTCGATAAGTCAGAATTTTTTTTTGTTTTCCCCTACTAATCCAACCATTCTAATGTTCAATTGTGCCGTAATGCTCATAAGGCTATCTATACGTCAATCCATTGAAAAATTACGTTGGACGCTTATGTCACAACATCTAATTGGATAAGTCAGAATTTTTTTTGCAGTACCTTACTAATCGAACCATTCTAACATTCATTGGTGCCATAATCTTCTTAAGGCTATCCATACGTCAATCCATGCTTGTAATCTTGAAATGGCAAAGTCATACATAATTTTAACAATGATTCAAACAACAATTATCATTAATTTATTTGTAAAGATTAATGAAAAATTACGTTGGACGCTTATATCACAACATCTAATAGGTAAGTCAGAATTTCTTTTGCAGTACCTTACTAATCCAACCATTCTAACGTTCAATGGTGCCATAATCCTCATAAGGCTATCAATTTTAGGAATATACAAACAACAATTATCAATACTTTGTTTTGTAATAAGTGTTAAAAAATTACGTGGGATGCGAATATCATAAAATCTAATTGAAAATATAAGAATTTTTTTTGTAGACTCCTACTAATCGAACCATTCTAACGTTCAATGGTTCCATAATGCTCATACGGCAATCTATACGTCAATCCTTGCTTGTAATCTTGAAATGGCAGAGTCAACCATAATTTTAACAATGATTTGAACTACAATTATCAATATTTCGTATGGAGAGCTTATTAAAAAATTACGTGGGATGCGAATATCATAAGCTCTAATTGAAAATGTCAGAATTTTATTAGCAGCCTTCTACTAATAGAACAGTTCTAACATTCAATGTTGCCATAATCCTCATAAGGCTATCCAAACGTCAATCGATGCTTGTAATTTTTAAATGGCAAAGTCAACAATAATTTTATGAATATACAAACAACAATTATCAATACTTTGTTTTGTAATGAGTATTAAAAATTACGTGGGATGCGAATATCATACACTTTAATTGTAAATATCAGAATTTTTTTTGCAGTCCTCCACTAATTGATCCATATTAATATTCAATGGTGCCATAATCCTCATGAGGCTATCCAAACGTTAATCGATGCTTGTAATTTTTAAATAGCAAAGTCGAGTATAATTTAAAGAATATACAAACAACAATTTTCAATGCTTTGTTTTGTAATGATTATTAAAAAATTACGTCGGATGCGAGTATCATAAACTCAAATTGAAAATATCAAAATTTTTTTAGCAGTCGTCTAGTAATCGAACCGTTCTAACATTCAGTGTTGCCATAATCCTCATAAGGCTATCCAAACGTTAATAGAGGCTTGTAATTTTTAATGGCAAAGTCAATCATAATAGCAGGAATAAACAAACAATAATTATCATTACTTTGTCTTGTAATGATTATTAAAAAATTACGTGGGATGCGAATATCATAAACTCTAATTGAAATTATCAGTTTTTTTTCTCCAGTTCATTACTAATTGATCCATTCTAACATTCAATGGTGCCATAATCCTCATAAGACTATCCGAACGTCAATCGATGCCTGTAATTTTGAAATGGCCAAGTCAATCATAATTGCAGGAATAAACAAACAATAGTTATCATTACTTTGTTTTGTAAAAATTATTAAAAAATTACGTGGGATGCGAATATTATAAAGTCTAATCGAAAATATCAGAATGTTTTTTGCAGTCCTCTACTAATTGATTCATTTTAACATTCTATGGTGCCATAATTCTCATAAGGCTATCCAAACGTCAATCGATGCTTGTAATTTTTAAATAGCAAAATCGAGTATAATTTAAAGAATATACAAACAACAATTATCAATGGTTTGTTTTGTAATGATTATTAAAAAATTACTTGGGATGGTTTCTCCTCCGGCGGCGGAATTGCGGTCGGCTGAAAAAGGCTTCTGGACACTTTGTTAGCAGAAGACGGCCGCTTCTTGTCCTCTACGCGCCCCTCGACCTCTCTGGCTGGTGAATCGGCGACCGGCGACCAGGGTGCAGGTGCGATTTTCGTCACCGTGTAAAGAGTGGCGCTGGTCGGCTGGCGTACGCCCGACTGGTTGGCTGGGTTGTACGGCGTGCTTGCAACACCGCGATCGGTGTTGGAATGTATTCCATCCTCGCACTCTCTGCAGCAGCATGGGAGTGCGGCGATGGCTCTCAATCGACGTACTCGTCGATCCCGGCGAGCATTTTCGAGGTTTCTGGGCTGTATTGTGTCGGTGCCATCGTGAACCCTACTGAATCATACCGCGAGCGCTCAGTATATAAGAGGTCCTTACGCACATAATCAAAACAAACACAAATACAAGCTTACGTCGAAATCTTCGGGGTATATACAGAAATGTCGATACTCCCGACGTTCGTCAATTCTCTCTATCCCGCTGACCGGTAGCTCTAACTAACAGGCGAAATATGGTACTCTATTCGTACGCGCGAAAATCCTTCGTGCTACTGATTTTTCCCTTCGAATCTTCCGCCTTTTATACGATACGTGCCGTGAAGCGTTTTAGATCCTTCACGTGTATTCCTCGCTTAATTTCCCCCTCTTCATTATCTAAATCGAAAATAACGGGGGAAATTCGGCGGCGTACGGTAAACGGTCCCTCAAACTTATCATCTAACTTAGCGGCAAAATCATTATTCTTATTTGATAATCTATGTGTACGTACTAATACTAATTCACCTAACACTGGTTTCCAATCGCGCCGACCCAAATTGTAATATTTTTGTTGTCGTTGGAAACTTCGCGCCATGTTTACCCTAGCTAAATCTAAAGCTTCGCGGTGGTCGTTGATCCTCTTCTGCAGTGAAGACTGTGATCTCCTCCCCACCTCTTGTTCCAAGCTTCCTGGAGCAACCATCTCTCTTCCAAAAGTTAAGTAGGCCGGTGTATAGCCTGTTGACTCACTTACGGACGAGTTGATTGAAAATGCAATTTCGGGAAAAATGCATCCCAGGACTTGTGGTTGCGTTTCTTGATATACTGCCGTATCCTAGTTTTAATTGTGCGATTCGCACGCTCTACCGGATTGCATTGCGGCGTATAAGGCGGTGTGAAATCATGTTTTATACCCGCATCTTTCAAAAGGCTATTCAATTCTTTAGCAATAAATTGTCAGCCATTATCTGCTATAACCGACTGCATGCAGCCAAAACGCAAAATGACGTCGGTTTTAAACGTCTTAGCTATATTGCTGCCGGTCGCTGTGCGTAGTGGTTTGACCTCCACCCACTTCGTAAAACAGTCCTGCATCACCAAGATGTGTCGAAAATTTCCGCTAGATCTTGGTAACGGGCCTACTAAATCGATAGACCAACGTTCCGCTGGTCCATCCACATACCTCGCATGCATTTTTCCTGCCGGTGCAACCTGCATAGGTTTATGCACCTGACAGCTGGTGCATGACCTTACTCGGAGGCTTCCCTAAACATTCCGGGCCAGTAGTAACGTGTTGCAAGTTTTGCAAGCGTTTTGGCTACTCCTAGATGACCGGCTGTCGGGTTGTCGTGCACTTCTTGCATCACTCTCGCACGCTCTCCCTCCGCCACACAGATCTTCCATTCGTCGTCAGGCTCGTTATTTTTGAAATCGAGGCTATGTAGGATGTGTCGGTACAAACGGTTTCTTTTTATACAGTATTCGGGGTTATCTTCGGGTTTTTCTTTTACGGAATTGAACATGCGTCTATACCACTTGAGTTTCCCCGTGGCTCCAATTTCGAATACTTCCAGCGGTTGCCGTGAGAGGGCGTCGGCGACGTTGTTCTCAGCGCCTTTTCGATAGGATATATCAAAATCCCACTGGCTAAGTTCCATAGCCCATCGAGCTAACCTGCCTGATGGGTTATCGATTTTATGGAGCCACTGTAGTGACTGGTGATCTGTCACTACTTCAAAATGGTAGCCTTCTAGGTACCCTCGCATCTTCCAAATGCCCCATTTTACTACAAGACATTCGAGTTCCGTGACTGAATAATTGCGCTCTGCCTTGTTGATCGTGCGGCTAGCATACGCAACTACCCGTTCTCCTTCTCCCTTTCTCTGTGTTAATACTGCGCCGAGTCCCTCAAGGCTAGCGTCCGTCTGCAGCACGAACGTTTTTTCCCAATCAGGACACGCCAGCACTGGAGCTTCCGTGAGTCGACGAATTAGTTCTTCGTACGCCCTCTGCTGGTCTGTTCCCCAGTCCCACACAGTTTTCTTCAGAAGAAGTCTGCTGAGTGGCGCTGCGATCTGTGAAACGTCTTTCACGAACCGACGGTACCAGGGAAGTAGGCCAATGAAACGACGTAATTCCTTCGTTTTGGTCGGTGGAGGAAGTGCTTTAATGGCTGCCACCTTTACCGGATCAGTGTGCAGGCCATCTTTATTTACAATATGTCCAAGATATTTCAGTTGTTGCCGGACAAATTGGTACTTCTCCCAGTTAGGAACTAGACACGCCGCTCTTAGTCGCTCCATTACAATTTTTAGTAATTTTACGTGATCTTCGTAATTTTCCGAAACTATGATAATATCATCAAGGTAAACACACACGTGTGGTGCTAAATCTGGTGTTATAATTCGGTCTAGTAATCTTTGGAAAGTGGCGGGGGCCGCGTGTAAACCAAACGGCATAACGTTGAACTCAAAGAGTCCTCTACCAGGTGCGGTGAACGCCCTGAGAGGCTTGCTCTTTTCGGTGAGCGCCACCTGCCAGTAGCCATTCTTCAGGTCGATAGTCGTAAGTAGTTTCGCGCCTTTAAGTTTATCTAGATTTGCGTGTACCTGAGGTAAGGGATACGCATCTTTCTCCGATATACTATTCAGACGTTTGAAATTCACGCAAAAACGGTTTTTCCCGTCCTTTTTCGTCACTAGAACGACTGGTGAATTCCACGGACTATCAGATGGTTGAATGACGCCATCTATTAACATTTTATCGACCTCTTTATTGATGAGTTTTTGCATTGCGGGATTTTTAGGTTGGTAACGGTGCTTAAACGGTGTGTTGTTTAGCAAACGGATTTCATGCTTGACTAACGGTGTTACTCCTTTGAATGAGAAAAAAAAAATATAATGTCCAAAACTGTCCGAGCGCCATGTAACAAAACGGTCTTTTCTTAAACGCGAACCTTAAGTGTACGAGTTCGAAACCTCCCCCTAGCTAGTCGGTTTAAGCCAGGGTTCGCGGGAAAGGTAAGGACGGAGATGAAAATTACTGATTTTTGACACTTCTCTTATTAACATTTTAACATTAACAATTTTATTTAAAGTAAAATATAAAAGTATATACAAAAGAATTAAAATTAATAACAATAATTTTTTAATAATAACCGGGTTTCGGTTTTCGCCGTCGTATTTATAACAGACTTCGCGACTAGCCGAAGAAGTGCTCCGCAAACGTGTCTGTCGGCTGTAACAAAGTTATAAATAAACAATCTACGTCAATAAACGCCCATACCATTTACTTAACTTAATTTTCTATACAAAACGGATTAAACGCAAATACGGAACAGTAAATCATCTATAATGCAACGGGAGCGCCCGATGCATTATAGTGCATTTCCAGTGGATCTTTTATCCTTCTTCAGTTCACGGGAGCGCCCGAGAAGTGAAGGTACATCGGTAAATTGTCGATGCTAGCACGGGTGCGCCCGAGCGAGCATCTCCAGCGAATCAAAACCCTAGTTACACGGCTAACCTGGCTCGTGTCTCATCGTATAATCACGGGTGCGCCCGAGAGTACATGAGGAGATGACCGAGCGTAGGTTCCCCGGAACTAGCCCGGTATACCGCCCAGGGCAGACTGACCAAATGCGCTCGGACGCCTGCTTATAAGCAGCTCGAGCACCTACAGTCAGTATATCTATACCTATTGCTGACGTAGGAGCAGCGACGGCGCAGTGGGGGAATCCCCGGCCGCTCCGGTATAGCGTGTATACTAAAAGTATAGGCGCTGCGCGCGCGCGGTGAGGGGAAAGTGTTGTCCAGCGACGACTCGCTTCGCGAATTAGCCGAACGCGTCAAAACTCATCCTCTCTCTCTCGCACTCATTATCTACATTTATGTATACTAAATCAATGGCCCGCTGGCTATTTAAATTCTACTACATACATACTATATACCGCATACATGTGATGGCATCACATCCTCATAAGGCTATCCAAACATCAATCGATGCTTGTAATTTTTAAATGGCAAAGTCAACAATCATTTTATGAATACACAAAAAACAATTATCAATACTTTGTTTCGTAATGAGTATTAAAAAATTATATGGGATGCGAATATCATAAACTCTATTTGTAAATATCAAAATTTTTTTATTAGTCCTCTAGTAATCGAACCGTTCTAACATTCAGTGTTGTCATAATCCTCATAATGCTATCCAAACGTTAATAGAGGGTTGTAATTTTTAAATGGCAAAGTCAATCATAATTGCAGGATTAAACAAACAATAGTTATCAATACTTTGTTTTGTAATGATTATTAAAAAATTACGTGGGATGCGAATATCATATAGTCTAATTGAAAATATCAGAATTTTTGTTTGCAGTCCTCTACTAATTGATCCATTCTAACATTCATTGGTGCCATAATCTTCATAAGGCTATCCGGACGTCAATCGATGCTTGTAATTTTTAAATAGCAAAGTCAACCATAATTTTAACAATGATGCGAACAAAACTTATCAATACATCGTTTGGAAAGATTACGAGGGTAGTTCAATAAGTCTTTAGAATGACCAACAGATGGCGCGCGAATCGCTCCAAATCATCTGTTTTCAGTCAGCACCACTCCCGACTAGATATATGGTGCAGTCACAGTCCACATCTTCTGAGTTTACGTGTTTTTATAACCAATTGAAAAAAAAAATTGCTTGTTAAGAAAAATGGAAAAAAACGAGTTCAGAGCGGTAATTAAACATTTTCATTTAAAGGGTTTAACTCCATATGAGATAAAAAATGAATTGGACTCAGTTCATGGTACATCTGTCCCTGCCTTAGCAACGGTTTATAACTGGGTAAATGAATTTAAGCGTGGTCGTACATCAATAAGTGACGAACCACGTTCAGGAAGGCCCGTAGAAGCAACTACTCCCGAAATCATCAATAAAATCCACGATATGGTGTTGAAGGATAGAAGATTAAAAGTGCGTGAGTTAGCTGAGGCCACAAGGATATCTATAGGTGCAGTTGTTTCAATTCTACATGAAAAATTAGGCATGAAAAAGCTATCGGCAAGATGGGTGCCGCGTTTGCTCTCAGCTGAGAATAAACGCAATAGAGTGGTCGCCTCTGAGGCTCTTTTGGCGCGCATAAGTCGGAATCCTGAGGAATTTTTTCGTCGATTTGTGACTGTGGATGAAACATGGATACACCACTACACTCCTGAGACAAAGGAACAATCCAAACAGTGGATTTCCACAGGCGAACCAGCTCCAAAGAAGGCAAAGACCGTAAAATCAGCTGGTAAGGTTATGGCTACAGTTTTTTGGGATGCACGTGGAATTATACTTATTGACTACTTGGAAAAGGGTAAAACAATTACTGGTGAGTATTATGCATCATTATTAGAGCAGCTGAAAGAAGAAATTAAAAAAAAACGACCACATTTGGCGAGAAAAAAAATTCTCTTTCATCACGACAACGCCCGAGTTCACACATGCTTCGTTTCAATGGCTAAAATTGAAGAACTAAAATTCGAATTGGTCGAACACCCATCGTATTCACCAGATTTAGCCCCCAGTGACTTTTTCTTATTTCCAAACTTGAAAAAATGGCTCGGTGGACAGACATTTACGGACAACGAAGACGTCATTGCCTCTGTAAGTGCTTATTTTGAGGAACTTCCGAAAACGCACTTTTCTGAAGGATTAAAAAAACTTAAAAAGCGATTGACCAAGTGTATAGAGCTCCAAGGAAATTATGTTGAAAAATAAAAAAAAATTTACCCAAAAAAAATTGTTTTTATACTTTATTCTAAAGACTTATTGAACTACCCTCGTAATAAAAAATTATGTGAGATGCTTATATAATAACCTTTAATTAGAAAAATCAGAATGTTTTTTGCAGTCTCCTACTAAATGTACCATTCTAACATTCAATGGTGCCATAATCCTCATAAGGCAATCCAAACGTCAATTGATGCTTGTAATTTTTAAATGGCAAAGTCGAGCATATTTAAAGAATATACAAACAACAATTATCAATACTTTGTTTTGTAATGATTATTAAAAAGTTACGTGGGATGCGAATATCATAAACTCTAATTAAAAATATCAGAGTTTTTTTTGCAGTCCTCTATTAATTTATCCATTCTAATATTCAATGGTGTCATAATCCTCATAAGGCTATCCATACGGCAATCGATGCTTTTAATCTCGAAATGGCAAAGTCAACCATAATTTTAACAATGATTCGAACAACAATTATCATCACTTTGTTTGTAAAGATTAATGAGAAAAATAATGTTGGATGGTTATATCACAAACTCTAATTGGAAAACTCAGAATTCTTTTTGCAGTCCCCTACTAATCGAATTATTCTAACATTCAAGGGTACCATAATCCTCATAAGGCTATCCAAATGTGAATCGATGCTTGTAATTTTTAATTGGCAAAGTCAACCATAATTTTAAAAGTATACTATTTTACTATTTTTACAGTTCATCTTACCGGAAGGTACTTTTGTATTGGTATCGTAATAGATGTAGCGATTTGTTTCATATTTTGATAAGCTTATTTCATTGTTACGTATATTTTAAAAATATGTATAAAGACAAATCTGTTATTTTCTTGGGATTTGTTGCAATGTGTGAACGTCTGAATCAAATGAATACACACTTTTGAGTGGATTATACCAAAATGTATAGTATTTGGTAATCTCAAGGAGGACTGTTTAGTACGTGGAACTTTATAGCAGGTGTAATTGAAAAAATCTGTTGTAAGATTCAACAATTATATTTGATTTATTCTGTACTATAATTTTCAATTTATTTACAATATTTAAAAAGTATATAATATTATACTTATTGTAAAGTCACGATACTTTAGATGAGCTTATTTAGTTATATTTTTTATGTATAATCTCGATCAATTAGGTGTGTTATTAAATTATCTTGAAGATAATTTTTATAACATCTTGTTGGCACTTTGATGAGTTTTTAACTCTCCAAACTGCCAAGTTTAACATATATCGCTTAAAAGCCATATATGTAATAAACGGGACATTTTATGGCAATGTTGAGTTCCTTTAGATAGTGTATATGTTATTAAACATCCAATATATGGATTTCGAAAAACTCTCCAAACTGACACATACGCATATATATATATATATATATATATATATATATATATATATATATATTTAAATGTGAACATTTCGAGTGGTTCTTTGCGTATCACATGCTTTGTGCAACTTTCTTTTACTTTCAGAGAATATATAAAAGTCTAGGAGTAAGAGTTGATCAAATTTTGCAAGGCCATGGAACAACTAATACTGGCAACCTTGCAAGACGCTGTTTCGAGAAATCTGATTTATTTGCTTCATCCCTTGAATTTCACGTTGAATTATTGTTCAATATACATATAATTTTATGGGCACTTAAGTGTAAGAGAAAACTAAAACTAAAAGAGCTCAAAGAGTTCTGTTTAAGAACGTATCGTGTGTATTATGAATTGTTTCCATGGGCACGAATGAACCCGACTCTACATAAATTATTGGTACAAGCTTGCGATATACCTAAGAAATTTCCTTTATCAATGGCATATAACTCCGAAGATGCTAATGAATCATGGCACAAACTGTATCGCAAAAATTTTATCGAGTATGCAAAACAAGATTCGAGAGAAATCAGAATTTTGGATGTAAATACAAAAATTATATAAAAGTTATAGTAAGAAACTACACACTCTCTAACACATACACATATATTAATAGAGCTATATATTTGTTAGACCTTTCATAGAGCTATATACCTTACTGATCCTAAGATATCCCTTGTATTGGTACGTGAGAGGCTTAAGCAATATAATGAAATTGACGTTTCTGAAAACATAAAGCAATTTATTGAAGAAGAGTAAGAATATTAATTATTTTATAATTAATTTATATTTAATTTTATATATTACTAAATATGTAGAATCATTCATTTATTGTTTAGTCATTAGTACAGACATTCAAAATATTTTGTATAAATCTAATTAATTTCTATGATATTGACAATTTTTTAAGTTTTAATCACAAAGAAAAAAAAATTTTTTACTCAGGGAAAATACTGAAGAAAAAGATTCGGATGAATGCGATACGATTAGTGATAACGAGTTAATGGAAATAAAAGAATGAAAAGATTACAACCGTAAAAATAAATACTTATCAGGGAAGATAAAAATAAATTAAGAAGCTACGAGGGTAGTTCAATAAGTCTTTAGAATAAAGTATAAAAACAATTTTTTTTGGGTAAATTTTTTTTTATTTTTCAACATAATCTCCTTAGAGCTCTATACACTTGGTCAATCGCTTTTTAAGTTTTTTTAATCCTTCAGAAAAGTGCGTTTTCGGAAGTTCCTCAAAATAAGCACTTACAGAGGCAATGACGTCTTCGTTGTCCGTAAATCTCTGTCCACCGAGCCATTTTTTCAAGTTTGGAAATAAGAAAAAGTCACTGGGGGCTAAATCTGGTGAATACGGTGGGTGTTCGACCAATTCGAATTTTAGTTCTTCAATTTTAGCCATTGAAACGAAGCATGTGTGAACTCGGGCGTTGTCGTGATGAAAGAGAATTTTTTTTCTCGCCAAATGTGGTCGTTTTTTTTTAATTTCTTCTTTCAGCTGCTCTAATAATGATGCATAATACTCACCAGTAATTGTTTTACCCTTTTCCAAGTAGTCAATAAGTATAATTCCACGTGCATCCCAAAAAACTGTAGCCATAACCTTACCAGCTGACTTTACGGTCTTTGCCTTCTTTGGAGCTGGTTCGCCTGTGGAAATCCACTGTTTGGATTGTTCCTTTGTCTCAGGAGTGTAGTGGTGTATCCATGTTTCATCCACAGTCACAAATCGACGAAAAAATTCCTCAGGATTCCGACTTATGCGCGCCAAAAGAGCCTCAGAGGCGACCACTCTATTGCGTTTATTCTCAGCTGAGAGCAAACGCGGCACCCATCTTGCCGATAGCTTTTTCATGCCTAATTTTTCATGTAGAATTGAAACAACTGCACCTATAGATATCCTTGTGGCCTCAGCTAACTCACGCACTTTTAATCTTCTATCTTTCAACACCATATCGTGGATTTTATTGATGATTTCGGGAGTAGTTGCTTCTACGGGCCTTCCTGAACGTGGTTCGTCACTTATTGATGTACGACCACGCTTAAATTCATTTACCCAGTTATAAACCGTTGCTAAGGCAGGGACAGATGTGCCGTGAACTGAGTCCAATTCATTTTTTATCTCATATGGAGTTAAACCCTTTAAATGAAAATGTTTAATTACCGCTCTGAACTCGTTTTTTTCCATTTTTCTTAACAAGCAATTTTTTTTTTCAATTGGTTATAAAAACACGTAAACTCAGAAGATGTGGACTGTGACTGCACCATATATCTAGTCGGGAGTGGTGCTGACTGAAAACAGATGATTTGGAGCGATTCGCGCGCCATCTGTTGGTCATTCTAAAGACTTATTGAACTACCCTCGTATTTAAGTACACCACAAGAAATACAAGAGTAAATTCTTTTGTACTTATAAATTTAAGATCCATCATTTAAATTATCGTAGATACAGATAAATAAAATTACTAAAATATTGGATTTTAAATAAGTATATGCCCTTAGTATCCTTAAAAATAACGACATTTGCAATTAAAATATGACAGTATATCTATATACAAGCTAAAAAAGATGTTAAAAACGTAAAAATATACGTCATTCTATGTGTTATATATAAAATTTCGCATGCATTCGTAAAGTAAATATAACATCTTTCTTTAAACTTATACAACTAATGAAAACAATTTTATATTGCAGTAAACTTACTGTACAATTTAAAAAAAGGAATACTATTAGTACGTGATTTCTAACGTATTTTTTTACACTGAATACGAATTTGATGTTAGAATTTTCCCAAGATTCATTTATTTAATACGTATTTTAAGGACTTTTTTCAAATAATCGATGCGTTCTGGGCCAATTAAAAAAAATACTATTAGTACGTCATTTATAATATAATTTTTACGCTGAACACGAATTTGCTGTTAAAATTGGTTCAAAATCCACTTATTTCGAGCAAAAAAATTGTTTAATCACTTATAATGTGAAAATACGTATTTTACGGACTTAAATCGTCTTTTTCTAAAAATCTGTGGGTTCTGGACCAATTAAAGAAAACGAATACTATTAGTATGTCATTTCTAATGTATTTTTTTACGCTAAATACGAATTTTCTGTTAAAATGGGTCCAAAAACCATTGATTTTTAGCAAAATAGCTGTTTTATCACTTAACCTGCGAAAATACGTATTTTACGCGCTTAAATTGTATTTTGTAAAAACCTGTAGGTTCTGGGCCAATTAAACAACAAATACTATTAGTATGTCATTTCTGATATGCTTTTTTATGTTGAATACGAATTTTCTGTTATAATTGGTCTAAAACCCATTGATTTCGAGAAAAATAACTGTTTAATCACTTAACATGCGAAAATACGTATTTTAAGGGCTCAACTCACTCTTTTCTGAAAATCTATGGGCTTTGGGCCAATTTAAGTGACTGGATCATGTTCAGCATAAAAAAATACATAAGAAATGATGTGCCACACTAATGGGACTCGATTTCTCTAAGTAGTGTAGTAGTTTTACTACATTTTTTCAGAAAGTGCGCATGTTCATGCAATTTTTTTGAGGTTATATCATTTTAATACGACATCAGGAATAGTTTTCCTATATTCTAAGCATATTCAACTTTGTGCATAAAAAATAATTTTACTCTTTGTTGTATCTTATTTCTTCTTCGAGTTTTACTATTTTTACATAAAAATAAGATTTGTGCCCACTGTGCGGCGTGCAGCAGCACACAGAGCACCAGCAGGTCATGGAGTGCTGTATTTTCGAAACACAGTTTCCGCGGGGGTCCTCGCCGACAGGTAGAGGTTATGGTGACTAGCTGCCTAAAGGAGCGGGCGGCGTCAGCGGCGTTAGATACTAAAGCACGCGAGACTGCGGCGGACGCATGGGGTACTAACGTCACTCGCGCAGCGAGCGTCATGGTATGCGTCGAGAAGATCGCGCTCTATTATGATTTATTTTTGCACACCTGGATATTTTCTCCTGGATGAGTTGTTCTTTTTATAGGCGATGCCAATGCTCCGTTGAGATAATGCGCTGCGGTTACGCCGAGCTCCTGGTGCTCGTTGTAGCTTTACCTACGTGGTTGATAGGTTCCCCTGGAGCTGGCTTCGCGTTTTGGTGAGAGCAGTTACGTTCTGCACTGCTTTTTAAGGTTTATGATCATCATGCCGATACTCAAGCTTTACTTGAATCCGATAAAGCTTCGGAGTCTCAAACGCGACAGTTGTTTGCTCTGACCACGTTACCTCGAAGATAGTCGAGGTAATCGCCTTACACGTGCCGTCGATGGAATTCCCGCGTTTTCGAGGTTTCAATTTGTCGGCAAAGCGGAGCACGTTTTTCTCCGGTTTGTAGATAGAGTTTGGTAGTGTTTAAATTGATTAAACTCACCGGCGCGACTCGAAGGACTAATGTTCGATAGTGAAGGGTTCAGAAATGAATAAAGAACTCGGTGAAGTTTGAAACGTATATTATAAAGTATTATAGATACACTGCTCTGTTTGTACAGCGTTTCGAAGCAGTGGTGGCGTCGACGGTCAGAGCAACACTAACTGGAGCGGCAGGGAGAGAGCGTCACGCTCTCATCGCTGGAGCTTCTTCTTCATTACAGGCGCTACTCCTGATTGGCTCATTAGCCTCATCGTTAACGAGCCTTTGATTTAAATGAACGAAACCGTCTCTTATCCATACAGATGTGAAAGGTCAATATTTTAACAAAGTTATACGCAATTTATTAAAACAATTTACATTAGATAACATATAAAATTGAAACTTTAAACATGTTTTACTCGGAACTAATTTTCTTAATTTTAAAAAGTGGCTTGCGTATGAGCATTTCATGAGTTCTTTGGAAACGTTTAGAAAATATACCTTAGAATATGTTGATCATAAATTGTTGATTAATGTAACATTTTTTGTTCTTATCTCATTTTATCTATCTGTCATTATTCAAGAACATGATTTTTTAGACATTTTCATACGTCAAATAATAACTAAATTGCTTAAAGGAAGTAGAAGACAATTTTTTTAATTTGGACATGTTGATGAGTGGGGGGGGGGGGGGGGGGTAGGTGGCCACTTGACTTAGAACACCCCTCAGCTTGCCACTTTGGTTTTCTACTTTTTAAAGCTAGGATTCGCCCGGAGTGATGACTGAGTCATCGCGATTGTCAAAATACCGTTGATTATAATAAACATTTATATTTTGTAAAGAAAATCATGCTATAATACGCTTTCGACAGGCGATAAATGCGATTCTGATAACATACGAGTAACTAAGTTGACAATTGTCAATGAATACACAATTATAATAAATATTTATAGTTTCTTAAGAAACCTATGGTATTGTATCGTTTTGACTGTCGCTGAATGCGATTCTGATGATAGTTTTAAATAACAAAGTTAACAGTTGTCAATAAGCTGTCAATTATGATAAATATTTATACTTCTTTTAGGAAAAGTATGATATTCTAGGAGTTTCGACAGTCGCTGAATTCGATTTAGATGATATTTTTGCATAAAGAAGTTTGCAGTTGTCAGCGCAATATCAATTGTGTTTAATATTTATACTTTTTTTAGGAAAAGTATGATATTGTATGGTTTTGGCAGTAGCTGAGTGCGATTCTGATAACAGTTTTGCATAGCAAAGTTTACAGTTGTTTATAATTTCTCAGATATGATGAATATTTATTCTTTTTTTTTTTGGAAAGTATGATATTATAGGATTTTGCAAGTAGTTGAGTACGATTCTGATAACAGTTTTGTATAAGAAAGACGACAAAGGTCAATAAACTGTCAATAATAATAAATATTTATTAAAACGATTTATTAAAAATTTATTAGGGAAACTATGGCGTTCTAGGGTTTTGACAGTCGCTGTATGGGATTCTGATGACAGTTTTGTATGACAAATCTGACCGCCATCAGGAAACTGTCAATTATAAGTATTTATACTTTTTTAGTGAAAGTATGGTATTCTACAGTTTTAACAGTCGCTGAATACGATTTTTATGACAGTTTTGCATAACAAAAGTTGACAGGTATCAATGAACTGTCTATTATGATAAATATTTATACTTTGTTAGAAAATATGGTATTCTAGGGTTTTGACAGTCACTGAATGCGATTCAGATGATATTTGTGTATAAACAAGTTCACAGTTGTCAGTGCACTGTCAATTATGATAAATATTTATATATTTTTAGGGAAAGTATGGTATTAACTGAAGCTGAATACGATTCTGTTCAAAGTTTTGCATAATAAATGTTGACAGTTATCAATAAAATGTCAACTATATCCTGGCTGGAAAGAACTCATCTAATGTGTGTACACGGCGCTCGTTGATATAGGTCCCTGATGATATTTGGCGCTAGAATTCGTTGAGTGAAACCTAAGGAAGTCGACCAATAGAATTTTGAGGTTTAAGTTAATGGGATGGCTACACTTAACTACACAACGAAGTGTATTATTTTTAAGTTTTAAAGTGATGAATATTCCATTAGGAGATAATATATCTCGAAGATATTTCTCAATATTCTCAATTTGATAACTACCTGTCGGTAAAGTAACTACCTCCTTACCTACATGAAAATTATTATTGTCTATATCGATATTAGGTATAGAATTAAATGTCAAAAACTCCACCAAAATCAAGAGAATTGTTCTTATGTAGCGAAAGTTCAATAGGTGGAAAATATTGCGCTACTAGTATTGATGAAGTACCTGACCGACTCAATATGATTGACTTCTCCATGACTGTTCAAATAAGAGTAAGGCTATTTCGAGTATACTGTATGTTTATATAGCCTAATCATCAAATTTGTCACATAAAAACTGTAGACATAAGTGACCATAATTATAGGTGTTGAAATTCTTATATCGCTTATAATTATACATAATCTCGTTAAATCCGAGGTATAAAATAATATATACACGGTGACCCATTTTAATCGCCGCACCCGGATTTTCGGAACCTAAGCCAGATAGGGAAAAACGGTTCAGACAAAAGTTGTAGGGGACAAAGGGGGCCACATAATGGCGCTAACGTCTTTGACCTTGAACTTGACCTTTAAGGTTATTTCAAGGTCAAAGTGGTTTTTTCATATGGGAACACCTAGTTTTGACCCCGGATTCGGAAAGAGCGAGAAATTTTACATTCAAAATCATATTGAAAAAAATTTTTTCAAGGTGATTTCAAGGTCAAATCAAGGTCAAACTCCGAAAAGTCCGTTTAAAATCGTTTTTTTTCCATGAACCACAGGCTAAGCTGGTTCAAATTGATCGTAGGCTTAATAGGGGAACCCACACACCCAAAACTTAGACATCCTAGTAAACAAAACTCAAACTCGCACATCCTAACCCCATAAACTTCGTGCCCTTACATACTAAACTGTTACACCCCAGTCCCACACAACCATACCCCACACCCTCCAGTCTCACACATCCCTACCCCACGCATGCTAATCCCACACACCCCAAACCCACACATCCTGAACCCTGAAAAATTTTTCTCAAGGGCAAAATGATTTTTTAACGATAACTTTAAGATCGTTGAAGCTTCTGTTATAAATGTATTAACCAATAAATACTTTTCGCGCTACCCAGAAACAACGAACTGGACGTAGTAAGGATTGTTTCCTTTGGGGTGCTTGATTAAAGTGAGTCCCCTTGCCTCTCACTGTTCGGGGTGCTTGATTATAGTGAGTCCCCTTGCCTCTCACTGTTCGGGGTGCTTGATTTATAGTGAGTCCCCTTACCTCTCACTGTTCGGGTTGCTTGATTATAGTGAGTCCCCTCGCCTCTCACTAATGTAAATAAATTTTTATTTAACCTCGAAGCAAGTGTTCGAAATGACGACCATTTGCTTCAAGACACATAGTCAAACGTCTTTGAAAATGGCGAACGGTGTTCTGCAAAGTTTGTTTCGGAATGGCAGCGCATGCTCAACGAATCCTATCCTGCATATCTGCTCTTGTAGTGGGTTGTTGCTCAAAAACAGCATTTTTTAAATACACCCATAAATAGAAATCTGGTGATGTAAGATCGGGTGAGCAAGCAGGCCAGTTAACCGGACCTCCTCGACCAATCCATCTGTTACCATAGTGCTCGTTCAAAAAAGCCCTTACAATTCGAGCGAAATGTGGTGGTGCGCCGTCCTGCTGGAGCCATATTCTTCGTCGAGTTTCTAAATCAACATCTTCTATCAATCCAGGTAGTTCATCTCTTATTAGCGTCAAATAGGTATGTTGATTTACATTTTCTTCAAAAAAATAAGGACCAATCAAATATCCATTGATAATCCTGCACCATACCATAATACTCCAACGTCTTTGATGGTTTCAATTATGCCTATTCCGTTCCCCATCACTTTGAAATTTTGCCTCATCAGAAAAAAGAACAAAGTTAAAAAAGTCTGGATCATTTTCTATCATTCGTAAAGCCCATTGGCAAAACACAATACGCTGTTGGAAATGCTCAAACTGTAGCTCTTGAACCAAAGTAATATGATACGCGTGATATTGAAGCACCTTCATAATTCTTAAAAAAGTATTTCTTGGAATACCAATTTCCCTTTCGACTAGACGAGCGCTAATGTGTGGGTCAAGATGAATTATTGCAAGCATAGTTACAACTCGATTATCATTTTCATCATACTCATGGCGCCTACGTTGGCGAACCATGTGTCCACCACGAGCTCTTTGAGTTAAACGTCTGATAGCTCTATCGTCAGGGTATCGTCTGTCAGGATAGCGTTCAGCATAAAATCATATCAACGATCTCGTTGGGCAGATAGTCAGCCATTTCAGAGTCAGCTATTAATTACTATTAAATTTAAATAGTAAAATGGTATCAAAAATATTAATAATTATAAGGCTCGCCCGTATACGGTCGCGCCCAAAAAAGAAAAACGTTGGAAAATTACGGTAACTTTATTTAGCTAACTGTATTTGCCATAAATACTTCGTTTGTAACACTTTTTTAAATTTAAATTTTAAATTAAAATAATCGTCAAAACATTAAAGGTATTCAATAAAGCATTATTTCTTATTTTGATTGCAAATAAAACTAAAACTTCCTTTTATTTTTTTGTTTTATGTAAATAATGTGAATTAGTAGCGTTCGAATTTCAGAAATACTAATTTTGATAATGTAATCATTAAAAATACATCTACGAAGAAAATAGGTTCCGTCAATGGTTCTTTTAATTAAATCTGAACTGCTCACCAATTTTAAGATTTTCCGCCCATTTTTTATATTAAGTTTTTTTTTAATAGTTCGATTCTAAAAAAAATAGCTACGATGCTTTTTGTACAAAACAGAAATGTTGTATCTTTATTTTTTAGGAAGTTATGAGTTTTTTTGTAAAAAGAATCACATTTTTTGACAGCTCATAATTCAAAAAATTAGGTTCCGACTAAGATAATTGTACAAGCAAAAAAAAATAATAATTAATAATAAATGCAAATACAAAGTCAAAATTTCAATCAGAAAAAATTAGGATATGTGAGTTTGGGGTGTGTGGGTTTAGGGTGTGTGAGGTAGGAAAATGTTGGTTAAGGATGCGTGAGTTTAAAGTTTGCGGATCGAATGTTTTTGGTTTTGAGATTTGTGGGGTTAGGATTTGTGAGTTGGAATTTGTGGGTTTCCATTTTAATCTTAAGGTCAAATTGACTTCACTTCGGATTGTTTTTGCCTAGAAATCATAAAAAAATAAACAATTTTAAAAATTTATTAACAGCCTACGATCAATTTGAACCAGCTTAGCCTGTGGTTCATGGAAAAAAAACGATTTTAAACGGACTTTTCGGAGTTTGACCTTGATTTGACCTTGAAATGACCTTGAAAAAATTTTTCTCAATATGATTTTGAACGTAAAATTTCTCGCTCTTTCCGAATCCGGGGTCAAAACTAGGTGTTCTCATATGAAAAAACTACTTTGACCTTGAAATAACCTTGAAGGTCAAGTTCAAGGTCAAAGACGTTAGCGCCATTGTGTGGCCCCCTTTATCCCCTACAACTTTTGTCTGAACCGTTTTTCCCTATCTGGCTTAAGTTCCGAGAAATCCGGGTGCGGCGATTAAAATGGGCCACCGTGTGTGTGTATATATATATATATATATATATATATATATATATATATATATATATATATACATATATATATATATATATATATATATATATATATATATATATATATATATATATATATATATATATATATATATATATATATATATATATATATATATATATATATATATATATGTATATTAGGGTGTCCCTTAGTTCCCAAATTGCCGCTAGGTCGGCTCCCACCTCTTAGATGTATTGGTTATGACCGAAAACTAGGAAATACACCGAGAAAGCCCTCCAAAAAAGGATCTAGACCCTGCCACTTTTCAAAAAACGGTTTTTCCCCATTTATACGCGTTTTTGCTATGTAAAAATTTTTTCCGGGCTCCTAAATATATTAAATGTGCATAAATATCATGTAACATGTTTGTAAAATGTATAAAGTATGTTCAGTAATTTTTTGCCGGGAAAATAAAATTTGAGCCAAATATAGCGTCCAAAACCTAAAAAAATACCGATAAAAGCAGATTTTTTTTCACCTTTATGCGTTTTTCATCATAATCGGCTTTACATTGAGTTATCAGACTAGTATATTCTGAAAGTAGAGTTCAAAACCGACAATTTAGTTTTTTGGACGATTTTCTATCCCCTCTAGAACCGAAGATATGGCCGTTTGAAATTGGCCAAAAAATCAAAGTATCAAATCTGTGAATGGGTGCATGAAGACTTTTATGGATCACAACTTTGTTAGCTCTTATTTAGGTATCTGAGGTCCAGTCGACTTTTGCAAAAAAACAAATTGAAGGTTTTGATTTTAGCTTCTGTGCACCCTTTAGAGTCCGACTATGCCTGGGGCATTTCCAAAAATAAGCATGAATAAAACTTTGACAATTTAAGACATACACAATGAAAATGTCTTTTTTATTCGTGAAAGTAACCCTACTAGACAATTTAAAAACGTATTAAAATACACATTTCTCATTTATAGTACACCCAGCAGAAGGTGATGATCTTCGATTGCTCCTGGTCGGGAGCAAGCGCCCCCTCCCCAAGTGTCACATAACTACAATAATATTGAGTAATTTATTTTATTTTATTTCATTTTTGAAATAATATTGAGTAATGTTTATCCCGGAGTATATACTATATAAAAATAATGCCTTAGGGTGTGTCTTCACGGTGCTATGTGTATCTTGCGACGATCATCGTGCAACGGCAGTCCGCCTATTCCATCGCGTTCCGATTCATTCTTATGGTATAAGTGAACTGAAAAGAAGACTTGGCAACCGCGCATCTGCACTATTCAGTCGGTCCATCGCTTTAAAATACTTGTACAGTAATATAGTGGAAATGCGCGGTTGCCAAGTCTTTTTTTCAGTTCACTTATACCATAAGAAAAAATCGGAACGCGATGGAATAGGCGGACTGCCGTTGCACGATGCTCGTCGCACGATGCACATAGCATCGTGAAGACAGACCCTTAGATAGAAGGCCAGATCCCAGAGTTTCGGGAAGCCAAAAACGCGAGAAGCAAGAACGATAGTTCTACCCCTCATAAGGCAGGTGGCGCGTGGAACGCACCTTAAATAAGTTGTTCAAAGCGCCACTTGCTTTATGGGGAGCAGAACTAACGTGCTTGCTCCGAGTTCAGGCTTATGGCTCTGGTTGGCCTTCTATCTGAGGAGGCACTATTTATATATTCTCTGTTCAACTTACGAACTACGAAGGTTTTTGTACAAAACCACAATATTTTGGGTACATACATAGGCTGGCGCTGATAATCCTTAAGAAAAGAAAATACAATATTTTCTCTTTAAATGTTTATACTTAAGGGTACTTCTTTTATTCTTATTTGCTTTTTGATCATACAATAAATACAAGCAAATCTAGTATAACAGATTCTACGACGAATAATCATACAACAGACTATTTTCTTCCTACATTAGAGGTTAGTACGTATTTTATTAAAGTTTGCGGCTGCTGTAAAATAAAAATATATTAAAAAATATTTAACAGTGTAAAATTTACCAAAGTGTGATACTTAAAGAAAGAATATTTAGAAGATATTAAGATAAGAAGATAATTTTGTTGGCTTAAAGTAACATTCAATTATTATTATCTCAAAAATTAAATTTTCTGAAAGTTATAAATATCTACACTTTTTAATAAAATTTAATTACTTTAGTGAATATTATGTTGTAGCAATACTTATTTAGTCAGAATAATTAATAATTTTTTATAAAAACTCAGTTTATATAAACTTTAATATATATAAACTTTATATAAAATTTAATGGTATTTTTTCAAGGTTTTTTAAGGGAAATATTTTTTGAACAACAAACAATGAAACGATAAAATGAGTTTGCAAACACATGATTCAGTATTCTCAGATATATCAAATAAAACAATCTCTGAAATAACAGGAGATAAGCTACCAAGCAAATCGCAAGTTCTTCGACTTTTATTAAATAAAACTAAAAATGAAAATGTTGAAGTAAATGATACTGTTAAATTAGTTATCAGAGAAGTCAAAACTTTTTGGGATAAAGCTTTAGTTAATACTAGGAGAGATGACCATTGCTTTGAAAAATTAAAGAAACTGCAACAAGAGTTTCGTTCTTTCCAAAAATTGAAAGGTAGAACAAATAAAAATAAAGATACGTTTGTTCATCAATTGAATGATGTTTTTGACATCTCTCATAATAGTTTATGTGAATCAATAAGTGAGTCAGAAAAAAAAACGTTACTTTCTCAACCAGTCGATGGCATAAAGCGTAACCTAATACGCATTAAGCATCATGAATTACTTGGTAATAAATAACAATTAATAATATTTGCAAATAATTTGATAATATTCTTCTTTTTAATAAGTGTATGTAATATGCCCTGTTCCATGACTGTAAAATGAATGAAAAATTGAGCATTTTTTACAAAAGTAGTGAAATTCCCAAAATATTACAGTCAAGTAATTGTATTTCATCTTTTGGGTACACGCATGTGGATATATTATTTCAGAAAATAAAACTTTCTACTCGAATCTTAGTTGATACAACAGTTTCTATATATTTAACAATAATAAACTCACTATGCACCAGTCAGACCATTAAAATTGACTTGCCAATAACATTATATCAAAATTTGAAAATTTTCCTTTTGTCGGTCCCAGGTAAAAAATGATCTCAGCTAATTCTAATTATGAAAGAATGAGTATAATTCTAAATTGCTCATCAACTTTTGGCATTTCCAAAAACATATTATATCATATACTTTTAATGCATAATCCAGAAGCTATTTGATAACTTGAAAAACACATTAAGTTTTGAACCGCATTTTCCAATATTTTTTAGTTTGAATTTTTTCAATAAATTCTGGACTATGCATTAAAAGTATATGATATAATATGTTTTTGGAAATGACAAAAGTTGATGAGCAATTCAGAATTAGACTCATCCTTGCATAATTAGAATTAGCTGAGATCATATTTCACCTGGGACCGACAAAAGGGAAATTTTGATATTTTGATATAAAGTAATTCGCAAGTCAATTGTAATGGTCTGACTGGTGCATAATGAGTTTATTATTGTTAAATATATGGAATCTGTTGTATCAACTAAGATTCAAGTGAAAAGTTATATTTTCTAAAATAATATATCCACATGCGTGTACCCAAAAGATGAAATACAATTACTTGACTGTTATATTTTGGGGATTTCACTACTTTTGTAAAGAACCTTTACTCGCCAACATTTTACCTTTTAGAAAGGTATTTTATGGAAGTTTTATAATTGATTTAAACATGTGCTTGCTATTATCATCATATATTTTATCATATAACATGGTCATTGTTCTAGTCATATAGTTGATATCCGTTAACCAACAAAATAAGACCATGAAATAAGAAAAATAATTCTCAATTACCTTGAAATAATATATTTATATAATCTCTCAAACCACATTGCAGCAAAATTTGCAACCTCCCATCCACCGTACATGCATAAAAAAGGGCCTATACATGCACTGATTAAAAAATGTACAGAGTGAAACAAAGGGGGAGGGCAGTTCCAACCTCGGATGATGATTTGGCAGTCCAACTCCATCTCATGAAAAATCACTTAACCCTTGTTTGAAATAGTCCACTTTCCCCCGCTAGTTCGACAATATACTAATAATTGTGTTGTTACCTATATAGACGTATACAAAGTAATATTCACTGCTGAGGAGGATGCTGAAATACTTGATAGAACTGAATCTCCGGAACTTGGCGATCCAGAATCAGATGTATCCCAACCTAGTTCATCAATCAATAAGGTCACAGTAATAACAGGTACAGTACTCCTCTCCTCCCCCACCTCGCTTAATGTGATTGCGCTGGGACCAAGTAAATTTAATAACAAAAAGAGTTATAATAATAAACAACGGAACAGATATGTAGTATAAAGTAATACATATAAAATGAATGTTAACATTTTAATATTTTTTTATAAATTGTTCAAGGGGATTATTCTATTTTTGATAACTTGCAAGTACAGCTTGACTGGATTTAGATGACTCTATAATTGATTGTACTACTTATCAACTTTTTAAATGAAAATATCACTTTCATCACTCCTTGTGGTAAACGTATTTCTAGCAAAAGTAAAAACAAATATTAAAAAATACTTACGAATATTGATAAATACTGATAAATAATGACAAATAATGACAAATAATATGGGATATTAGCTGTTGGAATTCGGAAATTTTTATTAGTTATTATTCATTATTATTTGTCATTATTTGTCATTATTTTTTAATATTTATCATTATTTATCTATATTATCAAATATCGATTAATATCGACTATAACATATGTGGAGCAGAATGTTTATGTGCTTAATAATGTTATATAAATTGCGCTAAATATGCATTAAACATCATAAAGTATCTAAATTATCATCTTAATATTCAAAAATATAGCATACTTTCATATAAAAACTCTAAGAATTCTTTTTTATTTGAAAAGAAAGCTTTGTATTCAATCCTTCATTATTAATTATGGTGATATTTGAATATTAAAATAATAATTTCAAAAATGTAACATTAATTGCGCATATATGCTGTACCACATATGTTACATTAGATTCACATATATACAAAAGTAATGAATGGCTAAGTGGTCAGATCGTAAGTCTATCAATCTGAAGGTCTTGGGTTCAAGCCCAGGGCTCAACAATTTTTTTTAAATACACAAAAATAAAAAAAATGAGTTTGTTAGAAAAAAATTTTAAAATATAATTACAAATTGTTACGGTATTTATTCTTCTAAAAAGTGGCGAGACCCGGGCTTGAACCTCGAATCTCCGACTTGCAAGTCTGACACTCTACCGCTTGAGCCGCGGCCGCCACCGACGATGCACATTTCCAATCACTCTCTTATAGTAATTAGACACCCGTGACGTGTCCACACGTAACAAAAAAATGAAAAATAATGTCACTTACTCGTATTACTATTAATTTCCGAAAAAAAAATTTCAAATATAAATGAATAATTTTTGTATGAATATATAAATATATTCATGAAGAAAAATGGCTCGAGCGTCTACTATATAAATATATCTTTATAGGCTCTAGCAGCTCCATGTAGACGAAAAAATTTTTTTATTTTATATCATGAAAATCAACGTTTCGGGTGTCTCATACACCCTTCTTCAGGTACAAAAAAAATAAGAACCAAGTTTTCTTATAACTAGGTACTTATCGATAGAAGGCTCGCTTTCCCATGTGCCACACCGTTAAAAAAACCCTTCTAGATAGAATTCAGATCTCTCTAACTAATTATCCTACATTACCATAATACTTGGCTTTGCTTCTTATCTAACAAACTATATTGCTGTAGATAGTGAATGCTCCCAAATAAGTGCAAAAATAGTAGTATTTAAAAAGTGTGTGTTATATTGAGATTAATATATATATATAAGTGTTAGTGTATATAAATAATATTATAAATAAGTGCTCCGCAAAATTGTGCCCCAACAACATGACAGCGAGAATCCGTCTAGAGAGATCTGAATTCTATCTAGAAGGGTTTTTTAACAGTGTGGCACATGGGAAAGCGAGCCTTCTATCGATAAGTACCTAGTTATATGTAAACTTGGTTTTTATTTTTTTTCGTACCTGAAGGAGGGTGTCTGAGACACCCGAAACGTTTTTTTTCATGATATAAAATAAAAAAAAATTTTCGTCTACATGGTGCTGCTAGAGCCTATAAAGATATAAATGAATAATGTTGAATAATATTTGATAAATTAAAACAAAAAAAAATTATTTAAAGAATATTGAAAAAAATCAAATTATGATAAATAATGACAAATAAATATGTCCCAATCTGGACTACCAGTAACTACCACTACTTGCTATTATTTTTTATTATTTGCTATTATCTATCGTTATTTATTTTTATTTGATTTTATTATTCATTATCGCTTGCTGTTTATTAATATATTTCATTATTTGTTGTTATTTTTTATTTATGATTTATCCATTTTTTCAGGGGAACATCAGAAATCAACCCAAGAACCATTGAGTATAGGATCTCAATTACAGTCAAGTGAAGTAACAGATTCTTCACCTCATCTGCCTAGTTCTGGGTCTGTATATTCTGTACCGCATGGACGATCATATGTAAACCAATCTGTTAGAGGGTCCATAGATGTGACGACACCAGAAGTAGTAGCAGCTTTTGATAAATGCAAGATTTCTTACAGAAATTCAGTCTTTATAATAGGCACAGTTGCAAATGCATTAGGTGTCGATATAGAAACTTTAATACTCAACAAATCATCCTTCAACAGATCGCGGGCTGAAATTCGAAAAAAGAAAGCTGAGAAAGTAAAAGAATTGGGGCCTGCGGCGGCTCAGTCGGTAGAGTGTCGGTTTCCCACGCCGGTGACCCGGGTTCGAATCCTAGTCTCTGCCGATTGATACAAGCACCACTGTAAAAATTACATGTGCTTTGTTTACAAACACACCGGAAACCCCCATCGTCGATTAGCACCACATGGGAGCACAAACATGGCGACGTTAAATTAAAAAAAAAAAAAAAAAAAAGTAAAAGAATTGCTGATGGATAAATCTATACCACATTTGATCGAGCACTGGGACGGGAAACTTATTCCAGACACGATAACATGTAAACAAATTGATCGTTTACCCATCCTGATGTGCAGTGGAAACATTGAGAAAATTATTAATGTGCCTGGATTAGAAGACCAAAAAGGATCAACGATAGGTAACGCTGTTTATCAAGCATTGGATGACTGGGGACTGACACATTTAACGCAAGGTGTGTGCTGCGATACAACCCCGGCGAATTTTGGGCGCAGATCTGGTGCAGCAGTAATTTTAGAGCAATTGATTGACAGAGATTTGTTATATTTCGCGTGCCGTCATCATATGCTCGAAATTTTATTAGCTGCAGCTTTTGGAGTAAAAGTATCTGGTATGAATGGACCAAATGTACCAATTTTCCAAAAATTTAAAAAGGAATGGTCTACCATTAAATCGGCAAACTGTGAAAACGGACTGGGTAAATTAGAACCATTATTACAAAATAAAATCCCTCACATAGTCAGTTTCATAAAAGAGTACATACATAAGCAACAATCTAGAGATGACTACAAAGAGTTGTTGGAGTTAAGCTTATTATTTTTGAGCGTTGCGGATTATATACAGATTCGTAAGCCTGGAGCATGCCATCACGCTCGTTGGATGGCAAAAGCCATTTACTCTCTAAAAATATTTTTACTGAGAAAGGCATTTAAATTAAAAAAGCACGAAGAAAACAACTTTTACAGCATATGTAAATTTGTTGTTTTTGTGTATATCGAACCATGGTTTACATCACCTTTGGCAGTTGCAGCACACAATAATGATCTGAGATTATTAAAAAATTTAATTGAGTATGAGTCAATCGATGCTAATATTTCAAAAGCTGCTTTAAATAAACTTGAAAATCATCTATGGTATTTATCTCCTGAAATATGTGCTCTTTCATTTTTCGATGAAAGAGTACCAGTTAGCGCAAAACAAAAAATGGTTGAAACATTGCAAACTAAGCACATTGAAAATGACATTGATACTCCAAAAAAATTTAATGTTTGTGCAATTGGCATGAAGGGATTGCTGAACAAAGAACGTGATTATTTTATTAATAGCCAAGTTCTTATTTCTTTGAGAGGTTTGGGTTAAACATATAATTTTTAGCTATAGACTGCAGTACGTGGAGTACGAATAAATCTTTTATTGAAAGCCGAAAGAAAGTTGTAAATATTAGAGTAGTAAATGATTGCGCTGAGAGAGCTGTGCACTTAACTCAAGAGTACATCAATGTTTTAACAAACGATGAAGTTCAAAAAAATCATTTAATCCAAGTCGTTGAAGAATTCAGAAAAGAATTCCCTGATGCGAACAAGAAGACAATAATTAAAAAACTGAAAACAAGCAATTAAATATTATTCTGTATATTCTGTGAAAATCAATGTTTAATTGTATACAATAAATTTCATTGACAAAACACTAAAACGACGTTTAATTATTTTGTATAAATCTTTGAATGAAGAATTTACGAACAAAGAGATCATTGCGGCATTTCATTGATTTTTTTTCAGAGATCCGAGTAAATTCTAAGAAAATTTGTATTAATAATTTCTTTTAACTTGGTTTAACAAATTTATAAAAATAAATTTTAACGTAGTCAATAGAGAGTAAAAAATAAAATTTCGTTTATTTTGTCAATAGAATCATGCACGATGCAGTCCTGCTAATAACTATGGAATTGACAATATTGATTAATTGTGACGTGAAATTTGAGATTTTAAGATTTTACACTGTTGAAATTAAATATATAACTAAGTAAATATAGTACAAAATTTATGGAAAAATTGCTCTAGAATATGAAAAACTTTTTTAGGTCTTAAATTGTCAAAGTTTTAATCATGCTTATTTCTGGAGATGCACCAGGCATAGTCGGGCACTAAAGGGTGCACAGAAGCTAAAACCAAAACCTTCAATTTGTTTTTTTGCAAAAGTCGACTGGACCTCAGATATCGAAATAAGAGCTAACGAAGTTGTTATCCATAAAAGTCTTCATGCACCCATTCACAGATTTGATACTTTGATTTTTTGGCCAATTTCAAAAGGCCATATCTTTGGTTCTAGAGGGGATAGAAAATCGTCCAAAAAACGAAATTGTCGGTTTTGAACTCTACTTTCAGAATATACTAGTCTGATAACTCAATGTAAAGCCGATTATGATTAAAAACGCATAAAGGTGAAAAAAAATCTGCTTTTATCGGTATTTTTTTAGGTTTTGGACGCTATATTTGGCTCAAATTTTATTTTCCCGGCTCTAAAAAATTACTGAACATACTTTATACATTTTACAAATATGTTACATGATATTTACGCACATTTAATATATTTAGGAGCCCGAAAAAAATTTTTACATAGCAAAAACGCGTATAAATGCGGAAAAACCGTTTTTTGAAAAGTGGCAGGGTCTAGACCCTTTTTTGGGGGGCTTTCTCGGTGTATTTCCTAGTTTTCGGTCATAACCAATACATCTGGGGTGTGGGAGCCGACCTAGCGGCAATTTGGGAATTAAGGGACACCCTAATGTATATGTATATGTATATATTTTATCCTAATTTATGAACACCCTAACTTTACAAAGAATAATCTTTAACTAACTAGAAAAATTAATTGTAATTGTTTTAAATGTTATAAAAATCTTTCGATATTAGTATTTGAAAAATTCGCTGATTATTCAAACGAAGTTTTAATGCTGTGTAAAAAGTTTACGTTACTTAAATGAAACACTAATACCATTTTCTAAAGTTTATTTATAAGAAATATTTTGATCGCATTTTAAAAATTATTCAACGATAATTGGACTCAAAGTTGTAAGATTTTTAAATAAAGATAAAATACATGAATTTAAGGGAGTACTACCGGTAGATAATTAGTAAAAATAACTGCACTCTTAATTTTTTTAATTTGTCTTTTAACAGTCCATTAGTCTCGTTTTCCAAGTCAAACAGTGGCCACAGTGGATATGAGCATAAAGTACTATATGTAACTCAAGAAAAATATTCGACTTTTTGCCCTTGTTATATAATGTACTATTACACAATTTTATATTATCAACTGCTCTATATTAAACAATTATTCGAGACATGAATAAGTTTCATTATCATTAATATGCTTCGTACTCGGAGGAAAAGAAAATTAGTAATTATTTCCTTTCTTAGCATTTAGGTAAAACAAAGCTGACAAAATATTTCGTGAAGCATCATCTAATCAGTTAGGTACTCAATGCCAATCTCAGGGACTGAACGCAACGTCAAAATGTAATTTTGGACAAAGCTTGATACTCAGTACCTACGTGGTTAAGTAACAATTCACGAAATGTTTTAACAGCCCTGCTTTACCTACCTGGGTAGGTAATTATCACTTATCTTTTTTTTCTGTATAAAATGTGATAAACGTACAGCCTGAAAAAATTCGAGAAAACTTTCCATATGTATATATATATATATATATATATATATATATATATATATATATATATATATATATATATATAGAAAAATCCGATATATGTACTGGCTGCTGTATTGCTGTTCTCGAGACTGTCAGTGGGATTTATCTGCTATTTCAAATACTTTTGGCAAGTCCGAGGTTATGATTTCCACGACTTCGGCGATGTCCATAACTCTGGGCTGCACCGTAATAATTTCTAAGGGTGGTATGTTTTGATCTGGAGCGATATCACTGTTTGATGTGAAATTAAATTCAGGCGATGATCGATTGAACAATTGTCGTCTAATCGTCTTTGCCAGCCTGCGCTGTTCTTTAATAGTTTCCGTGACCGTATTTATATCTAAATTACTGGGCGAAAAATGTGCTAATTATTTCTTAGTGTGCTTGTATTTTTCTGCTTTCCATAATTTTGGCGTAACAGATTCAGAATCTTAGATAAGCACAATATATGAATTCTTTTCAAACATCTGTAATGTTTGTAGCCGGTGATTCATCGAGCTTGTCTATTTTATGCGCTATGATGAAAGTATATAGAACGGCCTTCATTTGTTCACGATCGTGCGAATGTAGCCGAAATTTATTTTTAGCACACCCTACATTGAATCCCTATCCCTACTCTAGTCCCTCCCCCCCCCCCCTCGCAACGCGCATGTGCCCTCGTCTTCGGCTCGGGCACAAACAGCACGTAGCGGCGGGAACGAGCGTGAGGTTAGGAAATTAATATACACCACTATTTCCCCCCTTCGGCGGTGAACGAGTACAAACTTTTTGGTAGGTACGTTAAAAAATGATATATTGCACGTGTAAATAAAGTGAGCCAGCGATTGCCAGCGTATGTGACGGCCTCGCTCTGCTCGGGCGTCAAACCACACGCAGGCATTTAATGGCTCACTTTAGTCGCTAGGTGCATAATATACTATTTGCCAGCGAGCTTTATATCTACATTTGTCATTACATAGGTTAGTAGTATTGTGTCTGTGCAGTCAAACTTATAAATATTTTCTTTGCTTTCATGCTGTGTCAGTCAGCGTATATTTATTCGTCCTTCATCTCGGAAAATGTCGCTCGTGGCCTGACATCATGTAAATGTAACGTCCTAATTACGATACTTTGTATGTGTACCAATTACCGAAACCTCTATGTGTTCCGAATATCGACACCCTGTATATGTCTTAAATACCGACATGTGATAATGTCCTAATTACTGAAACCATGTATATGTCCTAATTAACGAAACTTTGAATGTGTACCAATTACCGATACCTTGTACATGTACCAATTTCCGACAGTCTGTAGATGTCCTAATTGCCGGAACCCTGTATATGTTCTAATTACCGACACTTTGTATGTGTATTAATTACCGACATCTTGTATGGGTACCGATGATAAACTATAGGCTGTAACAATGGAGGTTATTCGATGTTGTATAATTTTTATATGGGTAAGTCCCACTGAAATATTTACAAGAACAAAATGAGACCTTCAAAATTAAAATCGGATAACAATTAAAAAAGTCTGCACTGTTTTGTCAATTTTTTCTTGTTTAAATTCTAAATTTTACGATATCTTTTATACAATAACGTAATTTCGATATTTGGCTCACCTGGATATCGTATAATATTAGTCTGAATGTTATTACTAATAGATGTAATGTATAAATATATCACAACCGATAAAATAATATTTATAACCTCAAATATATCAGCACATTGTTTTAGAATGTTTGGTTGCCTTAAATACGAAGCGTACAACCTAGACATCATCATCGTCCACCATAACCTCTGTCGAGATACTTCTTCTAGATTAAATTTTGCTCTCTGATTTTACAGTTCGTTTTCTCTGAAATTCAGTACTTAGAGCGCTGAATTTCAGATCGCTGTGAGGCGGCTTCTAATTCAGAACAGGCAGTACTGAATTTTGTTGCATTGCCATTTCAGTACGAAGTAGTACTGAATTTCAGATTTTCTTTTTGTAGTGTAGAATTATATGCACCCAGCCTCGAATTAGAATTATATTGTTCTCTGTCTCGAGTTGGAATTGTATCGCACTATGTCTCGAGTTAGAATCATATTGCACTCAAATTTGAATTTGACTTATATTGGAGACAAAACTGAGCTAGGGCTTGAGTTACCATTTTACGGATAGGAGGCATGGATGTAAATGTACATAAGTGCTTATAATAGAAAAAAATTAATCTAAATCTTAATCTTTTTGAATGTGTTTCGTTTTTTTAATGTCTAATAATCAATAAAAACTCAGTATTAGGCAACGTTATTCAAAGCACTGAGTTGTAAAATACCTCGAAAGGGACAATTTACGATATTTAAATTATGAAACTCACCATTAATACTTTTAGATTTTTTAACGTTTATGATAAATTTTCATTGTAACAAATAAAATTAAATAAAATGGTATTATTTCTTTTTGGCGTTGCTAATAGTCAACTATATGAGCAGTAAGTTCTTAATAAGTTTCTTAGTAAGACTGCGAAACCCGAAAATGAAAAGTTTAAAACCAACGGGTATCGATTCCTATAGCGATACTACGATTCTTTTCTAAAATAATCGATTCTTAGGTATTGATACTACGATTCTTTTCTAAAATAATCTATTCTTAAGTATCGATACTTTCCTAGATTCGATACTTGGGCATCATTCGCTGCGGCACAGTAGTTACCAGCGACTCATAAAATTCGGGTATGCTGTGCGGTATGAGTTACCAGTGACTCATACTTTCAATTTCATTGTATGTCCCGGAAATTTATTAAACATTGAAGAAATGGCTCTACAGCGCTTCGATCGATTGCTCATCAATATGTGTTCTTAAGGAGGTTCGATATTAAAGTCAAAATGATAAGATGTTTCTGGAAATTTAATATGTCATTCTTCTATTAAGTTTACGACCTCTTCTAGGAGTTGTGAGACCATGAAGTTGGTCAGGAGGCTTAAGCTTAAGTGAGGTAGGCCTTATGGAGTGAATGACAGTCTGCATGATAATCAAGGATCCAGCTGGGTAGGCGGGAAGACAACCGTACGCCTGGTTGTAGACCTCGAGTGAATGAGGGAAGTTTCCCTATAAACGGGCTTTCCATGAAAGGTGTACGAATGTGGTGCAAATGAAGGGTGAAGGAGTCTAGCCAAAACGGGTATTGCTGGATCTTCGGACATTTCACCTGCCCGTCCTTGATGGAAGGGCGAGGGTAACGACTTGCTTTAGCGACAAAGGAACAACTCGCCAGTGTGGTGTGGTACACCGCAATGGGTAAATTATCACCCAATCCAAGGTGTGAAATATCCTGCCCAGGGATGCATGGCACAGGGGGAGCTGTGTCGCTAACGGTTCCTTCGGGATACCGGGATGAATCCCGTCGTATTATAAGCCTTATCCGGCAGAGCAACTCCTGACGGGCGGACCGTGTATTTCCGAACTACTCGGAGAAAACCCTCCAGGGAATCCGATAACGGAGGTAGCTGGAGAGAAACCCCAGGGAGAGACGAGCTTGAACCGACATGTGAGCGGGGCTCAAAGGAGGAAACTCCTGAAGTAACGGGTGATAGAGGACGGCCGACGTAAACAGGCGGCAGGGGAAGAGGGAAAAGAAGAGGGCCAACGCACTCGCTCAACCTTCAACTCCTGTCCCTGGAACCTCGGGGGGCAAGAGGATGGCATCTTCTAGCCTGGAGGCGCCGGAGCAGGCTTTGAGACTGCTTAAGCGTCCAACGGGTAGTGGAAGCTTCGCGTCGGCGGCGGCATCAAACCTGCCGAGGGTCATCCTCACTTGTGGGGAGTACCTTGGAAGGAAGATGCCTGCTGACGTTATAGGAAAGTTCAAGGAGGCAGTTATCAACCAAGACTTGAAGATGGAAGAGGGGGACTTTGTACCCCGATTCAAGGAAACTTTCCCCAGAAAAGGCACCCTTGTCTTCGTTTGCGAGGGCAACGAAACAGTGACCTGGATATAAGGGAAGGCAGAGAAACTGGACGTAGGGGACCCGAACCTGAAGGCCAGAGTGGTAAGGGCGGAGGAGCTGAGGATCACCAAGGTGATGACTCGATTCCCCGATGGGGTTAAAACTGCACCGGACTTTCTGAAGCTGGTCCGGCGGTAGAATGGGAAAGTGGAAACGTCCAGGTGGGCAGTCCTGAAGCAGACGCCAGAAGGATATCTGATTCTGGACCTAGATGAACCATCGGCCGCTACACTGAATAGTCGGAGTTACAGACGCACGGTAGGCGTCGGTTCAGTGACCTACAAGCCACTGAACCGCGAGAGTACCGCCGAGGAGAAAGTGACGACCTCTCAAGAGGAAGCGCAGCCTCAGGTGGTAGAGCAATAAATGGCGGCCACTAAGATACGTTTCTCTCAGATTAACTTGCACCATAGCAAAAGCGCCTCTGCAATTTTAGCAAGTAGCATGGCAAAGGTGCATGCAAACACAAGCGGAGAACTGTTTGTAGGAACAAATGATGGAAATGCACGCGCGTGTATCTGCATCAAGGGTATTAACGTTAAGGGTATAAAAGTTACAGGAACTAAACTCTAGGAATTGCACGGCCGTCAGAGTGGATATCAAGGACGAGGAAGGTCGAGGGAGAACATTCGTGATTATATCAGCATACCTTCCTCGATATAAGGAAATATCAACAACAGGTATGAGGAAAGTAATAGAATACTGCAGAGATTAAAAACTCGACTTGATCATCGGCTGCGACGCCAATGCTCACCATGGAATATGGGGCAGTACAGATATCAACGAGAGGGGTGAAACTCTGCTGGAATATATTACTAGTACACAAATGGACATAATGAATCAGGGTGATGAGCCGACTTTTGTTACCAGTAACAGAAGAGAGGTTCAAAACCTCACCCTGGCCAGTGTGAACATTAGAAACCATATACATAGATGGAGAGTGGAGGATGAACCTTCTATGTCAGATCATACGACCATTTCAGTCTGGATGAAGATCCAGAAAATATGGAGTGAGCTCAAGAGAAATCCCAAGGATTCAGCCTGGGAGAGCTATTAGGAAGAGCTAAACGAACGTTTAATATACCTTAAAGGAACTTATGGGACGGAATATGGACTGGAATGGACACTCGAACAGGTCCAAGCAGCCATTACCAGAGCATATGAGAACAACTGCCCGTTAAAGCCGAAGGGACAACCAAACGGTGCCCCCTAGTGGAATAAATAGCTAGAGGCGCTGAAAAGGAACGTATAAGGATATGCTAAATGACTTCAAAAGGGAACTAGATAAATCCAAAAGGGCGAAATGGCAGAATTTCTGTTCAAGTACAGAAGGCTTAACAGAAACGGCTAAACTAGCCAGACTTCTAACCAAGGATAATACTATTCGTTTACAAAGCCTTAAAGACAGGTCCGGATACTACACGGAAACAAAAGAGGAAACAATGAAACTACTTCTGAGAGCGAACTTCCCGGACTTTACTAAAAATGAGAACGGGGAGGGACAGATACCAGGGCGAACTAGGACACGAGGAAATGCGGATTGGTCGTTGGCGGCACATATCGTCACACCAGAAAGAGTCAAATGAACGATCAACACCTTCGAACGATACAAAATACCAGCACCAGATGGCATTTTCCCCAAACATTTGCAGGAAGGGTGGGATGCTGTACTGAGACTGATCACGGGAATATTTAGAGGGAGTATAGCCATTGGATTTATTCCGGGAAGCTGGAAACGTACACGGGTTTCGTTCATAGCGAAACTCGGAAAGAAGAGTTACACGTCTGCGATTTTAGACCTATTAGCCTTACCTCCTTCATGCTGAAAACGCTGGAGAGGCTGGTGGACAGGTACATAAGGGAAACGATCCTAGGAAGTTCACCATTACACCAGGAACAACATGCATATTCGGTGGGTAAATCCACGGAAACGGCTGTACACTCTGTTGTAGGATATATTGAAAAGGCAAAAAGTGCAAAGGAAATGGTACTTGGCGCCTTTGTGGACATAGAAGGAGCTTTTAACAGCACTACTAGGAAATCCATTGACACAGCCCTGGCGAAGCATGGTGTACCGCTGACCATTAGAAACTGGATAGCGGGAATGCTGAGCGGTAGGGACATTTATTGTGAATGGAAGGGGAAAACAGTAATGGGGAGGGTCAACGAGGAATGTCCGCAGGGGGGGGGGATCGGCTATGCGGACGACTTTGCCATACTCCTCAGTGGTAAGTATGAGGAAGTTTAACCGGATATCGTTCAAAGAGCACTGAGCAAGGTCAGGGAGTGGTGTCAGACGGTATCTCTGGGGGTAATTCGAGAAAAAACAGAGATTGTAGTATTCACCACTGAATATCAAACGAAAATCAAAAGAAAGGTTAACTTCTACGGGAAAGAAATACCGTATGCAGAAGGATTTAAATACGTAGGGGTATATCTAGATAATAAACTAACCTGGAAGCAGCATGTTAAACAGTAATGCGGAAAGGTACTAAACATACTTATGCAGTGTAGAACGGTTACTGGCACAGGATGGGGGCTAGAACCCCAGAAGGCCTTATGGATATATGAGGCGGTACTGAAACCGAAGCCCACATACGCTGCAGTAATATGGTGGAAAGCAATCGAAAATAAAATCACAGAGAGAAGCCTGGACTATGTACAGGCGGTCATATTGAGCGGAATTTTCGGGTTGCGAAGTACCCCCACAGCCGCTGTCAGGATGGTGCTGGGCATGGATGGCCTTGACCTGAATATTAAGGAGGCGGCCGCCAGATCGGCATATAGACTGATGTGCGGCGGTGGGTGGTCAGAGAAAGGAAACGGACATACTACAATCCGGAGAGAAATGTTGGGCGAATCAATCTTTGGAAAACCTCAGGATAGAATTAATAAAATCGTTTAATTCGGGTAACATTAGAAAACGAAAATACCGAATAGAGATGAGTGGAACAACCAAAACTTTGGGCATGGAGACATCTGGTTCACAGATGGATAAAAAACTGACAACGGTACGGGATTTGGAATCTGTGGTCCCAAGCGACGGGATACAGCCCACAGCCTGGGAAGACACAATACGGTACTACAAGCGGAACTAACAGCCATAGAGACCTGTGCGAGAAACTTGCTGCAAAAAGGGGTCGAAGGTAGAGACATCCAAATTTGCACCGACAACCAAGCAGCTATCTTAGCTCTGGGGAAACGTAGCACCACGTCAGTCTTGGTCAGAGACACGAAAAACACCCTAAACGAACTGGCCAGAGTAAATAGGGTCTGCATCACCTGTATTCCTGGACACTCGGGAATAAAAGGGAACGAAAGAGCAGATCAGCTTGCAGGGCAAGCAGCAAATAAAAGCGGACAGCCAGAAAGGGAGGTATGAGTACCATACCAGGAAGGCAGTGACGCGATCAGGAAAAAATTAGTAAAAGAAGGATGGAGTATATGGAAAATTTCATAGGATATAGATGGTCCAAATAACTACTGGGGGAACACATCACCGAGTGGGGAAAATAAACCATCAGACTGGATAAACGGAGAGCACGCATCGTACTGGGCCTGTTAACTAGACACTGCTACCTTCGGTGCTATTTATACAAAAGACAGGTAACAAGCAACCTGTGTAGATGGTGCAACAAAGAAGAGGAGACTCTCAGCCATTTCCTCTGCAAATGCCCCAACCTAGTCGGACATTGACAGAGGTGACTTGGGAACGGGATCTTGTAACCCGAGACTTTCAAGGAGGTAAACGCGAACAACCTACTAGCTTATTGCAAAGCTGAGGGTTTCGTGGAGCCTCCTTAGGTCCGACCCGGGGGGATACGGGTACAAAGGTGAAAACTAAGTGTCCTGAGGTACTAAGTACCCCGGCATCTTTTAATAATAATAATAATATGAAGTTTACGATAGTATGTGAAATTTGAAAGCAATAGCCATTATCGTGTTAAAGATAATCGAGTTGAAAGTGTGAGAACGGCTTCTTATGACAGCGGCTTGTAAGCTCACAATAAACTTAGGGTGCGATTGTTTAAAAATGATAAGAATGAAATGAAAAACTATGCAAAATTTAATATTGGGAAAATATTAAAGATCATGTACGTGAAATTCTAGAACAAATGAGAATACCGATTCCGAGGACTAATCGAAAACGTAAATTAAAACACTAGCTTGTAGGCTGTGCGAGGTGGTGTGCGGTAAGAGGGGAGCTGCTGTACGGTGCAGGGGAACTCTCCTTTCCTCGCCCCGCACGGGAAATCTATTATTAATGAGAGGATCTGGTTCTATATAAGGTGCAGATGACTGAACATTTTTCCATCACACATTCACCATTATCTACAAAACATGAGATACATTGTTTTAGAGAATAACAGAAATAAAGACAAGTTGCACAATAAAGAAATGCAATACAAAAAAAACATTTTTAAAATTGAATTAGATGATTTATTTTACAAACAAAATCAAAACAAAACCAAACTAAAAGATATCTCTAAAAATTAAAAAATTACCACAATAACTTATTTGAATCATGCGAAGAATTTTATTGTAATAAAATTACCTTCTATAAAAAAAGCTATCACAATTAAATACGATAAAAATTTAATAATTATTTGATCCAAAATTCAAAAACCTTTCAATATAATTATAATAAAATTAACAACTGTAACAACAAAATTATACCAAAAGACAATAATATTGTAATTCTTACCGACAAAATAATTCAAATTGAAGTTTCAACTACACTGAGTCTTGATGAAAATTCAATCATACCACTACACCCAAAACTAAAGATTTTATAAATATTTTTAAGAATATCGAAAGTACTGTATCCAATAAAGTCGATGAACAACAGGTCAATGAACTTAGAAATAAAGTTATTCATTTATTATTTCATGAAAGTACAAATAATAAAAAATACTATATAAAAATAGATCAAATCATAGAAAAAGACATAAAGATCACACATGATTATTTAAAAAAAATCAAGACATTCTTGTAACCAAAGCTGACAACGGGAATTCTGCGGTTATAATGTATAAAAATGAATATATTGATAAAATGAATCCTCCTTTAGAAAACCCAAACTATTACAAAAAAGTGGATACAAACCCACTGGATATGCTTAAAAAATTAACAAATAACTTTCTCAATAAAATGCTTCAAAAAGGTGATATAAATCAAGTACAATACGACAAGTTTTATAATTTAGATAACACCTGCTTACCGAAAGCCTATGGACTAATTAAAATACATAAAGAAAATTTTCCTCCGAGGGTTATATTATCGGTAAATGGTACTTTACAAATACTACCAGAAAGATTCAAAGAAATCATAATAGGTTCGATTAAAAAACATAATTCCTTTATTGGAAGATAGTTGGCATTTTAAAGAAGTTATTGACGGTTTAATCATTCCAAAAAACTACAAATTAATCTTATTATATGCAAAATCACTTTTCACGGATATATCACTCGAGTTAATCCGCACAGCGATAATAAACAGATGGACTGACATTGAACATAATACAGCCTTGGGGGCCTGCGGCGGCTCAGTCGGTAGAGTGTCGGATTCCCACGCCGGTGACCCGGGTTCGAATCCTAGTCTCTGCCGATTGATACAAGCACCTCTGTAAAAATTACATGTGCTTTGTTTACAAACACACCCGAGACCCCCGTCGTCGATTAGCACCACATGGAAGCACAAACATGGCGACGTTAAATAATAATAAAAAAAAAAAAAAAAAAATACAGCCTTAACCCAAAGTGATTTCTTACATGGGATAAACTTTATATATAAAAAATATCGGTTTTCAATTCAATAATCAATATTACAAACAAATCTTAGGAACTCCCATGGGCTCGAATATATCCCCAACTATAGCGGATATAGTATTAGATGATCTTGAAACTTGTTGCCTCAAAAAATTGAATTTTGTTCCCCCATTTTTTTATAGATTTGTAGATTACATATTCACTTGCATTCCGGATACTGAGATAGATAATACACTCACGAAATTTAATAGTTACAACTCAAATTTACAAGTCACCTTGGAAACTGAAAAGAACAATCAAATCCCATTCCTAGACATGCTAATTATTAACGAAAACAATAAAATCATTACTAATTGGTACCAAAAACCTCCTGGAACAAACAAGTACTTAAACTTTCAGTCACACAATCCGTTACCACAAAAAAGAGGCATCATTTACATGTTGGTAGTCAGAGGCACACTACTGTCCAATTCCAAATACCACACTAAAAATTTAAAAAATATCGAAGGATTATGAATAATAGACAAATGAGTAAAGAAATTAAAGTAGTCATCCCTTTTTTTAAAAGTTTCTCCAAGACTCTTAAAAAATTATTAATCAAATTTGATGTACACACAATATTTAAACCCGATAATAAACTAAAAAAGTTCATAAGACTGGGTAAAGATAAAATCGAAACTAAAAACAAAAGTAATTTAGTCTATAAAATCAAATGTCTGGATTGTCATGCAGTGTATATTGGTCAAACCAAAAGGATGCTGGACGTACATGTCACAGAACATTTCAAGGATATCGACAAACGAGATTAAACCAAATTAAATGTTCTATCAAAACATAGGATAAATGAAAACCATAATTTTGATTGGAACAATGACGAAATTCTAGATTTTGAACCTAATTTACAAAAGAGATTGTTATCAGAGATGTTTCATATATATCTGAATCCTAATAATATCAATAAAAGGGAAGATGAGAATAAACTAAAATATACAAATAAAAATTTCATTTCGTACATTAAAAAACTTTAAAAAATATTATAATAAAAATTTAAAAAAAAAATCATAATAAATGTTCATATATTTTTTACATTTTTGTTTATCATATGCATCAGTGTAAAGATTCTATAAAATATGTAATAATACAATAAAATATATAATTTCAATTACACATGTCTAGTAGACTTAAAGCGCTAGATTTATAAAGTGTACAATTCTTTCTACCATTTTTAGTTACGATATGCAATAGTGTAAAGATTAAAAAAGGCAATCCTTCGTATTATTTTTTGAACTGCACACTGTACTGCACATGTCTAATAGGCTTCAAAGCGCTAAATCTATATAGGTAACAATTCACTTTTCCATTTTAGTTACCATGTACAATATTGTACTGATTAAAAATTGCAATAATTCGTATTATTTCAACTTCACACGTTACTGCATATGTCTAGTAGGCTACAAAGCACTAGATCTATACAGTTTACAATTCATTTTCCATTTTAGTTACCATATGCAATATTGTAAATATTAAAAATTGCAATAATTCGTATTATTTCAATTTCACACGTTACTGCACATATCAAGTAGGCTTCAAAGCGCTAGATAATAATAACTACCTTCAGCACTAATCAGCAGCTCAACTGAATTCGAAATAGTAGTTTACAATACTATAAAATATGTCATAATACAATAAAATATGTAATTTTAAATACACGTGTCTAGTAGGCTTCAAAGCACTAGATCTATATAGTGTCCAATTCATGTTTCCATTTTTTGTTACTTTATGCAATATTGTAAAGATTAAAAATTGCTGTAATTCATATTATTTCAACGATACACGTTACTGCACATATCTAGTAGACTTTAAAGCGCTAGATCAACACTAATCAACAGCTCAGCTGAATTCAGGATATTAGTTAAAATACTATAAAATATGTCCAAAACAAATTTAAAATACTATAAAATATGTCCAAAATACAATAAAACATGTCTAGTAAACTTCAAAGCGCTACATCTCTAGAGTGTTAAAATTCATTTTAGTTACTATATGCATCGGTGTAAAGATGAAGAACATAATACAAATTAATTGCAAGAAGTAATAATAATTACCGTCAACACTAATCTGCAGCTCAGCTGAATTAAGGATACCAGTTTAAAATACTATAAAAAAATAAGTTTATAATAGTATAAACTATGTCAAAATAAGTTTAAAATACTATAAAAGATATCAATAATAAGTTTTATACATTATTTTATATTTTATACCCCTCTTTTTTACTTACTATAAGCATTAATGTAAAACCCTTTTTGAAATTTTCATATATATTTTTTTTGTAATTTTAGATACTATATACATCAGTGTAAAACCCCTTTTTCAAATTTTCCTTTTAAAGAATTGATTGGATTTTTATTTTTAAATAATTATAAATATTAAGGCACATTATTTTAGGTGTTTGAATGAAACATAGCAACAGCAATATAAACTTATCGATGTCTTGATACTAAACACGTGCTCCGTACCCGAGGCGAACCCTAACTTTTCACTAATATAAAATCCCGAGTTTGTACTATGATTCCAAGAGCAAAACAAAGGGGGTCTTTAAACGAACGGTTTCTCGTCCCCACCTTGTGTACACACATACTCACACACACAAATTTCGTCACATCAATCCAAATTTTCTTCTTATTTACAAATATTAGCTTCTTTCTTAACTGAGCTCTGCCATTCTGTATTTGTAACTGTACCAAGAGAGATTTCAGTGACCGTCTGCAAGTTAACGTCGAAAACCTTTAGAAAACAATATCTTAGTAGATTCCCAAGCCATATTCCTTAAAATCCGTATACTTAATAGTTTTTAATAACACCCTATTTTCCTACTTATACTCAAATTAACAGTAACGACGTAATCAAATATAGAGTTAAACTAACATCATTTATCAGCATCTAATAGCACGTTCTTAAGCAATAGTGAATAAGTGTAATATAAAAGTATACTATTCTATAAAGTGTTAGTGCCTGATTGTGAGTGGGAAAAAATCAACCTGATCGTTCACCGACACTCGATGACTGAATACGTCCAATGGAATTTTCAACCGCGTTGTGTGGAATACAGCGAGCAGTCTAGATAACTTACCTAATTTAAGCTTATTATAGAATTAATTCTTCTTTGACCTGAAGAAGGGTGTAAGAGACACCCGAAACGTTGTCAACATATTCCTATAAGTGACGTTCCACGTCAACCGGAACACCGCCCTGTCCAAAATTCCTTTCGAACTAAAAATTTTTAAAAATATGGAAAATTTAGTACTTTTTATCTACTTTTGAATAGCGTGTCGCTATTTTTAAAATTTCGTTTTCAGACGGAGCTGCACGTTCCCTAACCTTAAAGAAATACTACTTTACGCAATGATCAAGCTGTTAGAAATCACAGAGGTTCCGAAAAATTCCAAGCAACGAGTATTTTTATGTATTTTGAGCTGCTGAATACGAATGCGACCCTCTTTTTTACCGATACCTCAAGCGTTCGTTCCTAACCCTAAAAAAGACCACAAAATTGCTGTTTCACGCGGCTGAGAGGTTGGTCCTGTGATCTACGTGAGGAAAATTATTGACAGAGCGTATTTTTATGTATCTTGAGCTGCTGAACACGAATCCGACCCTCTTTATTACCGATACCTTAAGCGTTTATCCTTAACCTCAAAAAACACCCCAAAATTGCCGTTTCACGCGGTTGAGAGGTAGGTCCTGTGATCTACGTGAGACAAATTATTGACAGAGCGTATTTTTATGTATTTTGAGCTGCTGAACACGAACCCGACCCTCTTTTTTACCGATACCTCAAGCGTTCGTCCCTAACCTCAAAAAACACCTCAAAATTGCTGTTTCACACGGTTGAGAGGTAGGCCCTGTGATCTACGTGAGGAAAATTATTGACAGAGCGTATTTTTATGTATCTTGAGCTGCTGAACACGAATCCCACCCTCTTTTTTACCGATAGCTTAAGCGTTTATCCCTAACCATACTTTCCCTAAAAAAGTATAAACGCTTATCATAATTCACAGTTTATTGTCATATGTCAACTTTGTTACGCAAAACTGTCAGTACAATTGCTCTCAGCTATAAAAATCATATTTATTATAATTAACAGATTATCGACAACTGTCAACTTGATTGCCTGATGACACATAACATTTTTCGAACGTTTTAAAAACGTTGGAGTTGAAACCTTCAAACGCTGAAAATTAAAGTTTTAAACACGTCTGAAAAACGTTGGTAAAACGTCTCAATATCCGCAGATTCGGTGCACATAAACCGTTGTAAAACCGTTTATGAAAGATTTCTAAACAGGTTTGAAAATGGTTTGACAAAATACTAGCATACAATATATCCAAAAAAATCTTTTAAGTAGAATGTGATGCTACAAATATTACCAATTTTGGAAGTACCACCTGGATGATACTTCCAAATTTGGTAATATTTGTATCATCAAATTCTATTTAAACCAATTTTTTCGATATATACTATACTAGTTTTTTTCAAACTATTTTCAAACCATTTTCAAACCTTTTCAGACAGACTCAATAGTGTTGTTCGCGTGCTGGGAGTTTTGCAAAAGTCGGTTTAGCGGGGATCTAGATTTTTTTCGAAACAATAGTCGAACAAAGTCTGTGATTTAATCATGGACAATCTTCTCCATGACCTTAGATAGAAAGCTCAGAAGGGCAATAGGACGGATGTCCAAACAGATGATGCTATAGCTTTCGTTTTAAGGGGGGAGTCTGCTTTTCCGGCTTCAACAAATCGATTTTTTTTGTCTTAAATCTATTTCAAAACTATTCAAGAATATGACTTCAAAATTTCAGAGGCTAATTCGACATATTTCCGAAGCTAGAGCAGTTTTAGTGGCCGAGCATCGAGCAGGTGCGAATGCTCGGGCAGACCCGAGCGCGCGCGCTCCGCCCCTCGATGTATTCTATTATTCGACTATACTCGTATATACCTGAAAAGGTCCAACCATCCTTTGAAACATTATTTGAAGTTTCTAGAAGGTTTGTGTTGAGTAGTAGTAGGGATAACGGTATACAATATAACAGTATACTATAGCTCTCGGCATCGGCTTCTACACTGCTGTTTGTAGCGTCAGCTTTCAGTTCCACTTTTGATTTTGCCAAGTACACATCGAAATGTCAAGCTACCCGAAAGGTGATAGATCCAAAAGACAGCGTGCTGCGGAACCGCGAAAGCGGAAATTTCACGGCAATCGTTTTACAAGTGTTTCATCGGACGATGGAGACTTACACACGAGCCGCAGTGAGCAGAAGTTAACGACAGCAAGCAGTAATGATGTCATTATTCATTCTGCGCACTGCTACCGCATTATTGAATTTATATCTGTGTTTCTCGCCATTTCGGAAATCGTAATTTGGACACGTGCAAAAGCGTATGGGTACTCGTTTACGTAATAAAAGAAAAACCGAGAAACTCGGAGAAAAGATGCGGCTAACGGAGAGTGTAATCAAGAAATTGACGATATATTACGGTCTGGCAATTCGTCGAAATATTGATTCAATGAAAGGTATGAAGACAGCTATTATAGCAACATTAGACCACTACTGTTCCACGGATGAAAATCGTCGGCATGAAAATTGTCCAGAAGGCGCCGAGAGTTGGCGCAAGGCTCAAGCGGCGAATAATCTTGCATCTTACAAACATCCGGCGAGATTAATCGATGAAACCGTGGAGAAGCACATTCGTCCAATTTATGAAGAGCTTTCTAATGACGATTTAATGAGGCGGTGCTTAGGCGACCACACTCAAAATTCCAACAAATCGTTCAATTCGATTGTGTGACGCCTAAATCCGAAACATTTAATTTCCGGCTATAAAATCGTCGAAATTGCAACATATATGGCTGCAGGCATTTTTAACGAGGGCTACTCTGTTGTACTTTCCACCATGCAGCTCCTCAATATCATCATCGGGCAGCAGTGTAAAAATTTTGCTGACGCCGTCGATGCTGAGCGCATAACGCGGGAGAACCAGCGCGCATCATTTTCTAGCAAGAAGGCTCGTACAGCCCGAAGATTGGAAACCCTCAGCCAAAACGAGTTTTTTGAAGAAGAGTAAGGACTAATGTATGGCCCAGGGATAGCTAATTAATCTCTATTTACTGTAAGTACCCAAAAACTTATATTTTTTTTAACTGAAAACTTTAAAGCGCGTTTTCTCGAGTTTTCATTTTTACGATTTTTAGAAAACGGCGCCGGTGATAGCAAAAAGAATATACGTCCGATCGAAAAAAATCAATGTGATCTAGCTTCAGTAATAAATTATCTTCTATTTTAACTAAAAAAGTTTGACAAAAGTATTATTTAAACTACTTTTTTTGGAACTTAAAGTGAATTCTTTTTTTCAAAAAAGTGAATTTTTTTCAACTTTGGAAAAAATTTGGAATTTAACAACTTCTTCGGTATTATTTGAGTTCATATAAAAAAGAAACTTATAAAAAGTAAAAAAATTTTGTCTCGACTGTTTCAGACGCACCGCACGACCTCCATCACCGGCACCGATTAGAAAGTGCAGACTCCAGGCGTTCCGGCAAAATGGTCATAACTTGAAGAAATTTTAATATTTTTTAATAACAAAAATTGTTTTTTAAAGCTAAAATATAGTACATTAGTTCTCAAAATTTCGTTTACCGCAATCATTTCCTTTCCTTTCAATAAAATCGCTGAAAAAACGCTTTTTTTCTGGACCTAAAGCAGAGTACTCCCTTAAGAGGCACCAAATCAGCCCTCTTCTAGGTCCCAGGAAAGACACCACTACTCAAAGAGGAGTTGAAGAGACTTCGCGATGACACTTTGCGGTATTCCATCCACTCCTCTCGCCTGCGACGTGAAATGGGCGATGGCCAGAACTATGTTTGAGATACTGACTTCACTAAAAGTGAAGCCATCATCACTGACCTTCGATAAGATGTCGTCCAGATCAGTCACTTGCTCCGTGACAGAGATGGATACCCCAGCGAAGTGAGCATTTAGATAATTCGGAGGAAAATCATGTAGCTCCTCACGATCCTTAGGCAGGAGTCCGAGTCTCCGAAGTTCATTCCAAATATTTTTATTACAATCCAAAGCCTCAAAAATCCTATTATGTCCTAAAAGGAGGGATAAAAGCTCCCCCTATTTGATAGATTTGAAGTCTCTGTATTTGAAGCTCTTAAGAACGGGGGGTTTAGATGACAGGAATACCACTTCAACGTCAATGGTATTGTGCTTGTTAGAAAAGTTTGTCATCACGTTGTTCACATTCAGCACTACATCATTGTCGTCAGTAAAAATCACATCAATCCATGTGTGACAATCCGCGACGTCGAGAGTCGCGCCATGTTCCACTAATTTTAGACTTATCTCACAGGCTAGTTCTTTCACAAATGACGAATCTTTTGAAGACGATAGCATGCTTGCATTCAGATCGCCTATTATTATCCTATGGTCAAATCCTATCGAGTAAGTTGTTAAGTTCTCAACAATGTCAGAATTAGTGGTAAACGGGATCCCCGATGCCTGTAGATGAGCATAAGACAGTTGCTTTAAATATATCATGTATATACAAAACTACACCTCCCCCTATTGTATTTCTGTCTTGTCTGACCGTGGAATAACCCTTGATATGAACGTAAACGTCATCAACTTCAGTCCCGAACCACGACTCAGCCAGGCTGAAAAGGTGATAGAAGGGACTCGCAGCTTTAAAAAACTGTCGAAAGATTCGCATATGCTTCTTTAGCCAGGCCGCATTTAAAAAACCTGCCCTCAGTCCCTCGTTCTCCGCCTCTCTCGTATTATCTCTACCTAGTCACACGTAACTAGTGGGAGTAGGGATCGGAGGCCCGGCTGCAAGTACGACAGCTATCAGTATTTCCGTAACATTATTATTACACAGTGCTTCTGTAACATTATTATTATTAATATTATAACTGTTTTTGTTTGTCTTTAATATATTTGTACCATCTCTGCTATCGTAGGACGCAATTATCGCATGCAGATCGGCTGCTGAGGTAACAACATGGGAAAGCTCACCGTCCTGCCTCTATGCCAAACATATTTAAAACCTAATCCTCGAGCTAGTTCTGTAAGACTAGTAAATTGTAAAAAAGATTATTTGCTAAGACGTTCATTCTGATCGAGAGACGTTACGCACGGTGGTCCTCGGCAAAATTCAACCGAAACGTGTTTGCACTTTGAATTTTCCTTTCGCATATGATTTGCGGCCCTTTCAGGACCACATTTCAATAGAAACTAAAATCGAGGAATGAGCACTTTTTTATTAATTCAATTTTGAAAAATTTTTATAGGTAGTCAATGACGAAAATTTTTTTTCATGGGTAATCTAGAAAATTTATTTTTATTATAGTGTTTATCAATTGAATTATACATTAATTATATATTTACAGTACACTTTCTCGTAAATATGTACAGAAGTATATGTTACATTATAAATATAAATTTAAAATAATGTTTTTTTTCTGTTGAAAATATTATCGTGGTAAAAGTTAATATAAATCATATACTTTCAAAGTATTTTAAAACATGAATTGAAACTGAATACTACTGGGCACTAATACCTTCTATAAATACCTTGTAAGGATGAAAATGTGTATAGTAATATACCTTCAGTCAAGATCAAAACCATTTGTAAACAAAGCGTATATGTGTCGCGTATATTCGTGAGTGTGTTGTCGAGCATGTGTTTGTATATCTGAAAATTCCAACGATGTTAGTGTACAATAATTCAGTCAGTCCTTTTGTAGCAGTCTATTTAACACCATGCCACCGATTATTATAAAAAATCACGCGCGTACTCATGAGGAAAATCGCTCTGTTATTTGCTTACTTTGTTGGGGTAAAAGTAAACGGATTATTGACATAACATCAGCTTTGAGAGATAAAATATGTAAACTGTTTCAAAGTTATGACGAAAAAAATGAGTGCCTTCCAAAAGTAGTGTATGCATCTTGCAAGTCCAATTTATACCGTAAAAATCTCGATGAAAAAAAGATCTCGCCAATAGATTTTTCGCAATATAGGTTGAAGAAAGATACAAGATCAAATGCAAGTGCAAAATGTAATTGTTTTTTTTGTGAACGAGTAAGAAAGAATGGCAAGGACAAAGTTATTTCCAATAATGTTTTTGGAACTCAACGTAAGTCTCAGCTGAATGAAGAAAAAAAAAGAAAACCTCCAGTTATGAAATGCTGCTCAAAATGTTTTTCTAAAATACATGCAGGTAAAAGTCATATTTGTAGAAAAGCTACTGTAGTACGCAAAATTTCAAGCTGTGTTACTTCACTAGATTTGAAATCTAAAGAACGGATAGCTTCCAATTTGTTAAAAAAGGTTCTTGCGATCCAACCGTAACCTGGGTTGTTTGAAATATGTGGATGTATTTGAAAAGTTCAAAACCGTTGTTGACTCTTGCTTTACTGTTTCTTTAAATCCGAAATTTGTTGAATATATAGATGCGTTCAAAGATGCGTATCTATCTTTAGGTATATCTGTAACACCGAAAGTCAACGCAGTTTTTTTTCATGTAAAAGAATTTTGTGTTGAACATAATCTCGGTCTCGGCTTTTAAAGTGAGCAAGCTATGGAAGCAGTGCATTATGATTTTTCCAAAACATGGGTTAAGTATAAAGTATCAAATAAACATCCAGATTATGCAAATAAATTATTAAGAGCAGTATGCGAATATAATTCACAACACATTTGAAATGTTCTTATACTTATTAATCTTATTATGCTTTCATTGCAGCATAAATTGTGATTATTTCTGTATATATTTGCGAGAAAGTGTACTGTACATATGTAATTAATGTATAATTCAATTGTTAAACACTATAATAAAAATAAATTTTCTAGATTATCCGTGAAAAAAAATTTTCGTCATTGACTACCCATACAAAATTTTCAAAATTGAATTTTAAAAAAGTGCTCATTCCTCGATTTTAGTTTCTATTGAAATGTGGTCCTGAAAGGGCCTCAAATTATATGCAAAAGGAAAATCCAAAGTGCAAACACGTTTCGGTTGAATTTTGCCGAGGACCACCGTGTACGTTAATGTTTTGCGTATTGAGTGCAGTAAATCTACTCTTTGCACGCATTATTTGGGTGACTCATGACGAGAGAGGCAGACAACCCATGACGAACAGCGGCCCGCTGAGACATGTCCCGAAAAACCAGCATGAGTTGGTCTATCTAATCGGAGCAGGCGTGTTGTTAAGATATCATCCCTCTGAATGGATGGCAAAACCGTGGTAAGGATCGCATGGACAACGTTCTTCTTTTGTTCAACCGTACCTTCAAAAATATTAGAGATAATAATTTCTCCTGGAACCTCACCACCATCTATACCATTCGTCGGAGAACAATATCTACGCCGATCAGGCAGACAGTCATTCCTAGGACCTCAGTGTTTTTTCTGCGAAAACTATATAGGCTGTTATTGTTAGCGTCATTATTGAGTTTTTGGTACTATTTGCAGAGTTATTCCTATTCCTATTATTATTATTATTATTATTATAATAAATATTATTATTAATCGGACCAGAAGCTCGCTCGACCTTATCTAAGTCTTTAAGTGACACTAGTATATGAGAGTTATCAATGTTGTTGTCACTATGGCTACCCTTATCGCCCTAACGCTCAGCACTCTCGACCCTCGACTATATTTTGGCCAGTAAGATATTAATTTGGTCTTTAAGAATTGTAGTTTTATGCAACAGCAGCTAACGATCATTGTGCAGCTTATCCAGCTTAGAAGACTGCTCAACGATTTTCTCCTCAAATGAAGAAACTTTACTAATCAGTCCATCTATTGCTGGTACGGGTGTTGATGCTTTACAGGTAGCATCAAGTTTACTCTCAACATAAGATCGCAGATCATCTGCTGCTGCTGTAAGTATATCGAATTGATTGCTAAAAAGATCAAACATCGATGAGGGCAACGTACAATAACAAATAGCGCTTAAATCTACAGAAGAGTCATTCGCAGCATATTTTATATCTATGGTGGTCTTGGCAGTTGCGTTGGATGAAGTTGATTACTGAAGTTATTTATCCGTTTGTTCATTATTGCTTTTGAGGACCTCATTAATAGTGGTGTCAATGAAGGTTAGATTTGGGCTCTTATCAGTTTTATCAGACTTGTTAGATTTGTTTAAGTCTTTACTCTCACTGTTGCTTAGTGTATATGATTTACAATTCTTACATATATACCTACTTCCTCCTGCTAGCGTCCAGCCATGCCACTTATCGTGATATCGTAATATGCACTCTTTACACGTACGCATAATAGAATTGAAATGTTCTTATACTTATTAATCTTATTCGACCGTATAATAAATAGTATTCGACCGTAAAATTCCATTACATTTCAAGTACGAAATTGGAGCCATAATGCAAGAAATGTGTGATTTAGTATAAGTATAGTCAGACAAGGCCTCAAATACAGTAGAGTAAATCTATGTTAGGTAAAAAAATGTCAGACCTTTAGATTATTTAAAGTAACTCGTAAACTATTTGATACGGAGCTAAGAAGTAAATGTAGTACTTGCGTAATGATGCTAGCGGAGATGCATATTCGAGAAAATTATTAAAAAGTCGATCACAGGCCTAGATATTCCTATTAAATTATTTTAAAAAATTCGCGCACATGAGCAAAAGAAAATGGTGCAGCCATCTGTTGCGTAAGAGAAGATCTAGTTGTTGAATTTACCGATCGATCAGAGGTAAAAAGTGCCGCATAAGGTGATGGTGCTGCGCTCTGGTCGTGAACGTCGGACAAATCGGTCGTGCGGCGTTGCCACATCAGCCAGAAACGCCTGGTGGACGAGGAGAAAATTTTTATGCGGCGACGTTGCGGAGACCGAAATCGGAGTGAGAGAGAAAGATAGATACTCTAACCTCGAAACTTTAAACGCGTCTTCTTCTCTAATTCTCCCGTTCCTTCGCCGGTAAGCCTTTGAGGGTGACTCATACATCAAAACCACTGTCGCTATATCTCTTTGATTATGATGATAAAGAGATTACTGAAGAGATGTCTGTGATGGATGGTAAACGACGCGCTATGACTCCTCGTGCAAGATGATGTTTGATGGTTACGTTGACACAGCTAGACGCATAATTTCCCTCCAGGCTCATAAAAATCACAAAAATGTGTGGTCTTTTAACGTGAGCGTGAGAGCCGTTTTGGAGGGTCCGATCCGCTAGAAATAATCACTCAGAGTGAAAAAACTGTCAGAAAACGTATATATATATATATATATATATATATATATATATATATATATATATATATATATATATATATATATATATATATATATATATATATATACGAGAGGTGTCGTCGTACTCAACATACCGGTTAGAGGGCGGGGAAGCCAGCTAATCAATTAATAATTATGCTAACCCGTGCGCTCCACGCTCGCTTCGAGTTCCTTCCGTAATTAACGATTTTCTGTCAGCAACAATTATCCCCCTGGTACAAAATCTGTTTAATTTTGTACCTTTCTCGAGTTAGACAATCGTATCAATTTATGCACTGGTCTAACATACTGGCCACTAATCGTCCTAATTTTAGCCACTCATACTATTTGATCTGCAACCTTAAAAACATTTTCGATAACGCCTTTTTCCACGTATTACAAATAGGCAAATATTCGCGTAGCCAACGCTTCTAAAACGCATCTGCAAATGCTTGAGCGATTCGCCATTTTTTTCGTAGACTCACAACTGGTGCGTCATAATTTCCTAAGTTAATTTCACCAGAAGAACATCTTTTAAGAACCTAATTATGTGGCAAAGCTTCATTATCTCTCGGATCTGCTGAAACTTGAGTCAATGACCGTGAATTTATAGAATGCTCGATTTCAGTCAACAGTGTATATACTGATACGAACACAATACGACTTCTTCGCTCGTCGTCTGCTCATTTGGTACCGCTTTCAATGCTATTTTTACTGATATGATTAGCCGCTCTTACGCACCTCCCTTATGCGGAGCATCCGGCGGGTTAAATAGCCTTCTCATACCACTCTTTAACGTACCCACGCTGCTCGCTCATTTCCATTTTACTAATTTAATCTTTTAACTCTTTATATGTACCGCGAAAATTAGTACCATTATCGCTATAAACAACGAGAGGACAATCCCTTCCAGCTGCTAATCGTTGTAAAGCCATGATAGTTGAACTCGCGGTCAATGAATGCGATAACTCTAAATGTACAGCCCTTGTAGTTAAACACATAAACAGCACTATATGATCAATTTTTACAAATATAGGCCCAAAATAATCAAGTCTACAATGACTAAACGGCCTTAATTTATACGCTAAACGGCCGGCGAGCAATAACGCCGTCATCGGGATTTGCGGCTTGCCTCTTTGTTTTTTACAAGTAATATATTTACTAATAATCGATCGTAAAGCTTGTCACTGCCCTATAATATAAAATTTCTGCTATAATTCATTTAATACAGTAATTAGGTGTTCACTAGCTAAAATAATTCGTGGATTATTAAAAAATTCGTCGCCCAATCTCATTACGCGACCGTCAGCCCTTAAAAGCTTTTGTGTATATGAAAATGGTTTTACATTCGCGACTTTACTATTCTTTTTTACCGATTTTCCATTTTTTATTGTAAAGATTTCTTTCGAAAAACAATCTATTTGTATTTCGTGAAACCAAAAATTTTCTAAAGAATCACGTTGGAATTTGCCCTTATCGTTTTATACATCGATCAGCAATCTTTCGTACGCGTCGCGCAACAGGTGTGACGTGTATTTCACGTCCCAATGTTATTAAAACACGGGCAGTCAATCGCGACCAAGTCACCCGTCACCAGAGCCGAGCATTTTATATTAAATAAGCAGTTCATATTGCCCGCGCTTCGTGGGCAGGGCGGCATTCGCGGAGCGGACCAATGGTAATTAGCGACTCAAATCGCCGCAGGCTTAGCCTTGATTTTCGCATTTAGGGAAAATCAAGGGCAATTACCGTGAAGAAAGAGGCGGAAGCAACAAGTGTGTGGGCTGAAGGTGGTCGAGAAGAAGAGCGAAAATTTTGGAAGAGATTTCCGCCCTCTCCGATTTTGAGCATTGCCTGCCCGCCCGTTAGAAAATACGGACGTACGTTGCGAAGATTGCTTGCCCGTCCGTTAGAGAGTATATACGCACGTAGAGAACACCTTTGACTATTGAAAATCGGCAGACATTTTCAGCGAGAGTATTATCCGAGGGACCCATAGCGACCAGAGTGTAAGGAGCACCGTTAGGCGTCCAGGATTAGCGAAGGTGAGTGGACTATAATTGTCGAGCTTCCTTCGGCACTTGTAGGTAAAACTAGTTGAACAAATATCGCACATTGCCGCCATGTGCTCGAGGTTAGTGAAATAAACTCGTGGTATTGTGACATCGTTGTATAGGATTAGTGCGCGTCGGATCAGCTGTAAAATTACGAATATTAGTATGGGGGAAATTACGCGATTCAGGAAAACTCGGGAAACGTGGTGATTTGGTCGTCGCGGGAGACGCGTGCGAGGGCTAGTTTAGCTATATTTGTATAGCGACCGGTTATAGTGTGAAAATCTTGTAAATTTGGCGACCGTACGTATTGTAACTGTAATAAAGCTTAGGTACTTAAAGAGTGAGATTTTTGTGTATTTATTATATAATTAGTGATTCCTATATCCTATATCCTATTCCTATTCCTATAGCCGCGCTTTACCTGCCGCCCATTGATATAGATAAATTCGGTAAAGTGCCGAGCAAAAGTTTAATAAATAACCAGAGTAACGAAACCCCACGTTACACTGGTAACAGTTCAGTCCAACCAAACATTTTCGCAGTAATCGAAACATCCAGCTTCGCTGACACTGCTACATATACAAATGATTTTCGCATTTCAATCTCGTAAATGTTTTTCTTTCGCGTTTCATTTACTTCTTTTTGCACCGACCATTTCGCTTCTGGCTCCTGTAGAAAGTTGGGTCCAACGAACCAAGGATTATTTTCATCCACGATTTCATTATTCCATCGCGTCGCGAGATCAGCGGAATTTAATTTAGTCGCTACCCATCGACACTCCGAACGGGTATTAAGTTCGCCTATTTACCCTAATCTGTATGCTACAAACATTTGTCGCGTTCTCGACTCCCATTGAACTAAGCGAATCTGACCTCAAAAAAGTCGATATATTTTAATTGGAAGTTCTTGATCGACCGTTGTAATTATTATCGCGGCCAACAAAGGTCTTGTAACTCAAGCCAAGGTATCGATAACAGATTTATTGGTGCTACACATAATTTTGCCATAATTAAAATTATGCGCGCTTGTGCGTCTTCAAAACTAAATCGCACATATATTTCGGCAGAGTATGCTTTCACACTTGCATACGAAAATGCGTGCAGTTGTGCGCATACATAATGTGTATTTGACAATGTTATGCGTCTCAGTACGACATGTCGCTATCTCTCGGAGAGCCCTCATCCACACCGTCCACCTGCGTATTCCTTGTCTCTTATTTGATCATCTCACCGAACTTCCATACGCTAGATCGCCTGCATTAAAATATTTAGATTTCAATGTAAAAGGTGAAAGCAAACCGAAAGGATCATAAACGGACATAATTACTCTTAAAAACTCACGCTTTGTAGGTTTTCTGATTCAGTCGATTAAATTTTTTGGCATTCGATTTATGCCCACATTAAATCCTATGGTATTGGTTTCCATGTCCCAAAACATGCCTAACACGCGCTCTCACCCTCGGTTACAAAGTTACGTCCTAGCCGTGCTTGTCCTGGGCGCAGTCTCTTGTACCGCGGCATGTGTTCTCGCATCATTGCTGGCCCAGCTATGTATCGTAAAATACGCCTTTGAATTTATTTCAATAACGTCGCTTACGAGTTTTGCGGCTTCGTCAATTGTTTACAGCTAGAGAGAAAATCATCGGCGTAACTATCGCTCTTTATGCTTGATACAGCATCTGATTTACTTCGAGAAAATGACTCGACATTTTTATCATTTACATAAATCGCGCTGCACTGCGACGGCTTCGCGCCAAAAAGTAAACATTTCATTTCAAATACTTGAGGTTTGAATTTTCCAGGATTGGATAACTTTTTTAATTTTTAGTAGTTAATCAAAATCAAAACTAATTCAGTTTATTTAAAAGTTAGTAACTGAAAAAATAATAAAGTTAAAAGTTAAGTTAAAAAGTTAAAAGTTAAAAGTTATTTTAAAAGTTAATTTTATTAAAAACCAATTTTTATTATTTACAAAATGAGATTTAAAAATCGTCTTTGCCGGACATATTATAAGAGAATTAACACGCATGCCACGAATATTAAATTGTCAACAAGCTTTTCCTTAGATAGACTTTCACACAGAATTACATACGCGAAATATAAAATGTGGTACACACTGTTTTCCGTAAAACAAAAAGGATGTATAAATTAAATTAGGATTCCTAGTCGACGAATCTGGAGTATCTAGTAGGATATCCCTACTAGGAACTATAGATTATTCTCCTAGAGATAACTAGCGATCTTCACAGTGGTAGATACCGTCTGTTAACAATTGATCTACTTGAACGTGTAAAAAAATAAGTCTGGCTCACAAAGTCTTGCAAAAGTCTGGCTCCAGAGACAATCCCAGATTATAAGCTAGACTATACGCTAGGCTTTGTTGAATTATCTCGCGAAAATTTACTTTTACACACAAGTAATTAGTACACTACACTTATTGTTAACATCGACCAGAATCGTAAAAAATAATAGTTTTCCATTAAACCGTGGATACATTTGTTTAAATATAACAATCATGTAGGAAATTTCAATATTTGTAAAAAAGGCAAAAAAATGTAGGTTACTGCAGAAATGACGGAACGCTATGCTTTAGTTTTGCATTTTTTGCCAAAAGCACGGGGAATTTATTTAAATACATTTACAATTTATACATAAATTGTATTATTATTATCTCGGTCGCAAAAAGAAAAATAAATACAATAAGGATTAGATATACTGTATTCACGTTTTTTATAATATATATTAGAAGTAGATTTATATTACAGAGTCAATAAGGTAAGCAAAAGGAAACCAATCCAAGAATTTTAATTAAAATGATTCCCGAATACAATACGATTTGAATTATACAGGAAACGATATATTCAATTCAAACGTATTCGTCCATCCTAATTCTCCAGAACTATAATAGATTGAGATTAGCATGTAAAAACAAACACTGAGTTTTCACAGAATTTTGAGATATTCCGTAAATCTTTTCTATTTTCTAGCATTTTATTTTTGTAAAACGTATATGAGTTATTCTAGCTTGTTTCTCTTTTGATGATAGAACTTAAATTAAAATTAAAATTAGAAATGAACTTAAATGTACTTGCCCATGATCGATAATAGACACACGTTTTCACTTCTTACAATAAAGTTTAAAGTAGTCATTTCGTGAGAAGCGACCTTAAATATAAAAATTTATGTAATTATTTGTTTACACATTACAATTAATAAATATTATACTATGAAAGAGGGGTACTTCAGGTGACAAAAAATTTTCTGTTATGAATACTTTTATATTGCAAAATCAGATACCACGTTAACTACAGTTAGATTTGACAAAAGATCCGAATCTCTTTTTTTTCACCTGATTTTAATTAAAAAGACATAATTTTGTTCCTTGAAAGACTTCAGGGGACATACTCCTATAAAAATTAAAAAAGAATTAAAATCTGCTATTATAATTTATACTAATTCTGACCCCTTAACATGATGTGGAGATCGTTGATTGTTATTGCTAAAAGTGCAGATCAAGTTTACAAGCAACACTTTGATTATATTACACTCATTTAACCTCCTACTTTACGTATTACAGCAAGATGTATCAACTCATAAAAGTTTTACTATAAGGCGATGATGCACGAATGCTTCCTGCCGATGATTGTTTATAGAACGATAACCTGGGATATTAGAAAATTCTGATTAAAAATTAGATTAGATTAGTTTATTGACATAAAATACAAAAAATATTGGTAAGGTACAATCAATAGATATAAATATATAAATACATTTAGGTTGAGTCAACCAATAATATTTTCGCAAATTTATTTATTGCACTCAGTCTGACTTTAACTTGTCTATCTTGTCAATGTTATAAAGTACACAGTCTAGTAAGAATACTATATACAATACATGACACACCATACAATCATACCGTTCATGCTTATATATACACTCACACTACTACATAAAAAGCAGATAATTAGTAAATAAATAAAGAAATAAATAAATAAATGAATTAGTGAATCCGTGAATGAGTGAGTGAGTGAGTGATTGAGTGAGTGAGTAAGTAAGTGAGTGAGTGAGTGAGTGAGTGAGTGAGTGAGTGAGTGAGTTAGTGAGTGAGTGAGTGAGTAAGTGAGTGAGTGAGTCAGTCAGTGAGTGAGCGAATGAGCGAATGGTCTACGTCGCTGTGGTACCTGCTAGGTGACCGGGATAATGCGCATTTATATTTGCCACTTTTTGAGAGGCCGAAAATGTTCGCAAATACCATGTCAGAGACGATTGTTACTATGAGCGGTTGCGACGCAACTTTTTATGCCGGTTTTGAATGAAAAGGTGAGGTGAAACGTATGTATGTGAAAGAAAAAATGTATTCGGGCGTAATTGTTAGTGGCAGTTCCGGATTGCAGGGCAGTGGATGTCGCGGACGCGACTTACCCAACAAGGAAAAATAGTTTTCTCATGCACAGGTACTTACTGTAGCAGTGAGAGTGCTTGACCTTCCTTTCCTGCCTTGCTGTCTCTCGCATTGCTCTCTGTTTCGTGTTGTTAATCCCTTACAGCGCTGCTGATGCGCGGTCTTGATGTGATGATTAAGCTGATGCGGTCAGGCGAAAGTCCCAAAATCGTCGCTCACGAAGTTCACAAGGGATGCTAGTTTTGTTGGGTGTCGGTGATGAGGTTCGTGCTCGCGGAGGCAACAGAATTGATCCCGAACACAACAGGAGGATTGGAACAAACAACGACACAAAAGGGTTGCGGGTGACAATGGTATTTATTGCGCGAGAAAGATAGATAGATAGAGAGAGAGAGAGAGAGAGAGAGAGAGAGAGAGAGAGAGAGAGAGAGAGAGAGAGAGAGAGAGAGAGAGAGAAGTGGAGCTGTGTGTCGCTCGAAGGCACCCGGTGTTCTGACTACTTGCATTACCGTTGCAATGCGCCCAGGTGCACTGCTGTGCGCGCGGCTCTGGCAAGATGGAGGTGTTGGGTGGCCGAGGAAGACTGTAGATATAAATGATTATCATTATTTATAAAAGTATTTGTACGAATGCCTATTAGTTCTACAAATTTAAACTTTCTAATTTAATCAACGTACATCAGAGTAAAATTATACTTACAATATAAAACATTTTATTCTAATAATAATTGTATTAATAACAATATAAAACTAATGTTGTTAAAAGATATAAATCAATTAAGTTACATTATTTTTTATATATATATATACATTTTAATATTAGCAGAATTTATTTATGAATAAAGAAATATTAAGGGGGTGAAGGTGAGATTCCTATGTTACCGACACTGTGAATTTTATTTTTGAAATATTAGGTTATTATTTATTAATAACGGCAGAGACTGAAGTATTATTTAATAAAATATTAAGAAAAGTTTTTAAAAATAAAAAAACAGTCGATATCGTAGAAATCTTTTCTCCCATTTCACATTGCCTTAAATAGCAAAGTAACTACAGAGCATTGATTAGATAAAACATTTTTATTCGCAAATAAAATTTAATAACCAAAAAGTAACAACAATTGAGCTTATACCTGGAATATGAAAATATTAAATTTCGTTTACAAACCAATGCATGTATATTTTTGAACATACGATTTTTTTTGATTTGCATGACCTCAGACGTTTCAATTTTAAGAAAATACTTTATCCTTAAAGAACAATGAGTATTTGTTTATAATACATTATATAACGGGGTTTTAATCAGTAAACCCACGGTGTATCTTTATTATCGAATATGAGGACAACGTGGAAAAAGTGGTGAAGTCAAGGATGACTCAAGTTATGTAATATAAAATATATGTATATTTAACACGAACAGAAAGGGGGTACATGCACACCGCGTGTGTGAACTTCGAGATATATATATATATATATATATATATATATATATTTATATATATATATATATATATATATATATATATATATATATATATATATATATATATATATATATATATATATATATATGGGGACGAAAAGAGACCGCGTGAAATAGAGAGAAAGAGTCAGAGAGAGGTTCAATGCCGAAGAGGCTCTTACCCCGAATCAGTGGGTCCAGCACGCTCGCACGCCAACTGATCACTCAAGACCCCTTTGTACCATACCCTAGCGGCACGTCCAATATGCACTCGCACTATCGCTGTCCGCTCGGCTCGCTAGCTACAGCGTCTCTACCAACGCGGCTCCGCGCTGCGTGTCCCCTCCCTTCGGCCTACCTATACTCTCCCTCTCTCTCTTTCTCTCTTACCTTTCCTCGGCTTCTTCTCGTTCCCTTGTCATCGCTGATGATTCCTGCAACAGCTGATATAATTAGTACATGTGTTATATTTGAAAGAAAATATGTGACGAGGTGCCATTACCCGTCACACACCCCTCCCCCAGACGCTAATAGCCGGAAGTGTGCCAGCTCGACATCTACAGCTCTCTCTCTCTCTCTCTCTCTCTCTCTCTCTCTCAATAAATAAAAGAAAAATGTGCTAAATCAAAATTTAAAAAGAGAATAATAATGTAAAAAAAAATTTACTCTAATAATTATTTTAGTACAGAAGAAGGGTAGTATAAATAAAAGTACAAAAACCATCTCTTTTTCTCTCTTTCTACTTCAGGACAGGGGGATTTCCATGGCGGTTCGAGCATCCTCCCCGCCTCCCGATGTTTGCGTTTTCGCGAACTCATCTCCTCGGCACGAAACCGGGGTGGTTACTACGTTTGGGACACTCAGGTCTCCGAAGTTAGTTTCAACCTCTCTAGGGATCTTCTGCAGGGTTAATTCTCCGGAGGAGTTTCTAGGCAAGACGGGTTGCCTCCAGCCTGTCAGCCTCACTACCAGGTGAACGGCGAATGCCGCATTGTCGTCCTGAGATCCTAGTCTTGGGTTCATTTTCTTCCTAGGAAGGGAAAGAGAGAATAAGATGGGGATTCTCAGGTACCCAAGGGCGCATTTATAGTAGATGATAAATAGAACGAACATGTGTAAATAAACTTGCGAGAAGGACGCAATTTTAATTTTGTGTCTTTCCCGCTTTAGACCGCGTGCGTCGAGGAGATACGTCACATCGAAGCGCTGGGGGTTTTGTGGACCCCTTTGGTCTCCCTCCACCTCTTATAGGTTTATCTTTCGCGATTTCCGCAGACATTGTGTTGCGATCATCGCTTATCTCACCTACTCTAGTCGGTTGCGTTCCTACTATATCATTAACAATTTTTGCTTTACCCTGACAACTACACTTGTTTGACGACGCCTTTTCCCTACTACTAAGGGCACATTGCTCGCACCCGATTTGTCTGTCTGAAGCTCAAGGTTGCTCGGTCCCTCGCTATCCTTAGAAGTATCTTCTACAGTCTCATCTTCGGTCTCGGAGGGCATGTTGTCGTTGTCGAAGTATGGTTTCAAATCCGTCACGAATATTTGTTCCACCTTGTTTCCATTTTTGTCAGTCAGTTGGTAGGTATTGTAACCTTGCTTCTCTGAAGTGACGTATGGCCCAGTGTATTTAGGGGCCCACTTAGCAGTAATTCATTGTGGCGCACATGAAACGATGCGATTACGCCGCAATACTTTCTTGCCAACCGCATATTGCACGTCTCGTCGCTAGCTATTATAATATTTAGCTTGGCGATCTTACACTTTTGCTGAATTTTCTGCGGCTAAATCTCGCACCTCACGCAGTTTATTCATGCGCTCGTTCCAATTTTCTAAAGTAGCTGTCTCTGCTTCATGCGCTGCGGCGAGTTCTTCTTGTCGTCGTAGCGTACTTGGAGGCACAGGGTTGCGTGGGAAATTCCGGAAATCTGGTGACAATTTCATTGATTCTTGCACGGCCGTATTATAGGCAAATATTAGCTTGGGAATGTGTAAATACCAAGTACTATGGTTTGTCTCAATATACGACGTGATCACGGTCTTAAAAGTGCGGTTTACTCGCTGCACGAGATTTGCTTGGGCATGATACGGTGGTATTGTCGTGCGGAACACTCCATGTTCTTCGAGGAATCGATCCACTATCTTATTCTTAAATTCTACTCCATTATCAGAGTGGAACGTCTCCGGCACTCCGAAGCGTAGGAAGATCTTCTCTCTGAGGTCTCTTTTAATCCTTTGCGTATTTGCCTTGCGAATCGGGATACACTCCACCCAGCGCGAGAAAAGGTCCATGCATACTAGCTGGTATTCATGACCGGGCGTTGTACGAGAGTTAGAGCCCATAATATCTCCAGCTACTACCTCCCACGACCTCGTTACAATACGCTGGCCCGAAAGTCCAGCGGGTGATAATTGGACAGCTTTGTATTGCTATGTCCTTATAAATTGACAGCCAATGATACAGCAATGCGATACGCTCATATCTTTTTGTGCATCCCAAATGTCCAGCTGTCGGCTCGTCATGTCCTTCATGTAGGACTTGCATGCGCTTTTCTTTTGGTAGTACTAGCTTCTAAGCAGCCTGGTCCTCTAAAAGATCTTCGATCGAAGAATCTGATCGATAATAATACTGTCTGGTGCCAACTATTTTCCAATATGGATGCTCCGTGGGATTGGCGCAAACTTTCGCTTTCTTCGTCAGTTACCATGCATCACTAGTATCCTCGTCTGGGTAACTGACTGACGAAACTGGTACCTCCGACTGATCCTCGTACATGCGAGATAATGCGTCTGGCACCCAGTTTTCAATGCCTTTCCTATACTCAACCTCTAAATCATAGGCAAGCATTTCGAGAGCCCACCGTGCCAAGCGTCCTGTGGGTTGTGAATTCGTTGTAACCATTTCAGACTGATATGGTCTGTAGTAACCTTGAAGTGGTAAGCTTCCCCATAAAATCGCAACTTTCTTATGACCCATGGCACTGCGAGACACTCTCGTTCGGTTGATGAGTAGTTCCTTTCAGCTGATGTCAACGTGTGGCTAGCAAAGCACAACACGTGTTTAACCCCATCAATGATTTGCGTGAGCACTGTTCACAAACCAGTGGAGCAAGCATCAGTCTGTATGAAGAACTGATGATCAAAAGAGGGACTATGCAACACTTGAGCAGATGCGATCAGCGTTTTTATCTGTTCAAACGCAACCTGTTGCTCATCACCCCATACGTACTTGACATTTGATCTAGTCAGATGGGTAAGCGGGTCCGCAATCGTGGCGAAATCATTCAAAAATATCCACGATGTCATTCCTAGAAATCGTCGAAACTGTTTAAGATTTATCAGAGCAGGAAACTCCAATACTCGGGCGATCTTTTCTGGATCCAATCGGAATCCATCTCGATTCACGAGAACCTCCAAAACTCTAACTTCACTGCGGCAAAACTCGCTTTTGTCAAAATTGATGGTGAGACCAGCATCGATAATTCTGCGGAGAACATACTCAAGCCATATCAAGTGTTCTTGATAAGTCTCTGTTGTTACAATCATATCATCGATATATGAATAGGCGTGTGGCTCAAGCTCATGACCGATAATTTTGTTGCTCAATTCTTGGAATGTTGCGGGCCCACCCGGTACGCTATACGGGAGAGACAAGAATTCGAAAAGGCCAAGTACCTCCGGTACGGTAAATTCAGTCAAGTGTCGTGATTCATCTAATGGCACCTGATGATATGCACTGCTTATGTCAATACTGGAAATATAGCGTGCTTTCTGTAGCTTTCGCAGGATAGAATCCATGTATGGAAACGGATACGCAGGAACTTTAGTCACTCCGTTCAACTTCCTGTAGTCGACGCAAAAGCGATAAGAGCCGTTTGACTTATGAATCATTACCATTGGGATCGACCATTCGATATGGGATCTACGAATGACCCCCGCTTCCAGCATTTGATGCACCTGTGCATGCATTTCTTCTTCACGTTTCTTGAAGACTGGATAGTACCTGGATAGTACCTTTGCCTAATAGGTCGCGCAGAACCAACATCAATCTTATGTTTGATAAGGTTAGTGCGACCTAAAGGCTCTACGCCCTTTGGTAATACTCGAGAAAACATCTCCTGTAATTGAAAGCGTTTCACCTCTGTACCGTCAGCCAGTCCAACCGAGGAGACGTGAATTCGCTCATCCATTCCTACTGCCGCTACCTCGAGAGGGAGCAGTTCCTCAATCCCTTCAACCTTTATTTTCGCGGAGTAGGATGTGTGCGTTGCACGCTCGCTTAAAATATACTCCGAGAAGACATCCTTCTGGTAGCTCGGGTAGGATAATGACCTCTAGGTGGCGTCATACTTCACCTATATCGAATGCAAAATTAACATATCCGATCCCAGGTGAGATCTGTCCGTTAGCCATACGCACGTCTGGTCCTTTACTTGGTGCAATCTTTTTATTACACGCTGCTGCAATCTGCAAGCCAAGTAGTCCAATAAATGTACGTACCACACCTCCATCATGCAGTGCACGTACTCGGAATCCACCACTTGCATTCACCAGCGAGAGCAGTCTCTCTCGGTGTAAGGAGCTGATCCCTCAGAAGCGCCATTCGCATCGTGAGCTACTATAGGTTCTGCCACCGTCGCGATCGGTGAAAGAACCGGCTCAGCTTGCGCTTGTGCTTCGCTGGTCTCATTAAGGTGAGTCGGTGAGGTCCTAAGTTGGATGCAGGGGTGGTATGAACCTGATCAACGCACCCTCCTGCTCTTTTCCCGCACACTCAGAACACGTCCTTGTAGTATATCCTGGCCAGCTACAACCCCAGCAGACAATGGGAACGTGGCCCAGGTTTCTTTCCTTTATTCTTGTCGCTGGCCGGCTGGCGTGTGGAGCTTCTTCTTTTCGGACTACCACCCCTTTTATAATGCGACCCTTTATATCTTGAGGGAGCCGATTTTTGCGCCGCTGCTTCCTTTGCAGCTGGCGATGGAGCTTTCATAGGGCTGATCTCAGTTAGCTGCTTTAGCTTTTCCTCGAACAACTTCTCAATCATAGTTGAAATATCGCTGCCAGACTTGGAGCGTTGCACTTCGTACTCAATTTCTCCTCTACCAGCGTGTCAACTTTCTGAAACAAACCTGGTGTCGGACTTTCAGCAATGGTAGCTAGACTCATTTTGTAATAATTTGTCGGTGTGCGTAGCCCTTTATACGCCAATTCAGGCAGCAAGCACTTATCAGCTGTAGGTGGCTCTTTCCAGTTACGCCTCACCTCCACGACAGCTTCTGCCTGCCGCGACAACCGAATAAAAGTGTCTAGATCGGTGGTTTGCCTTTACTCACAATTAGTTTCAACTCTGGCGTCATATTTTGATAGATGAGTTGCAGTTTTCTTTCCTCGTTCCAAGGGACTTCGTGCGCGCCGTCGCGTCTGTCACCAACCGTTGTTGATAACGACTATACACGCCGTAACAGCGTTGTGCTGCCTCGCAAAAGACTTGCCATGTGTGCCAATTCTTCCTTTATTGACGACACCATGGGAGTGCTGCTCTCTTCAGTAACTCCGTCATGGCGTCCAAGAGGTTCCCATCCTCTGTGCAGGCCAGTGGGCGGCACTCATTGACGCGTAGCAAAAATTCTTCAATACTGCGACCATCTTTTTCCCCAGAAAACTTGATGTTTCAGGATCGAACCGTTTTCCCAATATCATTAACACGATGACTAGCAAATGTGCTACTTTGTGATTGCCGCGTTATCTCAGAATAATGAGGCACTCGCCTCCACCCAGCCCGGTTGAGAGTGTCTGATCACGCTGACGAGCTATCGCTGTTTCTCTCTCTCTTGTTTGTTGAAGGAGTAATATAAAACTTGGGGTGGTTAGGTTAAGTCGCGATCCACCCACTCTTGCAGTTTCTTCCTCTTGTGCCCTTGCATTGTCATATAGCTGGTAAAAACGACACCCCTGTTGTTTTTGGGCTTTGCTCCTAGTCCCTGATGCGTATTCGCCAATTCGCTGTTTGTCATTGTTTCAAAATCCATCCTTGTACTCGTAGCTACTTCAGCAACATTCTCTTGCAGTTCTTTTACTTGAGTACTGTATTCTTATACCAATGCCTGTGTGCTTACCATTTCGAGTGCTACGGCTCTTGGAATGGGGTATGACATGCCATTTGATAACTTCATCATTACCATATTTGGGTTTTCAATCATATTCACAGATTGTCTTGTACTCATCGAATATACTGTAGTCGGGTTACTTGTTTTACCCGTTCCCCCTAAGCCAGTTGCTGTAGCAGTTGTCGTTGTAGTACTTTTTACTGCCAGCGTACTCGGCGGTACCGTAGTACTAGTTCGCTGGATTCCCCAGAATGATTGTGGTATTGGTGGTGATTGGATGAGCGCTTGAATAGGCTGTTCATACGTTGGTGGTGTGGTTGCGTCAACTAGTGGCGTGTGAATCGGTGTTATCGTAACCACCATCACTGCCGCCGTTGCTCCTGCTCCCGCAATATGGTGTACTCCACTTATGTTCCTGAGTCCATTTCCTTGGCATTCAGTTAAGGGCATGTTGGTTGAGCTCATCTGAGTTGAGTTAAATGACGCTGGAGCGATGTTGCTTGGTAGTCCCGTACGCTAAATTTTGCGTCCCTCAGTATCTCGTCGAGCTTCTCTTCTCGACGAGTTTTCTGCTCTTCGTCGCTTGAGTTGTCTAGACTATCAGCTAAATTTGCCGCTGTGTAGTCGCCCCGCAAGCGTCTATATATTCTATCGCTTTTCGCAAATTTCATGCCATCGCTTTTCAATTCTATTAAAAAATATATCCAACTATAAAGAAAATGTCACATTGATTCTCTATTTTCTTATGTTATAATTATATTTTTACTTTTCGTTGGATCCAAAAAAGAATTTTAATACAAGTTATTAATTCAAACTTTCAATACTTAAAATAAAGTTTATTTATTTTTATCCAGTAGCTGGATGTATCTAAAAAACCAGTGTTTATCACCCAAAAACAAAAAAAATATGCTTCTTTCAGTGTATTTTATCAATACTAGATTGCGTAAATCGCTTACCCAAACTATTATTTAGTAACTATTACTCATAAAATACTTCTCAAATATACAAGCATTAACTCTGAAAGAATACTGTTTTTATCCGATATCAATTTGAATTAACTAACTTAACGTAAATCGCTATATAAAAAAAGAATTAAAAAATCCTATTTAATTTCCCCAGAAAAATGAAAATAAAATTTTCTTCGAAAAAACACAAAAAGAAAATTTTTCAATAATTAATTAATTAAATAGTTAATTAAATAATAATATTATTTTATCAAAATAAATAAATAATAATAATTATCAATCAAACCAATAACAATTATTTATTATTAAAAAAAAACAATTATTCCAATATTTAATTATATAATCGATTAAATAATAATATTATTTTATCAAAATAATTAAATAACAATTATAATCATTAATTAAATCAACAACAAGTGTTTACTAAACAAAACAATTATGCCAAAAATTAGAAGTTTGTGAGCGATCCAGTAATTAGTAAGATGACTGTAAGTAAAAATTTTGAAAGAGTTTTCAGTTGAGTTTTCGTTGTATAGTATGCTGTCTTCAAATATTTTTAAACTTAAAATGGCTACTGGGGAGGGAGGTGGCGACTGAGTTATTATTTCTGGAATATTTAAATCAAAATCTATTAATAGATTGTGAAGTCTTTTAGAGAAAGGTTCAGGAGTGTGGTTGAATTCTTGATAAGATACTGCTTCGTTTTCAAAGATTATTTTGAATGTTATATTGTGTGGAAGAGAAGCAATTTTACACGCGAATTTACACATTAGTATATTTCTTCGCACGGAGAGTGGTATCATGTTGCTTTCCGCTAATATACTAAACGTAGGGCTTGTGTAGAATGCTCCTAAACTAATTTTTATACCTTTATTATGAATTGGTTCTAACATATTGGCATGTTTAGATGAGCCATATATTATGCTCCCGTAGTCTAATTTAGATAGTATAACCGCTTTATATGTATTGATTAGTACTTTTTGATCTGCTCCCCAATTTTTAGCTGCCAGAATTTTGATTATTCTAAGTCTATGAGTACATTCTGTTTTGAGTATTTGTAAGTGGTTTCTGCAGGTATTTTTACTGTCAAAAGTAAGGCCGAGTATTTTCATTTCTTCAACTTTTTATATTTCTTTATCGTGTAATTTAAGTGAAATTTTTGGGGTTTTTCTGGTATTTGTAAAAATAATATAGTGGGTTTTTTCGATTGAAAATTTGAAACCGGCATTAATAGACCATCCATAAAGGTCAGTTAAAGTATTTTCTAGTACTTTTTCAGTAATTGTATAATTTTTGCCTGAGACGTATATTGTCAAATCGTCTGCGAATAAACCACATTGGACAGGAGCTTTTATTTTATTAGTAATACTGTTAATTGAAATTAAAAATAACGTTACACTAAGTACTGAGCCTTGTGGAACTCCATTTTTTAAAAGCATTAGATCTGAGAGAGTATGGTTTACTTTTACTTGAATGAAGCGTTCTTCTAAAAAGTTTTGAATGAAACTGAACATGTGCCCATTTATGTTTGATTTTTGTAAAATTTGGATTACTCTTTCTCGACAAACCATCTCAAATGCTTTTTCAATATCAAATGATACAGCTATCAGATGATGTTTTTTACGGAGAGCTTCAGCTATTGAATTTTCTAAAGCTATAAGATGATCGTAGGTTGATCTAATACGTCGAAATCCATTTTGTTGATGGGAAAAAAAGTTTGATGCTTCTAAAAAGGATTTTAATCTTTTATTTAGGATTTTTTCCATAATTTTGCATATATTGTTAGTTAGGGATATAGGTCTGTAATTTTTTGATGATGTACAGTCTTTACCTGGTTTATTAATTAGTTGACCATAGCTATTTTCCATTGATAGGGAAAAACTTCTCCTATCCATATCGTATTTAGTAATTGTTCTAGGTACTGGATCCCAGTAATTGGTAAATTTTTTAGCAATATATTAGGAATGTGGTTGAGACCAGAACTGGAATTTTTACAAATTTTCAATATCTCCGTAATCTCGTTTATTTCAATTTTGTTATTCAATAATTGATTTATTTGTCTAGCATTTTCTATTGATGAATCTTGTTTTTGTGAAAATTTTCTTTTTCTTAGTAGGAATTCTTTTTGGTAATTTTCATCGCTAGAATTTTTGGAAAACGTTTTAGCTAATTCATTAGCAATATGTTCAGTGTTAGAAATAATTTTTTTTGTTTTCAGTTATAAGAGTATTTATTTTGTTGGATTTAATTTTGCCTTGGATTCTTTGGATTTTCTGCCAGATGATTGATGAAGGAGTGTTGATATTTAAGTTACTTACGAAGTTTAGCCAATATTTCTTTTTGGTTTCTTTTAATGTTCTTTTATAAATAGCTTCTTTTTTTGTTGTGCTCGATCTTGTTTTCAGAGGTTTTGTGTTTTTTAAATCTATTAAAGGCGTGTTTAGATTGTTTTAAAGCTAATGCACAATTTTCATTCATTTCATTCCCAATATTATGTCTCAGAAGGAAATAAATATTACTATAATTCTTAATTACGTTACTAAACCATTGTTTATATATATATATATATATATATATATATATATATGATATCACCATAATATTATTATTAATCAATTAACTAAGCTATCTGAATTTTATGACCACAGAATAATTCGGCGGTTTGGTCGCAGTTGAATTACATATACTTCACTGCAACTACACAGACTCGCACCTACACAACTATCTATAGTTTATACAGTACAGTCACTGTATACACTCGCAGTATCGGTACTACGTATGTTAAATTTTCGATACACGCTGCTATAGTATCAGCGCACGTACTACCAGCATGTATTTTTCATACTCGAATATACGGTCAAATAACAAGCTAATCGAATAAACGAGCAAATATAATAAATTAGCCTGTAACCGAGCAAGTGGTCAAACGTATTATTTGTTAACTAGATTATTTATTTGAACATAAATTAATTTTGCGAACACGTAATTAATTTTATAATGAAACTATTTAATTTTAAGCCAAAAACAAATGTAATGATAAACTAGAACAATTCAGTTTATGAGTAATTCACACTATTACTCAATTTACAAAATAAAATTCCCAATAATTAGTTTGTTTGTAAATACTTCAAAAATGAATGAAAATTCTTGCGACAATCATTACATTTACATTTGTCAGGAAACAAAGTGTTGATACTATTTATCCCAATTCGCTTTAAATATACGAAATCAAATTTTATCTATTTAAACACTCTATGATTTTATCAAAATTAGCACTTTACTTTTATAACATAATTTTACATTTTAGAGTAAACAACTAATGACAAAAAAATTGTTTCTTAATTACCTTTGACTAAAAAGAAAATTAAATCACTAGATTTTAATTAAGTATTTATTATAAAAAAATCTTTTTACAACATACTTGTCCACTTGCGAGAGACGCTTTTTACAAAAACTTATTATTTTTACACCTTTCATACCTATACCAATGCTATCTTGCGGAACAGAAAATTTTATTCGCTCCTATGTAAAGTACCGGACAAATAATTCAAGCAGTCACGCAGAATAAAACCGAAATATTATTTCGCTCCAGTCTGGCTAATACTCAGAATTTTCCAGAGCCAGCAAAGGCTTGTTTACTTTCCGTGCGAATTATCTCGCGCGTTGAACGTCAACAAAGCCTGCGCGTGTGTTGGACTAGGCCGATTCTATCGCCGTTGAAAGTATTTAGTGTTGTTTAACGCTCGCGATATTATTACGCGCGATCTGCACTATGCACTTTTCCGATATTTGTGCGCTAATCCCCACGACTCTGTGAGCTCTTCCGTTGGGTGCCAATTATATAACGGGATTTGAATCAGTAAACCATCCGTATATCTTTATTATAGAACACGAGGATATCGCGGAGAAAGTGGTTAAGTCAAGGATGACTCTAATTGTGTAATATAAAATATATGTATATTTAACACGAACAGAAAGGGGGTACATGCACACCGCATGTGTTTGCTTGGAAGAGAGAGAAGGAGATAGAGAGAGATTCAATGCCGAAGAGACTCTTACCCCGATTCGGCGGGTCCAGCACGGTCACACGCCAATTGATCATTCAGCACCCTCTTGTCCCCGACGAACCTCGCAGTAGTTATCCGCAGTCTCCGCAGTTACTGCCGCTTCTCAAACGTCGCTCTCTTATCGCTGCCTCCAAAATACCCTGCCGGCAAGTCCAATACGCGCTCGCTCAATCGCTCTCCACTCGGCTCGCTAGCTAATTCATCTCTGCCAAATAATTGCGGCTCCGCGCTGCGCGTCCCCTCTCTTCGGCCTACCTATACTCTCGCTCTCTCTCTCTCTTTCTCTCTAACTTTTCCTTGGATTCTTCTCGTTCCCTCGTCGCCGCTGATGATGCCTGTAACAGCTGATATAATTAGTACATGTGTTATATTTGAGAGAGAGAGAGAGAGAGAGAGAGAGAGAGAGAGAGAGAGAGAGAGAGAGAGAGAGAGAGAGAGAGAGAGAGAGAGAGAGAGTATGTGACGAGGTGCCATTACCCGTCACAATGCATTTGTTTTGACCACATTTTTCATTATCGTGCGTCACATTTTATAATCAAATGCTCATTGTTCTTCACTGATTAAGTATTTCCAAAACTAAAACGATGGAGGTCTTGAAAATTGTCTATGGATTCTAAAAAGTATCTAACAAAAATTATAAGTTTAAAAATAAAAGTTTAATGGGTTGTACACACGCCTTAATTTTTCATATTCCTGGTAGATGCTCATTTGTTGTTATTTTTTGGTTATCAGGAGGATCCACAGTCATGTAGAGTCCTTCAGAAGTCGCTCCTGTCACCCACTACGTCTTGCGAACCGTCACCTACGGAGAGACCTGCGCGCCCTACTTAGCCCTTCGAACCCTCCAGCAGTTATGTGAAGACGAGGGCGCCCCCTACCCCCGAGCTGTGGAGGCTGTTAAGAAGGAATTATACATCAACGATTTTCTGAGTGGCGCCGATGACGTCGAATCCGCGCTGAGCTGCCGAAATCAGCTCATCGGGATGCTCGGGGCGGGCGGCTTCCAATTGAAGAAGTGGGTCACCAACAATTCGAACCTGCTCGAAGACATTCCGGTCGAGGATCGACTCCGTCCCGACTGGATGCACTTCGCCACCGAGGGACCGGTTACCGAATTGGGGCTTGCCTGGGACCCAGTAGGCGACAGTTTCCGCTTCGCCGCTCCGACGTTTGATGACACGGCGCCCGCTACGAAACGTCGAGTCTCAGGGGACATCGCTCGACTCTTCGATCCAGTTGGATGGTTGAGCCCAATCATCGTAACCGCCAAGGTCTTTTTGCAGGACCTTTGGCGTCTGAAAGTAGACTGGGACGACGAGCTTCCCGCACCAACATCTCATCGATGGACCACCTTCAAAAGGAGCCTCAGCGACCTATCGGGGATCACGCTGCCTCGTTGGATTCAATGTCATTCGTCAAGCGAAGTCCAATTGCACGCGTTCGCTGATGCCAGTCGTCGTGCCCTCGCCGCAGCGGTCTATATCAGGGTCATCCCCTCGACTGGACCCGCACGGATTAGTCTACTCTCGGCCAGAACCAAGTTGACTCCGATCAAGGGTTTGGTTCCCACTGCGAAACCCACCCCCAGATCAACCATCCCACGGCTGGAGCACCGCGCTGCATTGCTCGCTGCTCGCCTGCTCCAGTCCGCGATTGAGAGTCTAGACATCCCCCTCGCCAGCTGCTATGCATGGAGCGACTCGCAGGTGGTCCTCCATTGGCTTCGCACCGACGACCCGATCGGCAATCATCTCGTGGACAACTACGTGGGTCATATTTAGGAGATTCTCCCCGGTGTGGCGTTACGTGCCCACTGCAGACAATCCTGCCGATGTGGCCACTCGCGGGACAGAGCCAGCGGTCCGTGCCCGTCATGAGCTGTGGTGGAGCGGCCCGACATGGTTAACGTCGCCAACAAGCCTCTGGCCCGGCGACTCACCCCCTAAGAGTACCCTTGACCTTGAAATGGAGGCCACTCTAATCAGTTGTCTCACTACCACGACCATTGATCCGATTGACCCAGCGTACTCTGAGCGATTTTCATGGCTCACCCGTCTCCTAAGAGTCACCGCTCGATGCCGACGACTGTTTCAGCACCGCAGGGACCCTCAGCATCCCAGTCCTATGGCTCCGCTGACTGCTCCCGAACTCCAACAAGCGTTCTCCATCTGCTCGCGATTGGCTCAACATCGGGACTATTCATCAGAAATCGCGGATCTGTAGCAGGGTCGATCGGTTCGAACCGACAGCCCACTGACACGTCTGAACCCGTTCCTTGATAACGACCGTGTACTCCGAGTCGGCGAGCTGCTTCAACGATCCCAGCTCCCCTACGAGGAGCGTCATCCGGTGATTCTGAGCGGTGGCTGTCATTTGGCTCTACTCGTCATCAATTGAGCCCATCATCGAGCGCTCCACGCCGGATTTCAGCTGACCTACGCTCATACCATCCGGCGTGCGTGGATCGTCAGAGGGAAGAGCAAGGTCAAGGCCCAGGTTCGCTCATGTGTGGTGTGTGCCAGATGCACCGACCGACCTTTGACACAGGTTATGGCCTCCCTACCCGCCGCTCGAGTAAAACCATCGAGACCATTTAGCCACTGCGGTGTCGACTATGCTGGACCGTTTACCATCCTACGGTCCAAAGGACGGGGCGTGACCTCGTCGAAAGGCTACGTTGCGGTGTTCGTCTGCCTCGCAACTAAGGCTGTGCACTTGGAGCTCTCAGGGGACCTCACTACCGAAAGCTTCCTCGGAGCGGTGACACGCTTTATCGGACGGCGAGGCCGACCTTCGGAGATCTGGAGCGATAATGCCACTAACTTCCGCGGTGCCGATGCGGAGCTCCGACGCCTGCTCCATGCAGCCGCACTCGACTGGCAGATGGCGGCTGGGGCCCTGGCTAACGAGGGAATCACATGGCGCTTCATCCCCCCATCCGCTCCCCATTTTGGAGGCATTTGAGAAGCCGGCGTGAAATCGGCGAAGACGCACCTCAGGCGAGTCGCAGGTCCAAAGAAGATGACCTACGAGGAATTTGCAACCCTGCTCGCTGAGGTCGAGATGGTATTGAATTGTCGCCCGATCTCCCCGTTTTCAGGTGATGTGGACGACCTGGAGGTCCTCACACCCGCCCATTTCCTCATCGGAGGTCCGCTGAACTCCATCCTGCAGCCGAGCGTCGCAGAATCCGATCTCCCGAGATTGACGCACTGGCAATTGATCCGAGGACTTCGAGACAGCTTTTGGTCACGCTGGAGCCGAGAGTACCTCAACACCCTTCAGCAACGAGCGAAATGGACCAGACCTCGAAAGAACTTGGCCATCGGAGATCTCGTCGTGATCATCAATCCCCCCCTCCTTCGATCGAGCAGCAAGTGGCCCCTTGCTCGCGTCACCGAGGTCTATCCCGGGCGAGATGATCTCGTCCGGGTCGTCACGGTCAAAACGGCCGACAGTAGCTACACCAGACCAATCACCAAGCTAGTTCGCCTCCCTATCGATGCCTCAACGGATACCGTACCCGAGGGACTAGCGCCAGCCATTTCAACCGCCCCTTGACGGCGGGCGGTACACCGGACTGCTCCAACTCAGATTATCATTCTCGGAACGAGGCGGGCGGTTTGTGTGGGCAATTTTCTGTGAGGCCCAACTCCCAGTCGCCACCGTCAGGTGGCACTAGCCGCACGCGCTCTATTGCCCCCTCCGTGCGCCGACCGCTGAGCAACGAGCGTAGCGGCAGGCCAGTGAGTCTCGAGCCCTCCTAGCAAGCGGACGCATCTCTGTTGTCAGCCAGCTGTATCTTGCGACTCTTACAATAAAATTGAAGTACCACAGTGTCTTTGGTGATCTTGGACTGTCTCCCTCACCCCCTTCCCTCCGAAACAAGGAGAAAAGACTATTTGTTTATATATACAAACGTTATTTTGTATAAAAACTTATAAACAATTAGTCTTATCTACTGAAATTTAAATTAATATATAATTTTTTAACGACGAATTTGTAAACAAATGTTTCAAGAAGAAAATAAGCCTCGAAATATTAAAATTGATTGAAAAATAAAAAACAATTCTATTCTATAAGTATAATTTTTTTAAATTTACAATATTTATGCTTCTGACGTCACGATTTTGTTTTAATAATTTTTTTCCATTTTGTTAAGCACCATTCTTTAATATATTTTATTATTCAAATTATAGAATCATTATGAGGTTTTATATATTTTTTTATCTATTTGTCAATTAAATACGGCATAACCACCTTAAGTCAAATAATGTTAAATAGATTTAAAATAAAATAAATTATTTATTTGCATTCGTTAGCATGATTAATGATTATTATTTATAAAAGAAAAAGTTCCGGTAACCGGATTCGATCCAGCGACTGCAGAAACAAAAGTCAAGAACTTAGTCCAGTAGACCAACTGACTAAACATCACAGGGGAGCTCAGGATTTAAGTTTGAATGGAGTAAGACTGGGTATTACTGCGGACGCCCCAATTGCTGCAGATTTACAAATTCGACAAAAATACTACTATTTAGTAAATATTCCTTTAAAAATGATTTATTATCGCTTTAGCTTTTGAGAATATGCATGTATATGGAAGAAATAACCTATTTTCGTTTATTTATTTATACAGGGTGTCAATTAAGTCCCGGGACGGCTGAATATTTTCTAAAGTACTGCTTTTCTGGAAGTGGTCAAGGTCATTCCTTAAGTAACTTTGAACAAGGAACCCAACGGTGACCTTGGATTTGACCTTGAACCTCGTTTTCAAGGTTATTTTGAGGTCAACCTCATTTTTTCAAACGGGAATCCCTATTTTTTATAGCGGAATCGGAAAGAGCGGAAAATTTTACATCCGGATATGTATTGAGGTATGGGGTTGAGGTAACCCCTAGAGGTCAAATAGAGGTCAAATAATGACTTCTTAAAAATCTCGCGAGTTCAGTGGTAAAACAAAACAAACAAAGGTCATACCCTAGGTAAATCTTTACGGAGTACCCGACGGTGACCTTGGATTTGACCTTGAACCTCATTTTCAAGGTTGTTTCGAGGTCAACCTCATATTTTCAAATGGAAACCCTTATTTTTGATACCGGATTCGGAAGGAGCGAGAAATTTCAAGTATGGATGTGTTGAACAAGGGATGTAATTGTGCCCTTCAATTTGACTTTGGACTTGTCCTTGAAGGTCATTTGAAGGTCAACTGGTTTTTTAATCGGAAATCCCAGTAATAATACCGGAAACCGATAGAGCGAGAAATTTTACATTCAGCCCTTATTCTCACTTTTAGCGTTACCCAGAAACAACGACGTGGACGTAGTAAGATCTGTATTCTTTGGGGTGCTTGATTAACGTGAGTCCCCTTGCCTCTCACGATTGGGGTGCTTGATTAACGTGAGTCCCCTTGCCTCTCACGATTGGGGTGCTTGATTAACGTGAGTCCCCTTGCCTCTCACGATTGGGGTGCTTGATTAGTGAATCCCCTTGCCTCCCACGATTGGGGTGCTTGATTAACGTGAGTCCCCTTGCCTCTTACGATTGGGGTACTTGATTAGTGAGTCCCCTTGCCTCTCACGATTGGGGTGCTTCATTAACGTGAATCCCCGTGTGTGTGGTTTTCCAACATCCATGCAGGATTTGAGTCAGACCAATATCTGCAATTTTGTCTATTAACCTCACCATTTAAAGTGAAAGTAGCCTTATCCGAAAAAACTATATTGTATAAAAAATTAGGCTCTGCGTCTATTCTATTCATCATCGTTTCGCAAAATCGAGCCGACGATCCGGATCATCTTCATTAAGCTCCTGTACCAATTGGATTTTATAAGGATGAAAATTAATGCTTTTCAGAATTTTTCGTACGCATTCATGAGAAACGTCATGCTCATGCCCAGCTCTATGTAAACTGAGATGCGGATTTTCAATAAACGCTTGAGCAATTTCAATCTGCTTCTCCTGAGTTGCAACAGATGTTGGGCGACCAGTTCTCTGAAGATCACTAATAGTCCCAAATTCTGCGAAGCGCCGTACAATCCTTTAGACTGTAGATTTTGAAATAGGCGTTTGTCCATCTTGATTACGGAAATTGTTATTGAACAGTGTGCGCACTTCAAGGTAAGATCGAACTCGATCTCCCCAACCAAGGTCAAGTCCAAGGTCACCGTTGGGTTCCTTGTTCAAAGTTACTTAAGGAATGACCTTGACCTCTTCCAGAAAAGCAGTACTTTAGAAAATATTCAGCCGTCCCGGGACTTAATTGACACCCTGTATAAATAAATAAACGAAAATAGGTTATTTCTTCCATATACATGCATATTCTCAAAAGCTAAAGCGATAATAAATCATTTCAAAGGAATATTTGCTAAATAGTAGTATTTTTGTCGAATTTGTAAATCCGCAGCAATTGGCGCGTCCGCAGTAATACCCAGTCTTACTCCATTCAAACTTAAATCCTGAGCTCCCCTGTGATGTTTAGTCAGTTGATCTAGTGGACTAAGTTCTTGACTTTCGTTTCTGCAGTCGCTGGATCGAATCCGGTTACCGGAACTTTTTCTTTTATAAATAATAATCATTAATCATGCTAACGTATGCAAATAAATAATTTATTTTATTTTAAATCTATTTAACATTATTTGGCTTAAAGTGGCTGAGGGAAACCGATAGAGCGAGAAATTTTACATTCAGTCCTTATTCTCACTTTTAGCGTTACCCAGAAACAACGACGTGGATGTAGTAAGATCTGTTTTCTTTGGGGTGCTTGATTAACGTTAGTCCCCTTGCTTCTCCCTTAGAGGTCCAAAGTTTAATGGCAATAACATCTTGGATTTGAAGAAAATGAAATTTCGTTAGTAGATCCTAACTCAGCGACCCCAAAAATCCCCGAGTACTCATTTCCAGACAAATTGTGGTGTTCCCAAGATTTTCATCCGCCATCTTGAATTTGCCATTTTGGATTTGGAAAAATCGAAATTTTAGTAGTAGATTCTAACTCAGCGACCCCAAAAACCCCCAAGTAAAATATTTCAAGACAGAATAGTCACTTAAAAGGAATGTTTACAAAAGAAAATGATTGTTAGATAAAATAAACGTTTGTTAAAATTGTTTCCAAACTCATTTCAAGTTTGTAAATAGGTAAAGACAAAGATTGATGTCAGGAATTTATCATTACAGTTTATGAGTTAGCGGTTCCTGAATTTAAGGACTCTTGCTAATTAAGCATTAAAAAAAACAGAATTTATTAGATATTTTGCGTTGTTCCTGGATTGTGCTTCCGGCTGATAGTTTTCGAACAAAATAAGTTTTCGAGTTCAAATTGGTAGTTCAAATTCGTAGGTATTTAAGTACTCACAATTTATTTTATCTAAAAATTCCTTTTGGAAAAACTCGTTTTCCTTTGCAACTGATAAGTTTTTCTTTTGGTTTCAATTTGTGTACTATTCTTATCTAATTAAAAAAATGGCGTATGCTAAACTTTCGGAGCGAGAACGGATAAGTTTGTTGATGATGCGTGGTTGAGGAGATCGAGTTCGATCTTACCTTGAAGTGCGCACACTGTTCAATAACAATTTCCGTAATCAAGATGGACAAACGCCTATTTCAAAATCTACAGTTTAAAGGACTGTACGGCGCTTCGCAGAATTTGGGACTATTAGTGATCTTCAGAGAACTGGTCGCCTAACATCTGTTTCAACTGAGGAGAAGCAGATTGAAATTGCTCAAGCGTTTATTGAAAATCCGCATCTCAGTTTACATAGAGCTGGGCATGAGCATGACGTTTCTCATGAATGCGTACGAAAAATTCTGAGAAGCATTCATTTTCATCCTTATAAAATCCATTTGGTACATGAGCTTAATGAAGATGATCTGGATCGTCGGCTCGAGTTTTGCGAAACGATGATGAATAGAATAGACGCAGAGCCTAATTTTTTATACAATATAGTTTTTTCGGATGAGGCTACTTTCACTTTAAATGGTGAGGTGAATAGACAAAATTGCAGATATTGGTCTGACTCAAATCCTGCATGGATGTTGGAAAACCACACACAATATCCACAAAAGGTGAATGTATGGGCTGGTATCTTTAACGATACTCTCGTAGGCCCTTTCTTTATCGACGGTAATCTCACTGCAGCTTTATACGAACAGTTACTAAGGGATCAAATAATACCACGAATTAAAGAGATAGCAGGTGATGATTACGATGTAACTTGGTTTCAGCAGGATGGAGCAGCCGCTCATTTTGGTCGAGACGTTCGAGCATATTTGGATGTTCAGTTTCCTCGTAGATGGATTGGAAGGAGGGGTGAAATCGAGTGGCCGGCTAGATCTCCGGATCTGACACTACTCTATTACTTTCTCTGGGGTTACCTCAAGAGTAAAGTTTATGCCACTAAACCAAACAATTTAGAGGATCTGCGCAATCGGATTATGCAAGAGGCTGCTAGAATTGATAGAGCAATGATTTGCGATGCTGTTACTCATTTTTACAATCGTCTAGCTTTCTGTCAAGAAGTTGAAGGTTTTCAGTTTGAGCATCTCCGTTAAACTTTCATTTTCTTCAAATCCAAGATGTTATTGCCATTAAACTTTGGACCTCTAAGGGAGAGGCAAGGGGACTAACGTTAATCAAGTACCCCAAAGGAAACAGATCTTACTACATCCACGTCGTTGTTTCTGGGTAACGCTAAAAGTGAGAATAAGGACTGAATGTAAAATTTCTCGCTCTATCGGTTTCCGGTATTATTACTGGGATTTCCGATTAAAAAAACCAGTTGACCTTCAAATGACCGTCAAGGACAAGTCCAAAGTCAAATTGAAGGTCACAATTACATCCCTTGTTCAACACATCCATACTTGAAATTTCTCGCTCCTTCCGAATCCGGTATCAAAAATAAGGGTTTCCATTTGAAAATATGAGGTTGACCTCGAAACAACCTTGAAAATGAGGTTCAAGGTCAAATCCAAGGTCACCGTCGGGTACTCCGTAAAGATTTACCTAGGGTATGACCTTCGTTTGTTTTGTTTTACCACTGAACTCGCGAGATTTTTAAGAAGTCATTATTTGACCTCTATTTGACCTCTAAGGGTTACCTCAACCCCATACCTCAATACATATCCGGATGTAAAATTTTCCGCTCTTTCCGATTCCGCTATAAAAAATAGGGGTTCCCGTTTGAAAAAATGAGGTTGACCTCAAAATAACCTTGAAAACGAGGTTCAAGGTCAAATCCAAGGTCACCGTTGGGTTCCTTGTTCAAAGTTACTTAAGGAATGACCTTGACCTCTTCCAGAAAAGCAGTACTTTAGAAAATATTCAGCCGTCCCGGGACTTAATTGACACCCTGTATAAATACAGAAGTCGACCGCAGTAATACACATCACTCCTGTGCTTGTATTACTACGAGTCCGAACCTGTGAATTGTATACACAGTAATCGGCGCGCAGTAAATACATACCGAGCTGCAGTAACATGAACTAGAGAAAGTGAATATTTCTATAGCATTTATTATACAAATACACGTTCTGGAACCTTTTAATTTATCATTCTGATTCGATTTGCTTAAGTAAATGAAACCTAAACTACAGCTCTGAGTTGAATTTCATTTGTGTGCCTCATTCTGAAAAACAGTAATGGCACTTTAAATGTGTGTCCCAGAATTCTAAAAATCTTCTAATTAAAGCAAAGTTATTAATTTAGCAGTTACGCCGTGTTTCATATCATCGATTTGAAATTAAGTATTTAGGTTTGATTAGGAAACAATGAAAATGATCTGTATCTCATTTATGTGCCCCTTGATACACTAAATTTAAAACGTGATTCATTGAAACAATTCAGTTTTTACCATGACACACGTACAATTTTATTTAAAATGATTCGGTTCCATATGTGATCATATCCTATTATCCTACATAAACATAAGTGGCGTATGCGTGATTTATAAATTTTAAATATTCAGCTCGTTTAAAAATGTATTATCACCCAAAAATAACCAATTTTGTATACATAGAAACACAATAAAGATTAGAAATATTCTTGTCGGCCAAAAATGCCGTTTCGTAAAAATAAGGCACTTGCATCAATTTTTGTCATAAATGATTTTAAAAGTGTGTCCACGAATTTACAATTATGTGCCTTCAATTTTTATTTCAAAAATTTGCAGAAAGTTAAAAGTTCGGCGGATTTGCCCATATACGAGCGCTATGAGCCAGTGCCTACAAGCACCCTTACTATACATTTTTCATGGCCCTAAGTCATTATAATGCGTATCGTTTGCAAGTACACTTTAGGTGCGTCAAGAATGTTAGCTAGGTTATGTTCTAAAACTTTCTTATCTTTCAAATCAACACTAATCAACGCTTGCCTCAGTTCTTGAATTTTTAGGACACATCAATAAGTCATGATTCTTGCTGCTCCATACATCTTCAAATCTCGCCTTGCATCTCTTATAGTTATGACATAGCCTTAAACAATTAAAGCAACATCTATTACATTCTTTATATCGCAACGTTCTTGGAACAACATTATTTTTGCTTTACTATGATCTAGACTAGCATGGTTACTAATTTTGAGTGTTACTGCAAAAGTAACACTCAAAATTTTGTTCGGCTTTAGTGGTCAATAGCTCAGTTGCAGTTGGTACATCTCGCAGTGGTTTGTCTTTGTTTTGTCCTATCTTTTTTCTCCTGTCACTGTTTAACGAGAAACCCGCTACCGCCACGCTGATGCGTTCTTCGCCTTCGACTTCGACGCATAAAAATTGCCTCAGCTTCGATAAGCGTTCCTCTGTACCTTTGGCGTTCCCAGCTATCGTAGATCGCTGCTACTTTTTCTGGAAGGGCGATCTCGACCAGCGGAAACAGCATGGTTGCGCATTTGCCGATTGTTTCCAGCTTATTGTACAAACTTGCGAGATGCGTTTTCTCTTTACCGCGCAGAGCATTATTCAAAACAAGACTTAGCTACTCTCGTATATATACCTCTACCTGTAGCTCATCTCTTCCGAAACTATTAGTAGGCTTGTAACGGCATTCTCATAATTATCTCTTGTTGGCGGAAAGCTATTTAGCAACTCAAATGCACGCGAACCATTAGCCATACATTGTATCAAATGCTGAAATTTCTCTTTATTATCGATATTGGGATTTTTATGTATTTTTCGGAACTGATTCCAGAATTGTAGCCAATCTCGAGCATTTCCCGTAAATTTCACAATTTTAATTTTTGGTAATTTGAATGATTTATTTTTATTTGTCTGGCTATAGCAGGATTCTACTGCTGAACTAGTATTTGACTTTACATAATTTTAAGGAAATTCGTTACCCGTAAATCAGACATTTACAAAAAAATTGTATTACAATTTATTAAGATTAGATTACATCAGCAATAATATAAAAGATGTGTATTCCATAAAATGGAACCATGCACCAATGGAACATGTTCGCTGCGGCAGCGGAAATTTGTGAATTAACTCAAATTGCGAACGCTATAATAACTTAAGTGAATTAATAAAAAAGTTCATACAATGGTATGATATTTATGATTCTCAGAATATTTTGGAGTTAAATATACCCGACAAAGACTATGCGTCACCGGTGACTCATAAGTAATTTTATTACAATAAACTATGGGCACCCATACGTATTTGGCCATTACCACTATGATGGCAGTGCTTTAGATGCTGGATTAGATAGATGTAAAAGTTATATTAAATATCATCAGAGCTTTCTTTTCTTTAATTCATTCCTTCGAAAGTTATAGCGAAAATAATGAATATGTCATTAATGTTCATGTTAAATGAGAACATCATTTTTAATACTTCATGAATGAGTAAAAGTGTCACTGCACTGATATTACATGTTTATGATGCGATATTAGCTGAAGAATACGACGTAATGGTTGTTTAATATGGACACTACAACTATTGTTCATTATATACCTATGAACACACACGTTTATACTTGTTTATGAAATTTCAATTTTAAATCTGTTAAAGAATGTCAATACTAAGCATATATATCGCGTGCAAGAAAAAATTCAATAGTAATTATTTAAGGAAAACATTTTTTTTTCAGTAATCAATTTTTTTATTTGTATAATTCGTAAAATATTAAATTTTAAATTATTATTAAATATTTATTAGTGAATGCATTTTAAGATATTATAGTTGCATTATTCACGTGTTAAGTTAAATATTCTTAATAAATGTACTGTTTTAAAACTTATACATATATTATGTTTTAACTACCATTTTCAAGAATTTAGATAGGACAAAAATGTTGTTAATAGAAAGATTCAAAGGCAAGAATTGTTTAAATTAATAAAAAGACATACGAGTGAGTGAAGAAAGCAGGAAAATGCAAAACGGCAAGGTAGTAGGAAGTGAGGTTAAGGAAGATGGCGGGAAAGATACGGCAGTCTAGGTGACAAAATGATTCGGGAGTCCGAGAAAGAAGTTGGTAACTTGGGAGCAACTACCACCAGAAGACGGGGACCTGGTCGTCCAAGAAAAAAGGATCCAAAGGAAGCAGAGACTCTTAAAAAATTTCAGACAGCAAGCAAGATACCCTAAAGTGACGTGATCTTTGGAAAAAGCAACAAGCTCGAGCATGCACCGGTAATAACTAGGAAAGACACAAAGGAAAGAAAGAGCTAGCTGATGAAAATGAAGTAGAGAATGTAACGCCGTCATCGAACAACGAGCTTCCCGAAGACGCAATCAGCAGTACAGTTGCTGCAGGGCTATCAGCTAATGGTATAAACAGGTACTTGAGGCATCCGTAAGAGTTCGTATGCCTTGTATAATAATCTGCAAAGAGTCAGTAAGAGTCCGTAAAGAGTCCGTAAGAGTCCGTAAGGCTTCCGTAAGAGTCCGTAAGGCTTCCGTAAGATTCCATATGGCTACCGTAAGAGTTCGTATGACGTCCCTAAAGCTATTGTTAGAGCTCGTATGGCTTCCGTTAGAGTCTGTTCTAAAAACGTACTAAAACGTACTAAAAAAATAATTAAAGGTCTTTTAAAGACGGAAAATTTTAGACGTTGTAGACCTAAATCCGTTTTGATTGTGTTAAATGGAAAACGATGAACCATAACCTAAAAACACAAAAATTTCAATATTTCGTTTGCCTCTGTAGAGATAACTCATTATTTTTCTGTAATTTTTTAAAAAGATGAAGAAATTCTTTTTTGGTGCGTTTGAATTGATAAAAATCGGAGCTATCTAGAATCTTTTGAAAATATTCGATTTTGGCCATGTTTGAAAATTCAGAACACTCTACTGAGTCACACAGTGGACTTTTGGGAGCTGAAAAACTTTTTGAGAGCTTCTTTTCATAGGTACTTACATATAGAAAATCAGAGAGATAAAGAAAGTGTAATAAATATCCGAAAAAAGAAGTTTCAAGATGATCTCCAAGAGGAGCTTGGAATATTAGTGGTTACACCAACGCAAAGGTCTAGAGATACTGATAATGGCAATACAGCTGGAAGATTTTTTGATGATGTCAATGTTGTTCCCAGAGTTACAGGGTAACTTATCATTGTCATTTCCTTAACTCTTGAATTGAATATTATATGTCAGAGTGTGTATGCTATAAAAGATCGTTTACTGTTTAATAAGAAGATATGAAAGTGAACTAATAATCCCTACCTTGCCGGCATCACATTTATATTTTTTTCTCTGCAATAAATAAATATTTATAAAAACGCCATACTATCCCCTTCGTATTCTCGCAAGGAACCTGAAGTTAAATTTTCGAAAACTTTCATTATTAACTCCCGAAGAAAAATGAGTTTGAAAATGTAACTATAATTGTATATTTTCAAACGTATTTTTCTCCAGGAGTTAAGAATGAAAGTTTTTAAAAATTTAACTGATGGTTCCTGGTAAGATTACGGAGGGGATATTATGGCATTTTTTTAGAAATATTTATTTATGGCAAAGAAGAAAATATAAATTCCATGCAGGTAAGGTAGGGATTATTAGTTCACTTGAACATCTCCTTAAATATTAATTATGTTATCGATTAAGAAAGCTATAATTTAATGAGTTTATACCCACATAGTACTCAATATTGCAGCAATATCACATGAGTACTACACGCAATATTAAATATTCCTGTGATATGTAGCAGTAATATTGCAGTGATACTGTTGTAACATTTAATGTCCGCGTCGATTTTATCACAGGAATATCGGAAAGTATCAGTACAATATTTTGGTGGCAATCAGGCAACATTTCAGTAACATCAAAACAGTATTATTATGGGTTTCTAGTTGTTGCGGCGAGAACGGAAAATATTACAGTGATATTACAGGAATATTATAATCATTTCACAATAATAATGGAAATACTGATTGTTAGTAATACTCGTATTTCAGTGACTTTCCAGCAATATTATTATTTTATCGAAAGTATATATATCATTTTCTTTTCATTTTTTATTACTTTTAATTCACCGTATTGCTAGTACCATTATTAGTATTAGTAATATATATGTAATAAATGCCTGTCAGTAATAATTAATCGTTCATATGCAGCAGCTTCGGGATGACACCCATTATCATTATGTTTGAACCGTCCTTATGTAGTAACTGAGGACGAATCTTAGCACTTGCGAGAAAATGCCAAACCGCCATCTAGCGACGATCTTGAGAAAATTGACTTATAAATAATGTACAATGACAGTAATCGGTTTCCCTCGATTTGTTTTTACGTAAATCTTGGCTAACTACATTATTAAAACATTGTTAAAGTTATAGTCAAGTTTTGTGGCAAAATAAAACGATAAAATTAAAATGTTATCGTTAAACAAATGATGACTGATTTATTTTCATATGATATAGTAGAAATATTTCCACTTTATTAGTTTGAAATGCATCCAGGAATGTCATTCTGTAATCTTACAGGAATATAGCTGTAATATCTTAAGGTAATACGCCACATAATAATATTACAGAATATTTTGCATATATTTCAGTGTAATGTGTAACATTATAAAAATATTTCGGCAGTATTAATGTGATATGCATTGAGAAATATCATTCTGTATACTTGCAGAAATATTACTATAATATTTCCATGCGAAATGTCACATAACAATATTACAAGATTAAATAGTTAAATATTGTTGAAATATGTGGGCAATATTAATGTGACATGCATCGAGAAATGTCATCCTGTAAACTTGTAATAATATTGATGTAATCTTGCTATGTGATATGTCACATAACAATACTGCAGTAATGTACTACGTATATTGCGTTGTAATTTATCATCGCGTAGTGTTACAAGAATATCATTGCAATATTACAATGTGATATATCGTTATGTAATATTATAGAAAGATTGTTGCAATACTGCAATCTTGAAAATCATACTGGAATATCATAAAAATATAGGTGCAATATATCAAAATATCCGCAATGTCACAGCAACGTTAAAATATTTCTACGACATTCTTGCAATACTGGGTGCTATGTAGGCATTGCAATAATTCCTTCCCGGTTGAAAGACACAGATAAAATCCAATAAAAATTTTAAACTATCTATTGGGTCTCCGATAAAAAATTTTATCGGGTTCTATCTGCCTAATTATTTTACTAGATTCTATAGAAATAAACTAATAACTAGAAAAATGTGAATAAAAATGAAGTATTCTATAAGACTTTACGTATAGAAAGTGTACTGTAAGTTATAAGATTATATTTTTATATTATTATATGCGGCTTAATCATTTTTAATTTAACAAGTTTTTATAGTTTATGGATAATACATTTTTTGTATTACCATTTATACGCTTAATCTTATAATAATTTTATAGGATTTTGTAGTACTTGAAATAATTGTTATTTATAAGGTTGTCTATGTAAACATTTTATAATTTTTTATGAGGAAAAGTACGTAAGTATATGAATGAGCAACTGTTGTAATTGACTTATACCAAATTTATCACCTTTAATAGAATATATATAATAGGAAAAATTATTTATAAATTTCTTAATAATATCTATTTTATATGCATATATAAGAATATCCGGGTGCACAAACCGTATGATAGCATATACAAATAGACATTTATAGTAATTGATAGGGGGGAACATATAAATGGATTATTTTTTTTTATAAATATAAACGTATATAAATTTATTATACTTTATAGGGAAAAATCATAGACAATATTAAAATAAATATCGCTTATCACTCTATGTCGGTCTCTTAAAATGTTTTTGTTTTGTGCATTAAATTTTTGCACGTCGCGCTCGCATTATTGGTATTTCCAAGGTTAGTGTATAATATTTAGATTATCCACAATCTATATATTTCGTGAACGAAGTAGCATGCACACTACTAATGCCTCGCCGTCTCTCTCTCCTCTCTGTTTACTGTTTGAAAACTCATGTAGTTCGAGGCCGTTCTGTTTTGGCTTTGTTTGCGAAGTGTTGTTATATAAGGATTATATATTTCTCTGTAGATGTTATCACGGTAAGTATACAATTAATTAATTATTGTTAGATTTTAAATGGTTTAGAGGACAAAAGATTGATATTTATTAAGTCAACCAAGAAAGAAAATCTATAAGATTATATGAAATTGTATATAGGATTTCTATGCCGCATGTAGTATAATGTATATACTCGTCCACATCATTTTATCTGTATATATAGCAAAGATAGCTCGTGGTTAGAAATATGCCGGTCTGCGTAGTGTTAAAGGTCAAAAAATATTTACTTTTCGCTGCCGTTGGGTAAAATTTGTATTGTTGGATTTTTTTGAATACTAAATTTTATATTTCATATTTTACTACAGAACTTTTTGCTAGCAAATGCTGTTTATTATCGTTTTCATACAGTCGAGTGATTGTTGATTTGTAAATATTTAAATTACGTTGAAGTATAACATGCATATAAGAACGTATAAGTTTGTAATTTATCCTATATACTTAATGTTGTAGAATTTTTGTTTAAACTTTATTATGTATCCTGTGGTCTTTATTGCTATCTTTTACACTAAATTGTTCATTTTTAAATTTATTTTTTTACAAATGAAAAAATTGAATTTATATTATTGCGAGCAAGAACTGAAAGTGAATATGTTGGAAACTACAGATAAACTCAAATAAAGTATTATTTTTTAGAAAATGGAAAAATATTTCCTAAATTTCGGAGAATTGGCCGACGCCACCGTTCGCGTCTTGTCCGCAAGGGGAGGAGTGGGAGAGTGGGGAGTGGGTATAGGTGCTATTCCTCCCTGCGATTGTATAAGTCTCTCGCTTAGCGCCATCACATGCGCTCGTTAGCCGCTTGAAGTGGTTTGCTTTTGTCTTTCTTGCTTGTGTCGCGGTCACGGTCGAGTGGGTCGAGTCGAGGCATCGCAGTTTTTCATCACCTTCCGCACGTTGCAGTCACATTTTGGCTAGAAAGCAGTCTCTCAATAGTCATCTGCACCGCAGTGTTCTGCATCACCCCGGCGTCGTGTGAAAACCAAGGTGTAAACGAGGGCTTCATAAACATAGTGAGTGTTTATTACATGTATTAATTAAGTGAGTTTATTACATTCGCCAATACAAAAACAAACGATCGCGTCGACCGATTCTCGGAAAAGTGGACTGTTTTCGCATCTTTGTAAATATTTGCTGCGCGTACTTGTTTGCGGGTTACATTATATGTCGAAACTGCTCGAAACTCAACATTGGCAAAACTTAAATGCTCAAATGCAAGAAAAAATTTTTCAGAAAATAGATAAGTTTGGTAAGTTTTTGAATTTTTTAAATTTACTTACAAAATTCAGTCGTACAAAACGAGCTCAAAATAATTTAATAATAACAAATACTTTCTATTTCATTTGCGAATTTTTCCTTAAATATCTGTTTAATTAAAAATGAAGCGCGCTACATTTTTCTTTTAAGTGGCATTTGGAACTTTTAAGTTCATCGCCTCATCTACGCAAGCCTTCCACGCAGCCCCATCTTGTGTCAACCCTACCCAAGATGCACCCCTCCGACGGACACCCACCCGTCCTATTTTTACTAGATCTGCTTTTACGTTGTCCTCCCATCTGCGTTTAGGTCTACCTAGAGGTCGCGTTACCTTCGGCCTACCCTTCATAACACGCGCTGCCGTACGGTCGTTTCCCATTCTCGCTACGTGCCCTGTCCACCCTAATCTGCGTGATTTTATTATTCTGTTAATATTTGGTGATGCGTAAAGATTGCACTCATCTTTCTTCGGCCCGTATATTTTTGCAATACCTTATTTTCAAATACCCTAAATCGGTTGTCCGCCTGCTTAGTGAGAGTCCACGTTTCGCAGCCGTACAGAACCACTGGTACTATTATAGTCCTATATATTCTTATTTTAACGTTTTTAGACAACAGCCTCAACTTAAGTAAATTACTCACGGCGTAGAAGCAAGCATTACCCGCGTGGGGTCTCTTATTTATCTCGACTTTAGTCTCGTTTCTATCATTTATGGTCGTGCCGAGATACCTGAATTCGCTAAACTTTTCAAAAGTAAAATTCCCAACTCTGAGATCCCCCTCCCCTCTGCAGATGCCTAGTTTATCCATAGTCATGTACTTTGTTTTCGATTCACTCACTTCTAACCCTGTATCCTCAGCCGCTTTTATGAGGATTTCCGCGTTTCTTGCTACCGTTTCCCAATAATCCCCCAGTATATCTAAATCACCTGCGTAGCCTAGTATCTGCGTTGTTCCGTTAAGCTTTGCGCCCAGCTGATGGCTAACCTGCATTTTACTAACGACATACTGTAACGTTATAAGTTGAGCTGCACCGTAGAGAGCCCATCCCCTTGTTTCAAACCATCGCGTATCGTGAAGTCTTCTGACATATTACCGCCTACTCGGACCTTACCCTTGCTTCCGTTTAAACATATTTGAATTAATCTCACGAGTTTTTTGGTGCACCGAGAAGTACTAGAATTTGATACATTTTGCTTCGCTTAATAGAGTCGCATGCTTTTTTAAAATCTATAAATAGCTGGTGTATGGTTTCACAAAATTCCCACTTTTTCTCTAACTGTCTTGTGGTAAACATTTGATTGGTCGTCGATCTGTTGCGCCGGAATCCACACTGATAATCTCCTATTACAAGGGGATTATAACTATCACGTCGCGTTAGTTTTCTGAGTTGCGATCAATATCTATATTGCTATGTAACAGTATTCATTAACAGTTTATTTGCACCTTAAAATTTCTTTAATTGCAGCCAGTCGCCCGGAAAATATATTGGATCAAATTAGCACAACCGAAGCAGCGCTTGGATTTGTCAGAAAAATTGATGATACGGTAAGATTTTAATAAATTACTTTAAAGCTCTTTAATATATTTGTACCACTCTAACCTCAAAATCATAACTTCAATATGATTATTCCGCTCTCGTGGTATAAAATATTGTTCGACATTGTTACGTAAGTTGATTTTGAGCGTATGGGACTTTTTTCCCTCTCTTCGCTCGGGCGAAAAACGTCCCATACGCTCAAAAGCCGACTTACCTATCAGTGTCGAAAAGTACTATCTAAATATTTTAATTGATTATGTATCATCCCTTTCAGATCCATTGCGGAAATAACGTTTACATTTCACGCAAAGCATATGACAATGCTAAAAATGATGCGCACAAGAATGCAAAGGCCGATAAGCCATTAAGCGGTTACAGGGCATTCGTTCGTAATGTGGCAATGTCCATCATCGGCGCTGAAACGTTGATGAAAAGCAGCGTTACAGGAAAAAAATGCAATCGGCTGAATACAACACCTAAGGAAAAATTGGATCCTCAGCTTGTAGGAGCTGTTTACGGTAAGTTAATATCATATTTTTCGTTTTATTGGCAGAACTTTTAGTTTTTTTATAGTAGCAAATATCAAGCGTGCTCAATTTGATAAGAGATACTTTTCATTTCATGTGCTTATTTTTCTTTAAATCATCTATTTTTACTCAAGAAATATCAACTTTTTATGTATGTACAAAATCACAAAAAAATTAGATTCAGTCTTATTTTTAAAGTTGAAAAATAACGCCATTACCATATTTACTTATTGCAAAATTATTGTATACGGATTTCAAAATAATTAATACATAGTATTTACAGTCATTTTTATCTTCTTTGTTTACAGGGATATTTGAGTATTATTTAAAAACCGAAAAACAATTTAACGAAGTTGACATAGCATTGCATAAAAAACACGTCGGAGGTTATATTGCACAAAAATGTTGTGATCTCAATCGTAAAAAAAGCAAGAAACCCGAAGATACAGATGCAAATAACGACATCCCAATTCCCGAAATGATAGAGACTACAGAAACTCCGACTGAAAGTGGCAGCGAAAAAGGCGAAGGCGAAGATGACGATGATGATAAAGATGGTACAGATGAAAGTTCATCTGAAAGTAGTGAGGAGGATAATCAATCAAATCAAGAAAAAGATTACTCTGGTTATAGCAGTAGTGATGCATAAGGATACCTTATATTTATTTAATATTACAAGTAATGAGTATGCTATTAATATATTATGCGATATACAAGCGCGTATATAGAGAGTTCTATAATCAGCGCGCAAAAGGACTGTAAATTAGATAACTCCAAGTCTTGTCTTTCTTTGGCGCCGTTTCATTATATATTATGTATGAGGTAAGGTGATTATGGGGTCTTTTATACTATTATAGCGAACAAGGCAGGTATATTTTTACTGTTTTTGAGAACGAGGAATCCCTTAAGCATGCAAATATATTATGTGGTCGCAATCTGTGCATGCGCAGTTAGCGCCACCGTTTTTTTTTTAAAGGCCAGAAACAGCAAAGGATTTATATTTACGCATTTAAATTAATTATAAAAAAAGTAGCTCTTTTTTATGTATTACTTTGCATTCTACATTTTAGTAACTATCTCAATCTCAAATCGCATTCTAAATGAGATAAAATGTTAATGTTAGCGAAGTTGTTATTTTTAGAAAGTGCCATAATCACATAGTATCTTTCACTTACTCTTATCTAACTTATGACTTTATTACTAGATGTAAAACTAAGAATTTTCATTCAAAATACATACAATGTATTTCATTATTTAAAAAATATGATTAACTTACATTATCAAAAATGTATTTTTATACTAGTTGTGTGTGAATAAATGATTAAAAAAGAGTAATAATTGTATAAAATATTTTTTAACTCATTCTGTATATTTGCCCAAATCGATAAATCGACTCCTCGCTTTCTCAGTTAAGAAAAGTCAATTGCGCATACACCGAGGCTCAGATCGAGATCAGAATAAATTCGTATGAAGAAACGTTTAAAATCAAAGAAATGGAAACGATTTAAACTAATGAAAGGGACACGAATATTCGTGTAAATTATCATTTTGTTGTATAATTTGATGCATGAAGAAGGATTGTGTAAGATATTTCTGTCTGCACAAATTAATAAAATTCATAAAACATTTTTACACTGGATATTTGCTGCCCAATGAACATCAGTTGCTCATTCTCGGTCGTTCACGATCAAAATCGCGATAAAGTCGTATAAAAAATAATATCCGATAAAAGAATGATAAATATTCATATAAGCTATTATTTTTTACTTATTTAATCTGATAAATAAGTATTGTATCATTACTCTTTGTCTGCAAAAATTTATAACATTCCAAAACATATTTTTGCGCTTGATACACGTTATCCAATAAAATTCAATTGAACTTGCTCGACGGTTCAGCTCTAAATTTCAGTAAGTTCTAATAAAGCTTAGCACAGAAAATACTGATAGAAAAATATAAAATTATTCAATAATTAAGTATTGGTTTTGTGAGCCTAATAGATTCATATAGACTTTGTACTCATTTTTATGAATTTTTAAACTTATTAGTATTTGATGATAAAATCTTATTCAATGAAAGACCATGTTAATTTTGAAAATCAGGATATTGAGGTAATTGTCATGACCTAGTAAAATCTTATAAAAAATGTGTTTGCATGTATTCGAAATGCCTAACAAATTCTTATAGATACTTACTTTTATAGTTCTTTATCTGGTATGCCTGGTGCAGAAGCCGTATGGATACATATATAGAATTTTTTTTATAGTATTTTATTTGTGTCTTTCAACCGGGTTTTATATTAATTAATTAATAAAAATATATTAATACATTTTTAATAGTTAGATTGCACCGAAGATTTATTAAACAAGTTCAAAGTTATCTTGGCTGTGATCTCTTCAGGATATTCTATTAATGAAGAAGCTTTTGTGTATATTGTGAGGATACAGCAAGAAATTGTGTACGCTTATACGAGTGGTATTACATCCCACCATCAATTCATGTAATTTTGATTCACGGGCACAGGAAGACAACCACAAAAACGTCAAAAAGTTTAGATATAGATTTTCGAGAAAAAATTCAAGGTAATGATGATTATTAAGATTTGGGATGATCAACAAGAATAAGTACGAGTAGTTTAGTTTATGTTTCAGGGCTTATTTTTTTTTTTTTTTTAATTAAGAGGACGTAATAATAATTATTTTAGTTTTTGGATTAGTCTTTGTATTTAAGCGGTTTTTCGATTTTTTATTTTAGTTTTTTGGTACGTTAAGCATAATATCATTAATCCAGTGAAAATGCATTTGAAAGAGCGTACAATTTCCTATCTTTTACCGCCCAAAGTTTTGGATAGGGTGTTTCCTTTCTTTTGTTATACACGGAAACGTCATTTATTGTTTGAACAATGATTTCTCTGAGATATATGATGGAAAATTTTTTTTAAAAATTGAGGTGAATAGAACGATGGAGACGATCATTCTGTAACATTTTTGAGACATTTTAATTTTCTATGCTTGAGAAAGAAATTATTTTCTAAAAAAAAAAATTTCCTATGGTAAACGATAACTTGAGAAAATCGTCATTATTCGATCTGAAATTTTCAAAAAGGTAGCTTTTACTATCTCTCTGCGAAGTTATTTACCCAGATCATGAGGTTCTTTATTTTTCGAGATATTGGAGATTGTATTATTTTTCTTAAATTTATCTATTCCTTATTTCTCGGTAATTACACGGTAATTTTTTTTTCTAATGACCGCCTATTTTTTTTCTTTCAATGACGATTTTAAATTAAAAAGAATTTTCTAGATTCATCAAATCGTTTTTGTTAATAACGTTTTTTCATTTTTTATGATATTTTATTTTACAAAAAATTTTTGAGCGTAGATTTCTTGCATATTACGCGGTCATATTTGGCTAATGAAAAATCATTTTTAGTGTTTTTTATGAAGATTTGAAACCAAGAAGAATTTTTAAGATTTATCGATTCGTTTTTGTTTTTTAACTCTTTTCATTTCTATGATATTCATTCTCTTTTCAAAAAATTTGTAATTTTTAAAATTTTTAATGAAGTTTTAAAATGACTAATAATTTTTAAGATTTATCGATTCATTTTTTTTATAACGTTTTCTTTTATTTTGATGATATTCATTTTTTTTGGTAATGTTTAATAGCTTGTTTCTTGAGTATTATGCGGTAATTGTTGGCCATTTAAAGCTCTATTTTACTTTTTTGATGAAGATTTGAAATAGAAAAATTAAAATTGATCGTTTTGTTTTATACCGTTTTTTAATTTGTATGATATTTTTGTAATTAATTAATAAATCCGTTTTTTATACTCTAGAAAAAATTTATGACAAAATTTTATTTCTAAAACTAGTATCCATTTATTATATTCATAAATAAAATTTCATCAACAAATATAAGATTACAAAATTCATTATTGTTAATTAAAAAAAATGTAACTTGATTATTATGTAATAACCTCTTAAGTTGTTTTTTAAGTGCTATACTTTGGCATAGGTTTATTTATAGTTGAAAATTTTTCTTGAATTTTTTAAAATAAATTTCGTCTTATAGGTGTGCGTAAAATTTTTGTTTATTAAACTCTTGTTTAATCACAAAAATATACGTATACTTCAATAACTTGTAAAAAAAAATTTTGTATAATTAGTTTCGAAATAAAATAAGACTGTAGGGCACTTTTTAATTAATCAATATATTTTTTATATTTAGTTTTCTAATACAATTTGTAAAGAATAAAATTGAATAGAGTTAAAATTTGAGTATACAGTTCAAATGAGTTTGAATAGACTATTTTGAATAATTAACTCGAATAATTACTCTTAATGTACTTTTTTAAGATTTTCTTAGTTACACCGATGATCTTATCTTAAATTTATTTGTGAATGTGGTATGTATTATATACATATTAAAAAATATTTTAAACAACAATACTTTTTCATAATATATGGTATACTTTTGTATAAATTTAAATTACAAAACTTAAATATATACATATATCTCGACATATTAAAAAGCAATAGACTTGTCATTTTTATTTTTCATTACAGTATTAAATAGAATAAATAATTTCATATTGCAGCAATTTATAAGGTTTTAGAAAGTTAAGTGCCAATAAATTGGCACCGGTCTTTTATTTGCATTAGGTCGTACATTTCAAAATAATTATATTACTTTTTCGTAGAAATCCTTAAACAATAGTCTGTAATCAATAGAGAAAATATCATCATGATATAAGAATTACAATCTGTTATTTTTCTTTATTTTCTTTTAATACAACATAATTAATTTACAAAAAATACTAAATTTTAAAATATAACAATCAAGCAATATTCTAATTTTATGTAATTATTAAAATGTTTATTTAAATAATCGAATAAGTTATATACAACCATAGGATTACTACAAATATAGACATGTTTCAACGATTACTATTGAATTTAGATCCTTTATTATCGCTCTCACGAAAATAAAAGAAAATAAAACGTAAGTTGTTGACGAATGATATGAGACAATTATTGGATTTGCAAAATAACTTTGGAAAAGATAAAGAATGAAAGTGAAAGTGACTAATCAAGCGAGAAAGTTAAATATTCAAGTACATTGTACTTTTCGAAGTAGTATAGTATATATTTTCTATAATAAATTATTGTATTTATTAAAAAATGTTTTATCAAAGATAATATAAAAAATATTGGGATATAATGCTGTATGCAGAATATATAAATGAGCCGTATGTATGAAAATAAATATTATAAAATAATAAATATTATACAAATTAAAAATTATAAAATGATAAATATTATACCAATTAAAAATTATAAAATAATAAATATTATAAAAATAAATATTATATAATAAAAAATAAGCACAAGGTTCACGAAAATTTGTGACAATTATTTTTATGAAAATTTAAGTCAAGATTTATTCAATTTGAGCTCAACTATAATTTTTTGCATTTTTAATTTTTTTCCGAAAATAAGAAATTTTCAAAAAATTCTATACATTTTCCAACTCAACCATTTCATGTAAATCGAAAAAGAATTTCTTCGTCTTTTGGTTACCTATTAAAAAAATATATTTTTAGTCCAAAAGTATTGCAGGGGTTATTTTTGATAACTGATTCGCGTAGGCTCATTAGTCCAATTTTTAGGTTATGTTTGATCCTCTGCCATTTCTACTGGTTCTAGTAATGCCAATTACAGCAGAACTCTTTTTTCTGTCTTGAATATAGATATTTACATGTTGTACCTATTTCGGAAATTTGTTAAATTGTCACTTATGTCTTTATTTTACCAAAATATTTTTATCTCAATCTATTAGAAAACTTTCTATTATGTGGAAAAACAATTGCGGAAAAGGTATAACTTTAAACGACTGTATTTACCGCCTATTTTGATGATTTTCATCGATTCAAAAATGAAATTGAAGGTATTTCGAAGACAAAAAAATGAGTTTCGTTTAGTTTAAAATTATCGTTTCGGATTAAAATGCAGGTTATTAGGCTAAAAAATGCCGGTATGTAGTGTTAGTAGTGGGTGCAGAAATAGGAGCGCGAACGCTAAAGAAAAGAATTTACAGTTCTTTTCGTTTCCCAGAAATATAGAAATTCGTGAGAGGTGGATTACAACATACACTACATTAGCATACAACAAGGAAGTCAACCTAAAAACGAGTATGTGTTTCTTTCTTTTTTATTTCTTTTTATGAAGCTGTTATGGTTTACCAATACCAGCTTATTTACAAAATTTCAAAAATTAGTCCCCTAAAAGAGTCCGCAAACTTTTAGATAATACTATTTCAACAAAAAATTAGCAATTATTAAAAAGTAGATATGTACTAAAAGGAGTTCAGAATCAAGATAATATAGTAAATATTAATGAGAATAGCAGGTACAAATTAATATTTTAAATCTTCTTAACCAACGAGCACGCGCATAGCGCCTTTGATACACCACACTTTTTTCAAACGGCTTTTTATCAGCGAACAAATTTTTTTGTTATTTTTATTTCATTATTGAATATTGCTGCGGTATGTCATTGGTCGAATACGGAAGCCATACGAGCTCTTACGGATTCTTTGCGGACTCTTATGGAAGCTTTACGTACTCTTACGGAAGCCATACGAACTCTTACGGAAGCATTACGGACTTTTACGGAGTCATTATAGAATTCTTACGGTCTCTTATGGAGTCCTTTGCGGACTAACATGTATGTTGATCTCTATACCGTCATGTAAGGAAAATAACGAAAGTAATCTTTTGCTTACGGTTCATACGGAAGATAACGGAAAAGTGATCTTTTGCTTATAGTTCATACGGCAGGTAACTGGAAAGTGCATTTTTGGAGTATTTTTTAAGTATTTTACACGGAATTTTACACGGATGGCGTGCGTATAAACACTTTTTATATTTATATAAGCACATAGGTTTATAGTTGTTCGTAGCTAAATATAACCATATTTTATTATACATATATATGCATAATTCTTTGGGAAAACGAGTACAGAAAAAAATTATTTGAACCTCAATGTTCCTTTTGGTATGTAGAGTAGTCGTGAATTTTTTCCGATTTTTTTAATTTCATATATTCAAAGTGGTTTGAAGTTAAATATGACTATATTGCCGAAATATGCCTTTTAATCATTTGTTTAACAATATTTCATGTCCATGATTTTTTATGTAATGATTCGAATGATCAAACCCACTTTTCTGAGGATTTTAAGTTTTAAAATTAGGTTAATTAATCGAAAGGGGCATTAAAAACTTTTGAACTATTTTTTATTAAAAATTCAGGAAATTTGCTAAATATTACTGTTGCTATTTTTTTAACAGATTTAATTTTGTTGAGTAAATAGAGGTTGAAATTTGCTAAAAAATATAAAAAACAATTACATGCTCATATTTAGCCTTGATCAACATTGAATGGAAGGATTTCAAAAAATCTGAAAAAATATACATACATTCTACATATCAGGAGGAACATTTTTACCGAAGAAATAAAAGAAAAATTTCTTTTATGATCTCGATTTCCCAGAGAATCACCCGTATAGATATCTATGCGTGTATTTATACGTATAAATATATATATATATATATATATATATATATATATATATATATATATATATATATATATTTTATATATATATATATTTTTTTTTTATATATATACGGGTGATTCTCTGGGAAATCGAGATCATAAAAGAAATTTTTCTTTTATTTCTTCGGTAAAAATGTTCCTCCTGATATGTAGAATGTATGTATATTTTTTCAGATTTTTTGAAATCCTTCCATTCAATGTTGATCAAGGCTAAATATGAGCATGTAGTTATTTTTTATATTTTTTAGCAAATTTCAACCTCTATTTACTCAATAAAATTAAATCTGTTAAAAAAATAGCAACAATAATATTTAGCAAATTTCCTGAATTTTTAATAAAAAATAGTTCAAAAGTTTTTAATGCCCCTTTCGATTAATTAACCTAATTTTAAAACTTAAAATCCTCAGAAAAGTGGGTTTGATCATTACGTATAAATATCATACGTATAAATATATATATATATATATATATATATATATATATATATATATATATTTTTTATATATATATATATTTTTTTTTTATATATATATATATATATATATATATATATATATATATATATATATATTTATACGTATAAATACACGCATAGATATCTATACGGGTGATTCTCTGGGAAATCGAGATCATAAAAGAAATTTTTCTTTTATTTCTTCGGTAAAAATGTTCCTCCTGATATGTAGAATGTATGTATATTTTTTCAGATTTTTTGAAATCCTTCCATTCAATGTTGATCAAGGCTAAATATGAGCATGTAGTTATTTTTTATATTTTTTAGCAAATTTCAACCTCTATTTACTCAATAAAATTAAATCTGTTAAAAAAATAGCAACAGTAATATTTAGCAAATTTCCTGAATTTTTAATAAAAAATAGTTCAAAAGTTTTTAATGCCCCTTTCGATTAATTAACCTAATTTTAAAACTTAAAATCCTCAGAAAAGTGGGTTTGATCATTCGAATCATTACATAAAAAATCATGGACATGAAATATTGTTAAACAAATGATTAAAAGGCATATTTCGGCAATATAGTCATATTTAACTTCAAACCACTTTGAATATATGAAATTAAAAAAATCGGAAAAAATTCACGACTACTCTACATACCAAAAGGAACATTGAGGTTCAAATAATTTTTTTCTGTACTCGTTTTCCCAAAGAATTATGCATATATATGTATAATAAAATATGGTTATATTTAGCTACGAACAACTATAAACCTATGTGCTTATATAAATATAAAAAGTGTTTATACGCACGCCATCCGTGTAAAATTCCGTGTAAAATACTTAAAAAATACTCCAAAAATGCACTTTCCAGTTACCTGCCGTATGAACTATAAGCAAAAGATCACTTTTCCGTTATCTTCCGTATGAACCGTAAGCAAAAGATTACTTTCGTTATTTTCCTTACATGACGGTATAGAGATCAACATACATGTTAGTCCGCAATAGACATCTATGCGTGTATTTATACGTATAAATATATATATATAAAAAATTCGTGTCCGGGTTTAAAATTTAGCTTAATATATCTACTTTCCGTTACTGAGTGGCCTTTTTGTAAAATTCAAAATGGTGGACTGGTGCAGCTCTAACAATACACCGATATCACCACGGAATATCAATTAAATGTTCTTAAAACTTGCAGAGGCAAAGAAAAAATTAGTAAAAAGGTTATTTGCATTTATTTTTCCCGCTGAACACGAATCCACCGTTAGTTTTGGTCTATGGGGCCACCTTTCGTCCATAACCTCAAAGAACAGTCAAATAATTCAGTTTTACGTGGCTGTGACTCGAAATAGTGGTAAAAAAATTAGGGACAAAGCTTATTCGCATGTATTTTTTTCCGCTGAATACGAATCCACCGTTAGTTTTGGTTTATGGGGCCACCTTTCGTCCATAATCTCAAAGAACAGTAAAAAAATGCAGTTTTACGTGGCTAAGACTGGAAATAGTGTACAAAAAAAGCTCATCATCATTCTTCGTTGGTTTTTAACAGAGGAATAAAATGCTGTTCTCGGTTTTAACCTTGACTCAAAAGCTCATTTTCAAGGTCATTTCAAGGACAACTGTTCAAAGACAAGGTCAAATTGTTTAAATTTGACACTATTTTAGCTATTATTTTGACAGGAATGTCATGTTTAACATGATATTGCGTCCTTCTACAAGAAGCTTTGTAATAGTAAAATTTTCAATTTCATAAAAAACCG